>CM035171.1:1468215-1812342 GCA_020205615.1 Panax quinquefolius
AGATATTCTTCAGAAATCATTCATCTTTTACTACAAAACGGGCCAAAGATATTCAATAATATCATCATTTAAGGCGGGGATGATGAAAATATTTTAAAGAACGAATCCGGTGAAACAAAATGACAAGGATTAAGGATTAGAGTACTTTGTTTTATCCATGTCCAACAATACCTCAAAGATAATCATAGTGGTGTAAAATTCAAGAATGATCAAAACATGGATACAATCGAAAGCTAGTATCGAGAATAGATATTTTGGACGAAAAGAAGAAATTTTATTTTTCTATGAATAAAGTTGCAGATATCGTGAATAGTCTTGGTATCGTGAATAAGAATCTCACACCAAAAGATAGAAATTTCACAAAAACATCTTCACGCTTCATTTAATAGTACTTCGTGAATAGTAACTTTCGTGAATAGTAACTCATGAATAGTAACTCGTGAATAAGAATCTCATGAATAGTAACTTAGGAACATGAAAAAGTTATAAATTTGATAAAAAGTTCCAACCAATATTTCAAAGATAATGATATTGAAGAAATAATATCATTTGAGAAGAAAATAACATCCTTACCTCGAAAAGACAATGTACTTTTAAATGAAACAGGATATAAGGGTGAAGGGAACTTGCCACTGCCTAACAATACTCAAAGTATACTCAAAATACTCACAAGAATACGCTCGATAATATAGAGAGAGAGAAGAGAAAACTTTGTTTCGGTGTGATTTTCAATTCTAACTTAGCCTCTATTTATAGGAAAATGTTAAAGACGCAAAAGGCAGACTTAACACTACTGAACTTTGATGGCTTTACTCGCTACTATTCCCACCCACCACATTTGAAAATTCAATTGAGCACATTTCTCACCAACCAAAAGTGGGGCCCACTCAATTCTAGAATTTTCCACCAAAATCAATTATAAACCTAATTTCCGAATCCGACACCTCTTAAAATTCACAACAAATCATTCGTACATTTTTAACGGTTCAAAATTTGTGGACATATACTCAACTTATGTATGTATAACATATCCAAAAATTACAACGATCCAACGGTCGGATTAAAAATTATAACCCCCGCAATATATCTCAAAACCCCTGATTTGATTTTTAATACCTCCAATCCGATAAAATACTGATAAAACACCTCAACATTAATTCCTTCATTAATAACCACATAAATAAATCCATCATTTATATTCATATAAAATAAATATTTCCTTATCATATGAATCAATAATTAATTATTCACAAATAATATTACAGAATCACATTTATGACAACCAAAGTCGCTCCTCAGAAAGCAGGGCTTTCAATAAGGATCTCCTCACTTCTTGGCGCCGCAATTAGGTGACCAAACCTCTCCTTAGATGTAACTTTCTAGACATTGCCCATAATGTTATCTAATAATATTATTCAAATAATATGAATTATTGATCCGATAATGGAAATACTTGTGCAATGACAATTATTGAAACAAAGAATAATATAAAATACCAACGCAATGAATTATTGAATCAATAAAATAAACTATTGAACAAGAATCAACAGTAATAATTATTGAGTAGTGCCTTCTTACGTAAGGATCAATAATTCAACAATCTTGTGCAATACCATAAAGCCAATTTCTTTAACCGACCACAGCGTATTCATCGTATTTTAACCACCGGTATTCCAACAGTCTTAATTCTGTAATAACTACGCCGCTATTATTTTTAACCAACTTATATTTGTCGCTTTCTTCATCCAATCGCTTTTAGTTATGGGCTCCATTACATGGTACACATCATTGCATTTATATTCCTCGACAAGCACGAATATTCCACGCACCAAACGAATATTCCCCGACAAAATGAATATTTTATAACCACTTGCTTATTTTGGAAATATTTACGTATTTAACCCTTAACTATCCACATTAATCAAATCAACCCTTACTATTTCAAAATAATAAATAAAGGAAATTCCTTTTATTTAAAAAATTTTGGGGTCTTACAAATATCGATTGATGTTACGGGGATAAAATATTGATGATGGATCGTTAAATTCATAGATTATAGTAGATTTCATTCTCTACGTAACTCTTCATGAATTATTATTTCCGTTATGAATATTGATCCGAAACTTGTTGTCATTGTATTCTATCGATTTTTCCTCATTGGAGACTAACGATAATTTGTTGTATATTATCTTAGTCATAGTATTCTTTCTTTGGGCTAGTTGAGCTCACCCTTTTCCTTGTTGTTCCATTTTTCTTCTCGGGAGGCAAGAATTTAAATGAAAGTACTAGTGGGAATAATGGAATGAAGGTTCTAGAAAGGATTGTTTAGTAGTCCTCACCATTTTGTAAAATAATGTATCAATAAATGTGATGAGGATTTATTTGAGTATAGATATTGTCTAGAAGATAATATTTGTATTTAAACTCATTAAGATATATCATTTATTTCACACCTACATTTGTATTATTGAAGTTGTAGTTTGCTTCTTGTACCATGTATTTGGCGACTCGTAATGGGTGTTGTGTATACCTATTTTGGGGGCCTGCCACAATGTATACCTAATTTTGGGGCGCCACAGTATCAAAGCTTTAGGGATATGATCCACAGCTAAGATATCAAACTAGAACTAGGAGGGAGAGACGGGGAATTCATTCATTAGTAAAGTATTATGCATACAAGCCAATCATGTATGATGATAAAGCATATACTTGTGTAATCAATCTTATTTATTTATTAATAAAAGAATTATTTATTAAAGGCATTTATTATCTACATGGTGTCAGTTTTTAATAATATGTGATAAACCCATAGTTTTAAGTAACGCTTTTAGAATAATGATGATGATCATTCTAATGAGATCTAAATTCTTAAAAGCTTAAAACTAAAATAGTTCCCAATCATTGATTACTAAATTGGGGATTAGTGAATCCTGGATAGATTGATACATACGTTGCTTGCTTCATCGATGAGGATGATTGATCTCACGATCATTTGTGTGGAGACACTAAAGCAAGTATGTAGGTGCTTATTGAGAATAAGTTCACCGAACGCATGACTCGCTAAGGAATACCTAATGGAGTTTTACTTACTTGTCAATAGAATTTCTTGTAGTAATAGTAGACAAATGATCTCAGACTTGAGATCATCATAAGATCTTATATATAATGAATTACACTTTGACTTATTCCTTAAGACTCTTAGAGTATATCAAAGGGTATGCTTGGGTGTAATAAGTTATATATGAAGATAATGAATGATCAATAAAGAATCTACCACTTCTAGTAAAAGGAGAATGTCCTATGTGATTCGATAAACGACAACCCAAGAATCTTTGGCGAAGGTGGAATGAAATTAGAAAGTAGTTTCTAATTTGCATTCATTAGGAGTTGTTCATTTAGGAATCGAAATACATATAATTAAATAAAATAAGACTTGACAAAGAATTCCATGTCTTATATTTAATCGGGACATCAGATGGTGGAAGGATCAATTGTCATTTGAACTATTTACTCAAAGGTTCTTTTATGATTAATGTTGAAATCTATATTATCCGGAAAGTCGTTGATCGCTAGGGAGGCTTATCCCTATCAGAGAATAAATATTATTTATTTAAATAAATTATTTGTTTAATTTATTTATTTAAATGAGATTAGAATTGTTCTAATTGATTTATTCACAACCTGCTTAATACGAGGAGAACCTAAAGGGTCACACCATAAAAGGAAGAATAATTATTTAAGAAGTTAATGGCATAATTGTAATAATATATTAAGTATATTTAATTTAATGTATGGTGATAGAATAAATTAAATAGCTTAATATTTATTATTTAATATTTTAGAAATATTAAATATAAATTAATAAGAGGAGTCTTATTAATATTATTACAATTATTATTATTTTAATTTCTAAAAGGTTTAGGAATTAATTTAATATAAGTACTTTCATTTATTCCTAATTGATTAGGAAAGAAAATTAGTTTAAAGGAGTTTAATTAATTACCCCTAATAGGATTAGGGAGCCCATTTAATTAAAAGAGTTTAATTAAATAAATAATACCTTATTTTAATTAAAATAGGTTACATGATATCTTTATAAGAGAGTCTTATATCGAGATATCTAATATACGTAATTCCTAGATTTGGAGTTTATTAGAAGACCCTAAAAATTTTTTTTTTAAATAAAAAGGAATTTCCTTTATTTATTATTTTGAAATAGTAAGGGTTGATTTGATTAATGTGGATAGTTAAGGGTTAAATACGCAAATATTTCAAAATAAGCAAGTGGTTATAAAATATTCATTTTTGTTTTATATATTTTTGGTCGTGGAATATTCAATGTTGTGAATATTCGTTTGGTCGTGGAATATTCGTATCGCTTGGGAATATTCGTATTTACTCGCCTGCAAAATGTGTGGGCCCCATAACTAAAAGCGATTGGATGAGGAAAACGACAAAGTTTGGGTGGTTATAAATAAATAACTGTAGTTGTTGTTACCGTTAAGACCGTTGAATACCCTAAGAGATCATTGAATACCTTACAAATATAAGTTAAAATACAAGAATACGCTGTGGTCGCACAAAGAAGACACCAGATTGCACATGATTGTTGAATTATTGATTCTTACGTAAGATGGCACTACTCAATAATTTTACAAGAGTTACCGCTCAATATTTTATTTTATCGATTCAATAATTGTCATTTGATATTTTATATTATCATTGCTTCAATAATTGTCATCGCATAAAAGATTTCCCATTATCGCATCAATAATTCATATTATTTGAATAATATTATTAGATAACATTATTGGCAATGTCTAGAAAGTTCTCGCTTAAGGAGAGGTTTGGTCACCTAATCATACTACCAAGAAGGAGAGATCCTTATCGAAAGCCCCTCTTCCTCGAACTACCGGTCATTGTCATAATCGTGATTCTCAGAATATTATTTGTGAATAATTAATTATTGATTCATATGATAAGAAATATTTATTTTATATGAATATAAATGATGGATTTATTTATGTGGTTATTAATGAAGAAATTAATGTTGAGGTGTTTTATCAAGATTTTATCTGATCGAGGTATTAAAAATCAAATCGTGGGTTTTAGATATATTATGGGGTTATAATTTTTAATCCGACCGCTGATTGTGGTAATTTTTGGGTATGTTATACATACATAAGTGAGTATATGTCCACAAATTTTGAACCGTTAAAATGCACGAATGATTTGTTATGAATTTTAAGAGGTGTCTGATTCTAAATTAGGTTATAATTGATTTTGGTGGAAAATTTAGAATTGAGTGGGCCCCACTTGTGGTTGGTGAAAAAATGTGCTGAATTTTATTTCAAATGTGGTGGGTGGCAATAGTAGTGTAAAGCCATCATGTAGCAGTAGTCAAGTCTCGCTTCACGCCAAGCAACATTTTCCTATAAATAGAGGGCTAAGTTAGAATTGAAAATCACACCGTAAACAAAGTTTTCTCTTCTCTCTATATTATCGAGCGATTTTTGTGAGTATTTAGATACTTTGAGAGTTGCTATACTCAAGATAAGTTTCATTCAAAGATCACTCCGACCTTTCCTTCCGGCACCGATTCTTTGAGGTAAGGGATATTATTTTTTTCTCAAATGATATTATTTCTTCAATATCATTATGCCAAATATCGATCCGGAACTTTTTATCAAATTTGGAACTTTTTCATGTCGGGTTACTATTCATGAGTTACTATTCACGAAGTTACTATTCATGAGTTACTATTCACGAAGTTACTATTCACGAGTACTATTCATGAAGCGTGAAAATGTTTTTTTCAGGAATTTCTATCTTTTGGTGTCTGAGTTACTATTCACGATACTTGAAGACTATTCACGATACTACTATTGACTATTCACGATACTAAGACTATTCAATCAAAAATAAAATTTTTCTTTTCGTCTAAAATATCTATTCTCGATACTAGCTTTGATCAGATCCATGTTTTGATCATTCTCAATTTTACACCACTATGATTATTTTTGAGGTATTGTTGACATGGATAAAACAAAGTACTAATCCTTAATCCTTAATCCTTGTCATTTTGTTTCACCGATTCGCTTTTAAAAATATTTTTCATCATCCTCGCCTTAAATGATGATATTATTGAATATCTTTGGCTCGTAGTGCAAAAAGATGAATGATTTCAAGAATATCTTTGCCCAGAAGTGCAAAGATGAATGATGTTTAAATGAATACGACCGAGATGAATATCTTTGGCCCAGAGTGCAAAGATGAACAGTGTTTAAATGAATACGATCGACCGATGATGAATATTTCGCCTTAGTGAAAGATGAATGTGTGTTTAAATGAATACGACCGATCGATGAATATCTTTGGCCTTTAGTGCAAAGATGAACAGTGTTGAGATGAATACGACCGATTGATGAATATCTTTGGCCCCAGAAGTAAAAGATGAATATTTGATTCGAGATGAATATCGATTGATGTTACAGGATAAAATATTGATGATGGACCGTTAAATTCATAGATTATAGTAGATTTCATTCTCTACGTAACTCTTCTATGAATTATTATTTCACCATGCGAATATTGATCCAAACTTGTCATCTATCAGATTCTATCGATTTTTCCTCGCTGGAGACTAACGATAATTTGTTGTATATTATCTTAGTCATAACATTCTTTATCGGGCTAGTTGAGCTCACCCTTTTCCTCGTTGTTCCATTTTTCTTCTCGTGAGGCGAGAATGTAAATGAGTACTAGTCTGGGTATGGAATGAAGGTTCTAGAGAGAGTTGTTTAGTAGTCCTCACCATTATTGTAAAATAATGTATCAATAAATGTGATGAGGATTTATTTGAGTATAAATATTGTCTGTAAGATAATATTTGTATTTAAACTCACGCTTTATTGTTGTGATAATAAAGTTGTAGTTGTTTCGCATATCATGTATTTGGCGCACTCGTAATGGGTTGGATGGAATGGACCTATTTTGGGGTCGCCACAACTGGATATCGTAGCTAGGGATACGATCTCCGCGAGATCTGGGAATAGAACTAGAGGGGAGAGACGAAAAAATCCTTCGCTAAGGTGTCCTACCTAAGCTTATTTGTTAGTTGGTCAAGATATAGGATATTATGTGATATATTGATTTCCTTAATTAACCCTTGTTTTATGACAAGATTTGAGAATGTCGATCGAGAATATTAATAGTGGTGTAAATGAGACCGTGGAGATGCCTCGTATTTAACAACGAGGAGAACGTGCAACAGTCGGGCAATGTACCTCCCGTGAATAACACCACCGAAAGCGTATATGATGAACGAGGGATGTTTAAAGCTTTTTGGTAGCTCATGCAAAATCGCATTTGAGGAGACTCGTGTTCAAAATACAGAGGAGATGATAGCAATTCACGGTGGTCACAAATGCAAGCAGCTCAAAGAGTCGGGACCACCGTAATTCGGGAAAGCCAGATCCGATCACGGCGAAACACGGGTCAAGCAAATTACCAAGATATTCGATGTCTCGATGCACGGAGGAACAGTAAAGTTCCATTCGCTACTTTTATGTTCCGTGGCAGGCAGACATCGGTGGAATCAGGAAGTTGCACTCCATCCACCGCACTCAAAGATGTCACGGGAGACGTTTCAGAATAGCCTCAATGACAAGTACTTCCCCGAAAGTATTCGGCTATACGAAGGAAGTGGAGTTTATTAGATCGAGCAGTAATAACACGACGGTGTCCCAAAGACGAGGCGAAGTTCATGAGTTATCCAGTGTTCAGCACCTCATTTGGTGGAGAATGAGGAACGATGACGCGATGTTTCGAGAGGTTTGAAACCCAAGATACGCCAAGATCTCATTTCTCATAAATTTTCTCTATTCAGATGTTGTCAATGTGGCTCAAATATAGAGCGAGATAACGAGTACGCTCAACCGAGGGACCATAACCAGATCATACCAAAGATAAAGAGCCATCGTAATAACGATAACCAAAGGAGAAAGAAGAATACTGGACAAAGGCGGAACCACTCGTGGTAATCGTGGCCATGAAAATAGAAGAAGCGAAGTCGAGGAGATTTTAAAAGAGGAGATTCAACAACGACCATGTGAAGACGCCACAAAAAGGGTAACTAGTTCCAAGGGAGGAGAAAGACCATCTACAGATGTTACAAATGCGGAAAGAGGGATATATCACCCCAAACCGCCCACAACAGCTTTAAGGTATGCTATAATTGTGGAAAAGAAGGACATATCGCCGAGATCAGACGATATCGAAACCTAGTGCAATGAATGGTGACTCAAAAGGATGTCCTGTAAAAGTCAAAGTCAACGATTCTCGAAGAGCGCTTTGTCGTGACTTCATTAAAATACGAGGAACCCGAACGGTTAGCACGGTTAGTTAATTATAAATTTCAAGTAAGTTTATACCTTACTAGATACCGGCTCTACCCATTCTTTATCTCTTTGCTTGGCGCCAACGCTTGAACTCGACTACGAGAAATTAGACTTTCGACCTATTTATGGAGACTCCGTTAGAGAAACTTTCATTACATCCGTTGTTTAAAAATCTTGTTTGATTCAAGTCAGCACCATTACATTACCGTTAACCTTATTTCTTTAAAGATATTTGCTTTGATGATTTTTAAGGTTAACTACTCATCACGCCAAAATTTGATTGCTTTTGTAAGGTCATTAGTTTTCATATTCCTAAGCAACCCGTTATTCAATTCAAGCAATCAAACCATCAGAATCAAACATTTTCATATCAAGCCATGAAGTCATTCGCTTATTACGGATGTCAAGTTTTCTTAGTCCATGTTATGGATTTGAATAAAGACACGCCGATTTGAATAATATTCTTGTTGTTATTGATTTTCCCCGACGATTTTCAAGAATTTATCGGTTTACTCCCAAAGATCGATATTAAATTTTGTATCGACTTTGAACCCTACAAAAACTCATTTCTAAAATCTCATATCGAATGGCTCCTATCAACTTCGTGAGTTAAAAATTCAACTATAGAATTTGGTACCGAGCCTTTATCTCAGTGACTTCCTTTGTGGAATTCACCTGCCGCACTCTCCGTAGGGGACGCCATATTCGCATGCGATAAGAAATCGATAGGTGTGTCATTGTGACGCATATCCAAGGTCGATACGAGTCACAATGAGAACAACCTAAGTCTTCAGAATCGAAATACGTAGCTTTCAGGCTTAGTTGGTTATTATCGAGATTCGTTGAAGGATATTCTCGAATCGCTATTCCATTAACGTAGCTAACTCAGAGATACAAAATTCGAATGGAGCAAGGAATGTGGAAGAGCTTCAAGAACTCAAGAGGAGACTCATTTCAAAGACATGTTCACCATGCCATCCTCGAAAAGCGAACGTGGTAAGCGACGTGTTGAGTAGAAGATCGTGATACAAGTACGAAAGTACGATATCATCAAAGACTAATTTCAGATATAATATACAAATAATAGAGATGGAGATGAAAACTCTAGGTACCCACGTGATGATATACGAAAGTACGTGATGATATACGAGTATAATCGACTTTTAATCGATAAAGTTAAAGTCGCTCAAGCTACACACCGAGTCGATGAATTTGAAGAAGGAGGTGCAAGAAGTTGTTATTTTAAAAGCGAGAATCTGGAGGAGGTGAGGAAAGCTCAAACCTTCGATTTATTAATCCATTTGAAATTCTCGATCGAATAGGAACCGTGGCCTATAGACTCGCTTTTACCACCAAGTACGACGCTGCGGTTCATAACGCTTTTCACGATCGATGTTACGTAAATATGTGGACGACCAAACACGCTATCGAAGTTAGAACCGATTTGAGATAAATCAAGACTTAACGTATTTGAGGAGGTACCACCAAGATTTTGATAGAAAGAAGAATACCTACGCTATGCAACCGAGGTTATACCATAAGTTAAAGTTTTGTGGAGAAACCATGCTATTGAGGAAATGACCGGGAGTTGGAAACGAAAATGAAAGCGAGGTATCTTTACCTTTTCAAACACTGTGTACGTACGCCAATTTCGAGGACGAAATTTCATAAGAGGGAGGTCAGAAGACCTCAAATTTTTTAAATAAAAAGGAATTTCCTTTATTTATTATTTTGAAATAGTAAGGGTTGATTTGATTAATGTGGATAGTTAAGGGTTAAATACGCAAATATTTCAAAATAAGCAAGTGGTTATAAAATATTCATTTTTGCTCTGGGAATATTCGTTTGGTCGTGGAATATTCGCATCGCTTGGGAATATTCGTATTTATTCGCATCGCTTGCAAATATTCATGTGTGGGCCCCCCATAACTAAAGCGATTATTGATGAGGAAAACGACAAAAGTTTGTGGTGGTTATAAATAATCTACAGAACCAAGTAAGATCATAGTTGTTACTAAGAAGACTCATTGAATACCCGGGTTAAAATACGTGAATACGCGCGGTCGCATACAAAGAGACACCAGATTGCACACAAGATTGTTGAATTATCGATTCTTACGTAAGATGGCACTACTCAATAATTTTTACAAAGTAGTTATCGCTCAATATTTTATTTTATCGATTCAATAATTGTCATGCTGTTGATATTTTATATTATCATTGTTTCAATAATTGTCATCGCACAAGATTTCCCATTATCGATCAATAATTCATATTATTTGAATAATATTATTAGATAACATTATTGGCAATGTCTAGAAAGTTCTCGCTCAAGGAGAGGTTTGGTCACCTAATCATGCTACCAAGAAGGAGAGATCCTTATCGAAAGCCCCTCTTCCTCGGAACTACCGTCATTATAAATGTGATTCTCAGAATATTATTTGTGAATAATTAATTATTGATTCATATGATAAGGAAATATTTATTTTATATGAATATAAATGATGGATTTATTTATGTGGTTATTAATGAAGAAATTAATGTTGAGGTGTTTTATCAAGATTTTATCTGATTGAGGTATTAAAAATCAAATCGTGGGTTTTAGATATATCATGGGTTATAATTTTTAATCCGACCGCTGATTGTGGTAATTTTTGGGTATGTTATACATACATAAGTTGAGTATATGTCCACAAATTTTGAAACCGTTAAAATGCACGAATGATTTGTTATGAATTTTAAGAGGTGTCTGATTCTAAATTAGGTTATAATTGATTTTGGTGGAAAATTTAGAATTGAGTGGGCCCCACTTGTGGTTGGTGAAGAAATGTGCTGAATTTTATTTCAAATGTGGTGGGTGGCAATAGTAGCAGTAAAGCCATCAGTAAGTAGCAGTCAAGTCTGCGCTTTGCGGCAAATAACATTTTCCTATAAATAGAGGGCTAAGTTAGAATTGAAAATCACACCGTAAACAAAGTTTTCTTTCTCTCTATATTATCGAGTTTATTTTGTGAGTATTTAGATACTTTGAGTCAGTTGCTATTCAAGATAAGTTTCATTCAAAGATCACTTCCGACCTTTCCTTCCGGCAGTACTCGATTCTTCGAGGTAAGGGATGTTATTTTTTCAAAATGATATTATTTCTTCAATATCATTACGTCAAATATCGATCTGGTACTTTTTATCAAATTTGGAACTTTTTCATGCTCTGGGTTACTATTCATGAGTTACTATTCACGAAGTTACTATTCATGAGTTACTATTCACGAAGTTACTATTCACGAGTACTATTCATGAAGCGTGAAAATGTTTTTTTTGTGGAATTTCTATCTTTGGTGTCTGAGTTACTATTCACGATACTTGCAGACTATTCACGATACCACTATTCACGATAATTTAAGACTATTCAATCTAAAAATAAAATTTTTCTTTCGTCGCTCAAAATATCTATTATTCGATACTAGCTTTGATCAGATCCATGTTTTGATCATTCTCAATTTTACACCACTATGATTATTTTTGAGGTATTTTTGACATGGATAAAACAAAGTACTAATCCTTAATCCTTAATCCTTGTCATTTTGTTTCACCGGATTCGCTTTTTAAAATATTTTTCATCATCCTCGCCTTTAAATGATGATATTATTGAATATCTTTGGCCAGAAGTAAAAGATGAATGATTTCTCAAGAATATCTTTGGCCAGAGAGAAAGATGAACAGTGTTTAAATGAATACGACCGATCGATGAATATCTTTGGCCTCAGAGTGCAAAGATGAACAGTGTTTTAAATGAATACGACCGATCGATGAATATCTTTGGCCTTTAGTGCAAAGATGAACAGTGTTTGAGATGAATACGACCGATTGATGAATATCTTCGCCCAGTAGTAAAAATGATGAATATTTGATTTGAGATGAATATCGATTGATGTTACAGTGATAAAATATTGATGATGGACTCGTTAAATTCATAGATTATAGTAGATTTCATTCTCTACGTAACTCTTCTATGAATTATTATTTCACGCCCGCTAATATTGATCCGAAACTTGTTGTCTATCATCAGATTCTATCGATTTTTCCCTCGCTGAGACTAACGATAATTTGTTGTATATTATCTTAGTCATAACATTCTTTACCGGGCTAGTTGAGCTCACCCTTTTCCTTGTTGTTCCATTTTTCTTCTCGGAGGCGAGAATGTAATGAGTACTACTTGGGTATGGAATGAAGGTTCTAGAGAGAGTTGTTTAGTAGTCCTCACCATTATTGTAAAATAATGTATCAATAAATGTGATGAGGATTTATTTGAGTATAAATATTGTCTGAAGATAATATTTGTATTTAAACTCACAGCTATTGTTGTGATAATAAAGTTGTAGTTGTTTCGCATCTCATGTATTCATGCGACTCGTAAATGGGTTGGATGGAATGGACCTATTTTGGGGTCGCTACAATTTTGAATAATTTTTTGGGCATAAATTGTTGTATAAAATTATTATTTATATTAAAAAAAAAAAAAAATTTTTTTAAACTCCAGTGACCTCGTCATTGCTCATGTGATATGGAAATCATAAATTTGGGTCATGTATTACTTTAAAATAATAAAGTTAAAATAAAAAATAAAAAAATAAAAACGTTATACGATATTTTTTAAACCACGTAAAGATTTCGTTCTTTTTTTTTTTTTTTTTTTTATTTGTCAATGTCAAGGCATAAATGTCCGTAAAAAAAAAAATTCCGGTAATATAGTATTGTTATAGATTAAATTTTTTGTAAGAGTAGGACTTTTATATATATATATATATATAATTGTTATATATATATATATTAATTTTAATAATTTTATAATTAAAATAAAAGAGTTTATTTTAATCTTGAAATTGGATTTCATGCAACATAAAATTGCCCATTAAATGATACTTATATATATATGGAATGATTTAATTTATCGATACATATGATGATATGTATGATAATAAATGGGATTGATTATGGACAATCGACCAATATGATTGGATTTATTTTAGTTGATGTTCGAATGAATGGGTTTTATTAAATGGGTCTCACAGATTCGCCTTTTCTCTCGTTTTCTTCGATGTAAATTCTATCTCTCTCTCTATGTACTTCCCCTCGATCACGATCAAGGTTTCTATTTAAATTAAATAGTTTAATGTAATAGATTAGTTAGAATTTTTCAAAGAACCGAAGATCAAGATCAAGGAGCGCTTAAGACCCGTTTGTAATGGAGCCCGGTTTAAATGTAATAGTTATATTTAAATGTTTATTCTTTGACCCTAGGGTTTGACCTTTTGGTTCACTTGGTGGCTCTAAAGTGAACCAAACTAGAATAAAAGTCCATAATCAATCCGTAGAATATAGTATTCTATATATGCATGCTAAGTATTATATATATTATATATTATGCAAACATGCTTCGCATGTTTAATAATATGACGCGTATTTTATATATATATTTGCATGCCACTAAACAAGATGAGACAAATAATAACAAATCCTCAAAGTTTTTTATATATTAAGTCTTAAGCGCTCAAAGATATTTAGAATATCGAACGTCGCTTTCTAGCATGATAAAATTAATAGAGTATTAAATATTTAATATGAGTTTGTTGTGTCACCACAAGGCAAGTATTAAGTATTTAAGATGTTAATTTATCACATTTGATGCTTATAAAGAAAATTGAACAATATTGTTTTGTCAGTGTCACCACAAGGGCGATATATTTTTCTTTTTCAATATACGGAAGTGCTAGTTGACTTAACTTAGATAATTTTGATTCTGGATGTGCCACCACTTGATCAAAATAATCTAAGAGGCAAAACATAAGGAGTTACATGTTGATGTAATTGACAAGGAGTTGTCTACCTATTTATTTATATATAGTTTGTCAGTGTCACCACAAGGCTATATATATTTGAAATGGGATCCTTATTCTCACTAGCAAAAAACTTTAATTAGATTTTTTGTCAACTATATAAATGAGGGTAATATAGTTTGAAGAAAATAGTGGAGATACCAATATAAAATAAGACCTAATTTATTTTGGTAATTAATTAAATGAATGTTTGCTAAAATATTGTTTTTTACATGCGTAATTTTGAAAATGTCACATTCACTAATTTCATCACAGAGCATACTTGATGCTAACAAACCGACCGGACCGAACTATACCTGACCGGGTTAAGGAATCTGAGAATTGTTCTCACCACCGAAAAGATTTCTTATGTCCTAAATTCGCCCGCACTCGCAAAAAGTTGCGTAGACAAACCTCCGAGGAAGAGATTGCTACTTTTAAACAAAGGGCAAGATGATGCATCCGCGCTCAATGCATCATGCTCGCATCCACGAGTAACGAGCTTCAAATAAGATGAAAAATATGGATGCTCCTACTATGCTATCGCACCTTCGAGAGTCAGTATGGTGAGCAAAGTAGACTCGCTAGATATGAAATATCTAAGGAGCTCTTCCGATCTCTGGATGACCGAGGGCACTACCGCTGAGACTCATGTCCTAAAGATGATCAACTGATTGAACGCCTCGACAAATTGGGTTCGCTATGGATGGGGAGTTGAGTCAAGATTTAGTCTTGCGCACTACCCTGCACACCTTCTCACAATTTGTTGTGAATTTTCACATGAATAAGTTGGATGTCACTTGCCTCAATTACTTAACATGTTGAAAATCATCAAGGTCACTTCCCATCCAAGAAGAACCATGTCTTATCGGTGGATGATTCTTCCAAGAAAAGGAAGAGGCCCAAGGTATCTTCCGAAAAGAAGAAATCCAAGAAGGCTAAAGGAAAGGCGAAAGTGAAGGATCAAAGAAACCTCGATCCAAATTTAGCAAAGGAATTTGCTTCCATTGCAATAAGCCGGGTCATCGAAGAGGAACTGCAAGGATTATCTCATGAGAATAAAAGCGTAAGAAGCTTGGAGAAGCTTCAATCCTAATCAAGGTTTGTTTATGATTGAAATTAATTTTTCCGAAAGTCAATCTTCTACTGGGTATTGGATACCGGATGTGGTTCTCACATATGTAATAATATGCAGGACCGGTCAAGTAGAAAGTCGAAAGAAGGATGAGGTCGCCCCACGAGTGGGAAATGGAGCAAAGGTCACGCATTAATGTAGGGGACTTATTGTTTAAAGACCGCCACTACGCAAGTTCATTAATTTAAATAATTGTTATTTTGTTCCAAATATCATTAGAAACATTATTTCTATCTCTCGTATTGATATGGATGGTTTTAATATTATAATAAAGAACAATAGTTGTTCCATTTATAATGATAATGTTTTATATGGTGTCGTAATTTATGAAATGGACTTTATATACTGACTTGCATGAAAATATATTTCAAATCGAACAAACTAAGAAAAGGAAAAGAGATGATGTTAATTATACCTTCATGTGGCAATCAGAGACTGGTCCATATTAATGAAACAAGATTATCCAAGTTGCATAAAGATGGGCTCCTAGAGCTATCTCGATTATGAATCATATCCAACCCGTGAATCTTGTCTCATGGGTAAAATGACTAAATCTCCTTTTAGTGGAAAAGGAGAAAGAGTTACAGAGTTGTTAGGGCTGGTACACACAGATGTATGTGGACCTACGACAACTAATCGCATTTGAGGAGGGTATTCTTATTTTATTACATTCACCGACGACCACTCAAGATTTGATACGTGTATTTAATGAAATACAAATCAATCATTTGAAAAGTTCAAAGAGTTCGTAAGTGAAGTTGAGAAGCAAACGGTAAGAGTATTAAGATTCTTCGATCCGATCGAGGAGGAGAATACTTAAGTGGTGAGTTTCAATTGTCTCAAAGAAAATGGTATAATCTCACAATGGACTCCACCAGGGGACGCCACAGATGAATGGTGTATCTCGAAAGGAGAAATCGAACATTGTTGGACATGGTTCGATCTATGATGAGCTTTACCGACCTTCCAGCTTCTTCGGGGATATGCCCTAGAATCTACGTGCATACCTACTTAACAAGGTACCTACAAAATCCGTCCCCAAGACCCCATATGAGAGTTATGGATAGGAGAGAAAACCAAATCTTAAGCATGTTAAGACTTGGGGTTGTCCAAATTTTATGTCAAAAGTTTGAAAACGATAAGTCACAGACTAGATCCGATAAATGTAGATTTGTGGATATCCTAAAGAAACATCGGGGTATTATTTCTATCATCCAACCGATCAAAAGGTGTTTGTTGCGAAACATGCCGCTTTCTCGAAAAGGAGTTTATCCTCAAGGGGTCAAAGGGAGTAAGATATATCTTGAAGAAGTTCAAGAACCACAAAATACTACATGATCAAAGTGAGGTACCTAACCAAGTAGAGATTCCTTCCGCACAACACCCTATTCAGAATCGAAGAGTACCAAAGATACCAGACAGGTATGGACTTGTCATAGAAGATGACAATGAGGTACGATCATAGATGATGATGATCCATTGAATTACTTAACAAAGCATGAAAGTAGTAAAGACTCGTAGAAATGGCAAGAAGCCATGAAATCCGAGATGGACTCCATGTATGAGAACCAAGTATGGACTTTGTCTCACCACCAAGGCATTAAGCCTATTGGGTGTAAATGGGTCTTTAAAAGAAAGACTGGAGCAGATTTGCAAGGTAGAGACCTATAAGGCCCGATCGGGTTGCAAAAGGTTTCAAACAAAGACAAGGAGTCGACTATGACGAAACCTTCTCACCAAAGAGTAATGCTCAAGTCCATTCGGATTTTGCTTATGCGATCAGCAACTTACCACGACTACGTAAATCCGCGATGGACGTGAAAACGGCCTTCCTCAATGGGAAACTTGAGGAGGATGTGTATATGACACAACCCGAGGGATTTGTTTCAAAGGTTGAACAAATCAAGTCTCAGTAAGCTATAACGATCCATTTATGGATTAAAGCAAGCTTCTCGTAGTGGAACATCCGCTTTGATGAGACAATCAAAAGTTTGATTTTATCAAAATGAGGATGAACCATGTGTGTACAAGAAGGTTAGTGGGAGCGCTTGTTTCATTCCTCAGATTATATGTCGATGATATATTACCGATAGGGAATGATATTCCTATGCCGCAAAACAATTAAAATCATGTTATCTAAACACTTCTCCATGAAGGACTTGGGAGAAGCATCCTATATTTTGGGGGATAAAGATCTATAGAGATAGATCTAATAGGATGCTTGGCTTATCCCAAGGAACGACATCGACATGATGCTAAAAAGGTTTAGCATGGAAGATTCCAAAAGAGGTCTCATGCCGATGAGCCATGGAATACATCTCCAAGAAACAAGCCCCAAAGACACTGAGAGAGAGAAACCCGATGAGTAAGATTCCTTATGCTTCAAAGAATAGGATCTATCATGTACTAGTGATGATATGTACTTAGACCGTATGTCGCCATGCACTTAGTGTAACAAGCGAGATATCACGAATCCGAGAGAGAAGAACACCGGAAGGTAAAGTGAAAAATATCCTAAAGTACTTAAGAAGAACTAAGGATGTATTTCTTGTTCACTACTGGTCCGAATTAAAACCAGAGGGCTTCACAGACTCAAGTTTTCAAACGCACCAAGATGACAAGAACCGCTTTGGTATGTGTTTACCTTAAACGGTGGCGCAGTTGAGTCGAAAAGTTCCAAGCAAAAAAACAAATGTTGATTCAAAGGATGAGGCAGAGTACATATAGTCGCAAGTGAAGTCGCAAAGAAGTCGTTTGATGAAGAAGTTCATTACCAAACTTGGTGTGGTTCCTAGCATTAAAGGACCAAACCTTTATTCGTGACAACACTGAGTCGCTACAAGCAAGCTAAGGAACCTGTGTCTCATCGTAAATCCAAACACGTGTCATGGCGATTTCATTTGATCGTAGAGATCATCGAAAGAGGAGACGCCACCCCGAGCGTGTGGACTCTCAAGACAATATCACAGATCCATTTACTAAAGCGCTAACACAACAAAGCAGCTTTGATCATCACTTAGAGAAGATGGGTATGAGATACCACTACGATCGACTTTAGTGCAAGTGGGAGATTGAAAGTATTATGCATAAGCCCAATCATGTATGATGATAAAGCATATATATCGTGTAATCAATCTTATTTATTTATTAATAAAAGAATTATTTATTAAAGGCATTTATTATCTACATGGTGTCGTTTTTAATAATATGTGATAAACCCATAGTTTTAAGCAACGCTTTTAGAATAATGATGATGATCATTCTAATGAGATCTAAATTCTTAGAAAGCTTAAAACTAAAATAGTTCCCAATCATTGGATTACTAAATTGGGGATTAGTGAATCCGATAGATCGGGTACATACGCTGTTTGCTTCATCGATGAGGATGATTGATCTCACGATCATTTGTGTGGAGACACTAAAGCAAGTATGTAGGTGCTTATTAGAGAATAAGTTCAATTTGAACGTGACTCGCTAAGGAATACCTAATGGAGTTTTACTTACCCGTCAATAGAATTCTCAGAGTGATAGTAAGACAAATGATCCTTAGACTTGAGATCATCATAGTATCTTATATATAATGAATTACACTTCGACTTATTCCTTAAGACTCTTAGAGTATATCAAAGGGTATGCTTGGGTGTAATAAGTTATATATGAAGATAATGAATGATCAATAAAGAATCTACCACTTCTAGTAAAAGGAGAAATGTCCTATGTGATTCGATAAATGACAACCCAGAATCTTGGTTAAGGTGGAATGAAATTAGAAAGTAGTTTCTAATTTGCATTCATTAGAGTTGTTCATTTAGGAATCGAAATACATATAATTAAATAAAATAAGACTCGACAATTCCAATGCCTTATATTTAATCGGGACATCAGATGGTGGAAGGATTGAATTGTACTTAAGAATTATTTACTCAAAGGTTCTTTTATGATTAATGTTGAAATCTATATTATCCGGAAAGTCGCTTGATCGCTAGGGAGGCTTATCCCTATCAGTAGAATAAATATTATTTATTTAAATAAATTATTTGTTTAATTTATTTATTTAAATGAGATTAAATTATTCTAATTGATTTATTCACAACCTGCTTTTAATATGGAGAACCTAAAGGGTCACACCATAAAAGGAAGAATAATTATTTAAGAAGTTAATGGCATAATTGTAATAATATGTTAAGTATATTTAATTTAATCTATGGTGATAGAATAAATTAAATAGCTTAATATTTATTATTTAATATTTTAGAAATATTAAATATAAATTAATAAGAGGAGTCTTATTAATATTATTACAATTATTATTATTTTAATTTCTAAAAGGTTTAGGAATTAATTTAATATAAGTATTTCATTTATTCCTAATTGGATTAGAAAGAAAATTAGTTAAAGGAGTTTAATTAATTACCCCTAATAGATTAGGGGAGCCCATTTAATTAAAAGAGTTTAATTAAATAAATAATACCTTATTTTAATTAAAATAGGTTACATGATATCTTTATAAGAGGAGTCTTATATCGATATCTAATATAATGTAATTCCAAGATTTGGAGAGTACGCCCTTTTTCTTATACGTAGATAGGAAAAACTAGGGTTTGAGCCAACATCCTTCTTCTTGAAAAATTCTCTTCCTCGGTGGATCACCTATAGAGGCCATACACTTGGGTGGCTTACATTAATCAAAGGAAGGAATCTACCCGAGATTCAAGGAGATCGCGAGAAGTAGGAGGTGAACTCGCATACTGAGGAAGCTCGCTTTACAAGGGTATGATTTCATAATTTCTTATTCTTCGCTTTAATTAATAATATGCATAAAGGATGATCCGTAATTGGTTTGTGAAAATTTTAAAATCGATTTTATCTCGCTCCGCTTATTTTTTGCAATTTTGATTGCTACTTTGATTTTCACAAAACCCAACAGGACCTACTTAAATTTATTTTGTATTTTTAAATTGGTTGGTCGAGTAGTTTAGAGATATTATGTTACATGTCAATTAACCTTTATTTTGTGGCGAAGATCTCAAAATGACATTCAAAATGTTGAGAATAAGAATGGAGCACAAGAGATCGCTGAGTCTCCACATATCAATAATCGGAGATAATGTGCATCGTGAAGGCGACAATCCTCATGCAAAACAACAACACCGACCAAATGATGAATGATGGATTGTTTAGAGGCTTTATGCAATTAAATGCAACAAAGAAAGACGAGCAATGACTCTCCCAAAATGTAGGTGAAAACACTTTGAAACTCTCGCCATCACCGCTAAACAATTCAAGGAGCCGGAACCACCGGAGTTTAAGGGAGAGCCAAACCACTTATAACTAAGCATGGATAAAGCGATCACCAAGATATTTGATGTCTTGGGATGCTCCGAGGAGCAAAAGGTTCCTTTGTCGCTTTTTATGTTATGCGAAGAGGCAGACATCGGGTGGGAATCGGTAGAAACGACTTCAACTCCGTCAGATCAAGATGTCTTGGGAGAAGTTCCAAGAGCTATTCAACGATAAATACTTTCCGAAAGTATTCGGTCACATAAAGGAGGTGGAGTTTATCAAATTGGAGCAAAACAATATGGCCGTGTCGCAATACAAGGCAAAATTTGCGGAGTTATCCTTGTTTGCATCCCCACTTGGTGGATAATGAAGAGAAATGGCGCGAATGTTTTTAAGAGGTTTGAAGTTCGAGATACGTTAACATCTTATTTCTCATAAACTGTGTTTGTATTCGGATGTTGTAAATAGGGCTCAATTGGTGGAGCGCGATAACGAGTCAATCTGACCAAAAGAGAGCGGCCGTGAAAAATGATAATACCAATGGAGAGCGATCATCGAAGCGGTGGCAACAAGCGTGAGGGAATCAATGTGCCAAAATGGTAACCATTTCGATGGTAATCGAGGGCAAAACAATAAGAATGGACATTTCAAGAAGAGGAGATTCAACAATGATGGAAAGACGCCAAGACCAAAGACCAAGTTATTAAGGAAGGAGAAAGACCACCTATTATATGCTTCAAATGCGGAGGAGGAGGGACATCACCAAATTACGCTGCCGTCAAAGTAAAGCATGTTATAATTGTGGAAGAGAATGTCACTTAGCCTCGATTTTGTCGCTTTCAATCAAGACAAATTTAGCTAGGATTGAGGCACCAAAGGTCATCCCCAAAAAGTCAAAACCCAGAGTGCAAGGGAGAGCGTTTGTTGTGACCTCCCGAGCAAGGAACCCGAATGAGGTCATCATGGGTAAGCTTATCATAAACTCTAGCGAAATCTACACTTTATTTGATACCGGTTCTACCCATTCTTTTATTTCTCCTACTTGCGCTCAACGATTAAATTTGACTCCGGAGAAATTAGACTTTGACTTATCTGTGGAGACTCCGTTGGGAGAAACCTTCATTACATCCACAGTTTATAAGTCTTGTTTGGTTCAAATTGGCGACCGCACATTACCTGTCGATCTTATTGCATTAAAAATACTTGCATTTGATGTAATTCTAGGGATTGATTGGTTAACTACTCATCATGCAAAAAATTGATTGTTTTCGTAAGGTTGTTAGCTTTCATATTCCTAATCGACCTATTATGCGAATTCAAACAACCAAACCATTAAAATCAATCACTGTCATCTCAGGCCATAAAGCTATTCGTTTATTGAAAAACGGATGTCAAGCTTTCTTAGCTAATGTCACAGATCTAAACAAAATATGCCGATTTTGAATAATATTTCTATTGTTAATGAATTTCCGACGATTCTCTCGAAGAACTTCCCCGCCTACCCAGGCGTGAAATTGAATTTTGTATCGACCTTGAACCCGGTACAAAACCCATTCCTAAATCCCCATATCGAATGACTCATATTGAACTTCGTGGAGTTAAAAACTCAACCACAGGAATTGTTAGACATCGGCTTTATTCGTCCTAGTACTTCTCCTCGGGGTGCTCTGCTCTATTCGTGAAGAAGAAAGATGGGAGTATGCGACTTTGTATTGATTATCGGGAGTTGAATCACGTCACCATCAAAAATAGGTATCCATTGCCACGTATTGATGACCTGTTTGACCAATTCAAAGGAGCCAAATTCTTTTCAAAGATCGATCTTCGTTCAGATATCACCAATTGAAGATTAGAACCACCGACATTCCAAAGACGACTTTAAACTCCCAGACGGCATTATGAATTCCTAGTCATGTCCTTTGATCGACTAATGCTCCTGCCGCCTTCATGGATATGATGAACCGAGTATTCAAGGAATATTTAGATCACTTTGTGGTCGCCTTTATTGATGACATCCTTATTTATTCCAAAAGCCGTGAAGATCATGAAAGCAACACTTGAGGTCGACACTCCAAAAGCTTCGTGAATATAAGCTTTATGCCAAGTTGAAGAAATGAGAGTTCGGGTCAAGAAGTAGCATTCCTTGGGCACGTGGTATCAAGTCATGGAATATCTGTTGACCCAAAGAAAGATTGAAGCTATTCAAAGTCGGGAACAACCTAAATCGATGACCGAAGTCACGTAGCTTTCTCGGTTTAGTTTGGTTATTATCGGAGATTCGTGGAAGGATTTTCTCGAATCGCTATTCCATCGACTCAAATGACTCGGAAAGATACAAAGTTCGGTTGGAGCGAAGAATGTGAGAAGAGTTTTCAAGAACTCAAGAGAGACTTATTTCAAAGACCGCTCGACAATACCATCTAGCTCTGGAGGGATTTGTCATCTACATGATGCTTCAGCAAAGGGTTGGGATGTGTTCTCATGCAACATGGAAAAGTAATAGCCTATGCCTCGCGACAACTCAAAGAATATGAGAGGAATTATCCTACTCATGATCTAGAGTCAGCAAACGTTGTCTTTTTGCACTTAAAATTTGGAGGCATTACTTGTATGGGGAGAAAGTGGAGATCTTTACGGATCATAAAAGCCTCAAATATTTCTTCACTCAAAAGGAACTCAACACGCGACAACGACGTTGGCTTGAACTGCTGAAAGATTATGATCATACCATCCAATACCATCCTGGAAAAGCGAACGTGGTAGCCGACGCGATGAGTAGAAAAAGATCATATGCAAGTACGAAAAGCGATATTGTCAACACAAAGGCCCATTTTGTGTGACTTGCAAAGGATGGAGATAGAATTAAAGACTCTGTGGACGCATGTGATGATAAGCGGTATACGAGTAGAACCGACTTTAATTGATAAAGTTAAAGTCGCCAAGCTACGCACTGGAGTTCGATGCGTATGAGGAAGAAAGTGCAAGAAGGTGCTATCGCCTAAGCAAGAATCGATGAAGAAGGAATACTTGAGTCAATTCCGCACTTTGTGTTCCTAACGACCACGATTTAAAGTATAATATCATGATGGAGGCACACAACACACCATTTGCAATCCATCTCGGGAGTACCAAAATGTATCATGATATTCGCCATACATTTTGGTGGAGCAATAAGAAGAGAGAGATATTGTTTATCTCAAGGTGTCTAACTTGTCAACGAGTTAAAGCGAGCATCAAGTACCAAAAGGTCCATTGCAACCACTTGAAATTCTAGAATGGAAGTGGGAGCACATTACCATGGATTTCGCACGGCCTTCCTAAGGTTTCTCAAGGCATTGATGCGATTTGGGTCATTGTTGATAGGTTGACCAAGTCTCGCTCATTTCTTACCGACACGAGAAACTTATACACTTGAACGCCTTGCTCAGATGTACATAAACGAGATTGTAAGACGACATGGTATGCCAAGATCCATAGTTTCGATCGAGACCCAAGATTCACTTCACGATTTTGGGTTAGTTTGCAAAAAGCTATGGGCACAGACTTACGATTTAGCTTCTAAGCATATCATCCTCGAACGGACGGACAATCGGAGAGGACTATTCAAACTCTTGAAGATCTATTAAGACTCGTGTCCTTGATTTCAAGGGAGTTGGGACAAGTTCTTACCATTGGTGGAGTTTTCCTACAACAACAGCTTATCAAGCAAGTATTGGCATGGCTCCATTCAAGCGTTGTATGGAAGAAAGTGTCGCTTCCAAGATCTTTGGGATGAGGTGGGTGAAGCAACGTTGTTGGGACCGGAGTTGGTACGTATGACTACGGAAAAGATTCAAACGATCCGACAACGTATAAAAACCTCACAAAATCGACAAAAGAGTTATCTTGATCTTCATCGAAAGGACGTGGAATTCGATATAGGAGATCATGTGTTGTTAAGAGTCGCTCCATGGAAAGGAGTTACAAGATTTGGAAAGAGAGGAAAACTTAACCCTCGATTCATCGGTCCCATTTTAATCCTCGATCGAGTAGGAACTCGTGGCTATAGACTCGCTTTTCCGCCAAATATGTCTCGTGTTCATAACGCTTTTCACATATCTATGTTACGTAAATATGTGAAAGACCCGAACCATATTATTGAGTTAGAACCGGACGAAATAGCGTAAGATTTGACGTATGAAGAGGTTCTTATTCAAATCTTAGATAAGAAGGAACATATTCTACGCTCCAAGGTTATACCTCAAAGTGTTTGGAGGAGGAACCACGATGTTGAGGAAATGACCGGGAGTTAGAATCAAATGAAATCAAGGTATCCTTACCTCTTCGATATACTAGTACGTGCACTCACTAATTTCGAGGGCAAAATTTCTTAAGAAGGGGAGGTTGTAAGACCCCAACTTTTTGAATAAAAATGAATTTTCTATAATTATCATTTTTGAATATTATGATATAATGTTATAGTTGTGGGTAATAATTATAAATTTTGCAAAGTACGTAAGTTGTTATATAATATTCGATTAGTCGGGGAATATTCGTTTTAAACAGGAAATATTCGTACGACGACACAATCATTGGTGGACCCCACAACAAAATTATTGTCAGATTGAGAAAACGACAAAAATATTTTATTGAAATAACGGCGGAAGTTTTCTTTATTAATCTTGTTGAACTACTCGGTAGTAAAGTGATGATGTCTGCGTGGTTGCATAATAACACACCAGATTGATTATTAAGGCTTACGTAAGATGTCATCTCAGTTTTATTTTATTACTTATATATATATATATATAAGTTATATATATATATATATATATGTATGTTGTCAAGTTGTCTAGTGGGTGGAGGAAAAATTTGATATTAATCACGTGGGGGGGTAATTATTATTATTATATATATATATGATAGCTTTGTTGACAAAGTGGAGAGAGGAAAAAATTTGATCACGAAATGTATTCCGTGAATGTGTTAACTACATCTTTATATATATATATATATATATATATATATATATATATATATTTAATATATATATAATATATTTTATTTAAAAGATTTTGCTTTAAATATGGACCGTTAGATTAAAGTTAATCAATCTGGACCGTTCAAGAGTTAGTTACTATGCATTCTATTTTTCTATAAATAGAAGTTCATTCCTTCATTATTTTCTTACGAATTCACTGAAACTCTAGAGAGAGAAAGTTATAGAGAGAAAGAAGAAAAGTGTTCTACTACTTAACTACTCTTATATCCAGTTTCTTTTACGGTAAGGGGTGTTATTCTTTCTTATTCATGAAGAGAACTGTTGTTATTCCATTGCTTATTATTCTCATTGGAATAACTTTTGATACGCTGTGATCACCCTATACTTGGTGACATTCTTCTATTATTCCGCTTTCTTATTATTCTTTGGAATATCCATGCATGCGTTTTACACCTTTACTGATTCCGCCTTTTATTATTCTCGCTTGAAATATCCTGTCATGCGCTTTACGCTGACCGGTTCTCGTCTTTATTATTATTCTCATTGGAGCAGCCTTAAAATGGGGATTATATTAAGCGGCGGAATGTAGAAATGCAATTGTCATTTAAATCGCGCTGTAAATATCCTGTCTGCATGCGTTTCTGCCTGGGGCCTGATTCAAATCTTATTAGTATTATGTTGGAATAACTTTGTCATGCATGCAAGTCCGCATGCATGGTGATTTACATTGTTATTCCATTCTTTATTTTTCTTTGGAACATCCAATTTGGTCTTGAATTTTCCTGCATGTATACAACTTGTTTTATTTAATTAGGTGTTTTGATTAGTTAACAAAATAATTTAAATTTTAGTATTTTGATAAAATGATGTAAATATGTTATGCTTTTTTTATTTTAGTATTTTTTGTTTTGATTAAATGATATATTTACATGTGTCAGGGGTATTTTTGAACCTTCACCATTTAAGCCTTCATGTGTCTATCACGCCAGCCAATTTTAACTCCATTTATCTTCTGTTACATATGTGACATAAATTCGTATGGATTGAAGTAATAAAGGTGAGAATGGAATGACTCATTCATAAAGTCTATCTATTTATTTATTTTACTATTTTTGACTGAAATTTAACATTCTTGTCCAAGATTTCATACCCAAAGGCTTATGAGTAGTTTTTTTTTATCATTGATGCATGAGGGTGTTGGGGGAGGGAGATCATAAAATAATTTATTCCAATTAGAATAAAATGAATCATCTGAACCTCCATTCTATTCTTTCGATCCAAACGCACATTATTTGACAGTGGGTTAATGAGCCAACAGTTTAGCTGACGGCCCAAAGGCTAGACCTCGTTTCAATCTCATTGGCGGCAGGTATTGCATGCTCTAAATTCTTCACTATCAAAACTCAAAATCAACTTCTTCCCTACAATTTTAAAGTTAGCAGCTGAAAATATAAAAATAAAAATAAAATGGAACTCTTGTTGGGCTAAATCCAAAGCATTTATGTCTTGGAGCAGCCCAAAATGGGGATTATATTAAGGGTGATTTACATATTCTATTACATTTTTAAAAATAATTACAACAAAAGTGCCCTCATAAATTTTTTACACAACTAATACACTTCCATATTTATTTATAATTCTAGTGCATTTAGGATTCCTTAATTTAAGGAATTAGTATTCAATTAGGATTCATTAATTTATGGATTAGTTATACCCATAACTTCTTCTCTCTCTTCTCATCTATAACAACTGCAGTTATATATATATATATATATATATATAACCAAACCATAGCCACCGTCGTCACTTTCACGTCTGGCCCAATTAGTTTGGCCACCGAAAATCATACTTGTCTCTCCTTCCGATCCGCTTCCCTTCCTTGCCACCTTCACTTCCTCCCACGCCTCCTCCATTTTGTCGCCTCCTCATCCGCCTCCACCACCTCCATTATGACCACCTCCACCTCTATTATTGTCGCCTTTCACCGCCATCTCCACCTCCTCCTTTGCCGCCTCCATTATGACCGCTTCCACCACCTCCGCCTCCATTAACCGAGGTAACCTATTCAGTTTTATTAGGTTGCCAATTTATTTTGAATGTGATGCAGTTGGTAGCCAAATTTTCATACTAAGGTAACCTATTCGCTTTTATTAGGTTACCAATTTTATTTTGAATGTAATGCAGCTTGGTAGGCAAACCTCCATGCGATTAGTTGTCAAACCTTCGACAAAGGTAATCAATTCGCTTTTATTAGGTTACTAATTTATTTTGCATGTAACACAACAGTTGGTAGCCAAACCTTACATGCGATTTGGTTGCCAAACTTTCGCATCAAGGTAACTAATTTCGAACCGCCATCTCCACCTCCTCCTTCCGTTCTTTTCTAAAATAAAAGGCTTAACTAAGCAAATCGAGGTATCATACTCGATGAATGGAATCTCGTTTATGGGGTTATTGTCTTAGAATTTAGAATCTAAACTTGTTGTTCACATTACTCTCTATTATTTCTTGGCAACTTCTTTTCTAACACCTGCAAAGAAGGAAAAAGCACTTGTTCTCTTAATTTGAAGTCTACTTTTTCATGTAGATGGTGTTTTGGGATTATACTTTGCATTAAAGGTCTTTGACGTTAGATGGTGTTTTGAGATTCACGGCGGTGTGGCGGCGTGAGTATGTGAGGTGTAGCGGCGGACTATTATTTCAAAGTGTATGTGAGGGAGATGAAGATTTGAATTTGAATATTTAAATTTGAATTATTATTTTGAATTTGAATTTATTTTTGTTGTTAGATCCAAATATTTGAATTTGAATGATTAATTATGGAAGTTATTTATCCTTGATTTTAGGTTTCCTTATTAATGTGAATTGTATTATTTTTATAATATGTACAATCTTTTTGTAATTATTTGGTTGATGTACTTTTTTTGTAATTACTTTCTATTTATTGTATACTTATGTAAAGAACCCTTATATTAAGCAGCGGAATGTAGAGTACGGACTGTCATTTTAGACCTTTTATCATGTGGACTAGTGTCCTGCATGTATAATGATTTGGCCCACTGGTTTAAGGAACTGATACAGTTTGTCATCCACTATGTTTAAGTTTTTGGAATTGGAAAAAATAGTCCCTCTATTTTTAATTAAATTAATTTTAAAAAATCAAAATTAATCATATATATATATATAAGAATATAATAGATAATGTTGAAGTGATGAGATATAAATAAATAAATAAAAAAGAAAGAAAGAAAGGTAAGGCTGATTAATGGAGACATTGGTTGACGAAGGTAGAATAAAGAAAGAATCTAGAAATCATGTTATGGAGTGGAGTCGCTTACTTACTTGGGGGGTGTATTACCAAATTCTAACCTTGTTGGTACTACACCACCAAGTGTCCAAGTGCAAGTGTTGGGGGTAATAACATACCACATTCATGACCTTCTTTTCAATAACTGAAGTAATATGGTTCCTACTCATTAAATATTTACATTTGAATTAATATCTTTAAATATTTTTAATATTTTCAAATTTTATTTTCATTTTAGTACATATTTATGCTTCCTTTAATTATGGGATGTGTTTTAATTTCCGATGACATGGCAATTCGCTTTTTTTTTAAAAAATTGATTTCGCTTTTTTTGGGGATCAGTGTTAATTTTAAAAAATTTTCTTCCGTATGTCGCCTCTTTTTCTTTTGAAACCCTTATTTGGTGTTTTGTTTACTTTCTAAGCAAACCCTTATTCTTCTTCTTCTTCTCTGTTTCATCGATTTCTGGTAGATTTTTGTTGTGCGGCGTTTGATTTTTACTTCGTTTGTCGATTTTTGCTTCGTGATCGTATTATTCTCAAGTTTTTTGGTTTGTTCCTATTTATCGATACCACATTTTCGACTTCTTTCTCTTTTTTTTCGTGATGGTCTCCACGAGGAAGAGCATGGAGGAATGGGGTTAAGAAAGTCGATAGAAAGAGGAAAAGAGTTTTAAAGATAATTATTTGAGGATTCGGGTTATCTCAGAATAGTGAAGGATAGTAGTCCAAAGTCTTCTAAACAGGGAAGAGGTTATTGTTGAAATCGATGTCATGATAAGAATATCGGGAGACATTCGAGGGAAAGAAGCGCGAAATCACCGTGTATATTGATTCCGATTTTGAAGGTTCTCATAAAAAAGTTGTCAAAGAAGATAAAGTTGAGGCTCATAGCCTTAAAAATGGTTCCACCTGCGTAAAAACATTTGAAGGTTTCTTAATTTTTTTTTTAAGAATTATATTTTTTAGTTGTTTTTGGTTTTTTGTGTTTTTATTTTATGCGTGGTGGTGTTTTGGTTTGTATTGTTGTTTTTTTTTTTGTTCAAGAGTATTATGGATGTTGAATTTGTTGTTTGATAAAATCATTGTTTCCATTCGAGTGTATTTTCCAAACACATTATATTATGTTTTAAGTTTTGTTCAATTTGTTGTTGTTAAAATTTTTGTTTTCATTCATATTTTAGTGTCTGATACAAGTATATTTTCGGTTGGTCCTTAAAGTTTCTTTTTTGTGATCACACAGGTTGTTATTTGTTGAAGTTACTGATAATTGTTATTTGTTACCTTCCTTTATATGTTTGGAAACCGATTTTTGTAATAGTTGTGAAAATGTATAATATTTCATTAGAGTTTGTGTTGTTTAAAGGATTGTTCAAATTGTTATTGTTTAAATCAATCGCTTTTCATTCTATTTTAGTATCAGATACTATTAGATTTATTTTTGGTTACTACATTACATTTTTGTTATTATTTAGATTTATAATATGCTGGTAACTTGCTATTTTATTTTTTGTTACCAATATTGAAATGATTGGAAACTGCTGATACTATACTTCTTAACATGTATTTTGTTGCAATAAAGTAAATATAATAATTGTTATTTGTTACCTTCCTTTGTATGTTTGAAAACCCATTTTTGTAATAGTTATTAAATTGTATAATATTTCATTAGAGTTTGTGTTATTTTAAGGATTGTTCAAATTGTTCTTGTTTAAATCATTGTTTTCATTCTATTTGAGTCTCGATACTATTAGATTTTTTTTTTTTACTACATTACATTTTTGTTATTATTTAGATTTATAATATCTTTGGTAACTTGATATTTTATTTTTTGTTACCAATATTGAAATGATTTGAAACTCACGATACTATAATTGTTAACATGTATTTTGTTTCAAAGAGAAGTAACTCGCTAATTGTTATTTGGTTACCTTCCTTTATATGTTTGAAACCGATTTTTGTAATAGGTGTTAAAATGTATAATATTTCATTAGAGTTTGTGTGTTGTTTTAAGGATTTTTCAAAATGTTATTGTTTAAATCATTGTTTTCATTCTATTTGAGTATCGCTTACTATTAGATTTATTTTTGGTAAATACTTTAGATTATTGTTATTATTTAGATTTATATTACGCATGTAACTTGTTATTTTATTTTTGTTACCAACATGCAAATGATTGAAAATTGCTGATATCATTCTTGTTAACATGTATTTTATTCCAATAGACTTGGAGATTGATGATTGTTGATGATTTTTTATTTAAAAATTATAATTAATTTTGGTTATGATCAACTGCTGAAATTATTTTGGTTATCATTGATATTGTTCATTTAAAAGTTTTTGGTTTAAAGTTTTAATGTAGTTATTTAATTTGGTTAATGTGTTTTTAATGTAATTTTTGCATTTTCAGATTTGGGATCTATTCTATGAGGAGAATAACCGAAATTTTTCAGCAAAAGTAATTTATTGGTGTGATATGGATGTTCCTAATATTATCAAGAACAAATTGTCTAAGGTACAATAGAATAAGTTTAGGTTGACATGTTTTGGAAAATTTTTAGAGTTTGGGCAGCCACAAATGTTTTCACAGATTATTCATCAGGCTTTGATTAGGGAAGTTTATCAAAGGGATGATGGGGAGTTGTGGTTTCTATTTGATGAGAGACGGGTAAGGTTTGGATTACCCGAATTTTGTTTGATTTCTGGCTTGAATTGGCTAGGAAATGAAAATATTGATAGTTTTAAGGGGATTCAAAATCCGTTGGTGGAGAAGTTTTTTGGTGATGAGGTTGTCACCCGTTCTACTATTGGGAGGATATATAGGAGCATTGTTTTTTATGATGATGATGAGGTAATTAGGATGTCCATTATTTTATTGGTTTTTAATTTCATTCTAGCTTCTGTTTCTGACAATTATCTTGATCAAACTTTGTTCAACTTTTTGTCTTATGGGGATATTGAAAGTTATCCATGGGGTAAATTTGCATTTCAATGTATAAAGAATTCTTTATCCAATGCGCAAATAAGGGTCATGTAAGGAAGGGTAAGCACGGTGGGGTGATTTACAATTTTTATAGGGATGGTCATTGTAAATCTTACAAACTTAATGGATTGCCTTATGTGTTTCAAGTTTTTTTGTTTGAAACAATACCTACTTTCAAAGTCAGAGGATTTTGTGTTGATGACCATGCTGCAGAGTTGAGATTATTTAGATGGAGGAGTTAGAAAGCCTCCCAAAATGAGAAATTGAATGACCTTATTTTTGGATCCGGTCGTATGTTGGTTTCAGGTTGGTTTATATTTGGTTTCCATTTATATTTTATATTGGTTTTTGTTAATTTTTTTTTGTATTGTTTTGCTTATGTTTTATATTTAATCTTTTCGACATGGTATATTTGTTGTTATTATTATTTTCAGGTTGATCGCTCGTAATATTGTTCCTACTATTGATGAAAAAGGTTCTATTGGGGTTAGGGATTTCCATTTTTTAATGGAAATGATATTGCAGCAAAATTTCTTATGTTAAAGTTGACTCATCAAGGAAGTTTAATGATATTGGGTTTTCTATTTCGATGTGGAAGAAGTTATCGATAAATCCGGTAAAACCTTTAGAAGGTAAGATGATGGAGATGAAAAAGATATCGAGAATTTGGGTGTTGAGTTAAAAGACCAACTGCAAGTGTTTCAAATGCGATTTGCATGGATATAAAAAGATGATTAGAAAGTTTGTCAATGGTCGGCCTAGTTATAAAGAAACATAAAAATGTTTTTTTTTGATGATGATGATGATGATGATGATGATGATGATGATGATGATGATGATGATGATGATGATGGTGATGATGATGATGATGATGATGATGTTGATGGTGATGGTGATGGTGATGGTGATGGTGATGATGATGATGATGATGTTCTTGATAATGATGATGTTGATGATGATCTCGATGGTTCTGTCACTGATGATGATGATGATGAGTCAAAAAGTGAGAACGCTGATGTTGGTAATATTAAAGGGAGTGTCCTCCTCCCATTAGTGGTGTTGTTGAAATCACCGAGGAAGAGGATGCACAAAGTGTTTACATTTATTTTAGTTTTTCATTTTATTTTCATGCTTATTAAGTAAATGCTTACTTCTTTTTGTTTTTTTATTAATGTATTCAAAGCAAGAATGTTGGTTTAAATTCTTCCGGGAAAGAGATAGTTGTTTATACTCCTGTAGGGGTTAAAATTCATGTCGACGATGAAAAGGTTAATCATTTTTTTAAAATGTTATTTTTTAATCTGTTATATTTATAAACTGCTGCTTTTTTTAATAGGTGGTAAGATGGATGATGTTCCTAGCTTTGATATTTTAAGTCAATCTAGTGGAAAGAAAATTGTTGTTTTTACCCCCATTGAGGTTTGTTATTATCTTTATCAGCAATTTAATTAATTTGTTGTATTAGTTAGTTTGCTATAGTGTTTATGTTTGTATTGATCAAAAGTTTTGTATTTTTAACTTGATATTGACCTTGTTTTTTGTGTCATGTATTGTAAAACATTACAGGGTAATAAATTCGAAGGATCAGACATTTCTATACTTGATGAGCTGGTGTTTACAACTCAGGATTTAATTCAATGTTTTGAAGTTGAAAAATCAACCGCAACACCAATCAAGGTGCCTGCTCGCATTTGGCCATGGAAGAGTGCCGCTTTTTTTGAAGAGTCCTTTACTTCAAAGTTTGGTTCACCGGTTCTACCTCTTCGTATGTGGATGTTCGTCAATTACCCCCACTTTCTATCAAAGATTTCTAGATATCTCAGATGTGTATTCCTTCAAAAGATGAAGATGTTCTTTTTGAGCAAAGGTTTAAGATTAGATTAAATAACCTAAAAGGTATGTATATTGAGTATAATATATTTTCATTATGTTTTTTAGTAGGATATAAAATAATTTTCTTGGTTTTTGCATCAGGTTACTGCTTTTTGAAGGATTGAAAAGTTTCCGCAACAATGACAAAATTGAGCCTTCATTCAGATTTGGTCTGTGCTAATAGCTTCAAAATGTGGTTTTACAAGCTTAAGACCCTGTGCCGTTGGTTTGATGATGATGTGAGTTTTTTTTACCTTTGAATACATGTTTGTTAGTTTTGGTCACCTTATCAATTATATTGGTAACTATTTGAATATTTATTGAAACTATTATGTTACATTATTATTTTTATTTTCCTTTGTTTAACTCTCGATTGTTATTTTGTTTTTAATTTTGTTCAAAGACATCAACATATGCTTGTATTACATTCGTAAAGTGGCTAAGCACTCAACCAAATTCAAATAAGGGTTACAACAACCGATTGTTGGTTCCATATCAAGTCGACCAATTTATTTGGGAAATATTGTAATAGAAATTGTGATAAGAATCATTGTTGGACTCGTGATATAGCCGAGTACATTCATGGGTATCTTATGGAAGTCAACACACCTCGGGTTAACGCCGATTTTGTTATGTTTCCCATTCATATGTCGCCTCCCGGTCATTGGTTCCTCGCCAGGTTTTGACGTGCATCGCAGAGTATTTGTGGTTTATAATTCTCTTCAACAGATAGAATGTTATGCGACAAATATTATGGATGTGTCGCGAGCCGTACATCTTTATTCTCCCCATAATTTTGTCTAGTCATGGTTTTGGAAGAATAGAAATGTATATTGATTTCAATAAGTTGTTCCATACCGCAACAAAGCGTAATATGATATCATCGAGCTAGAATTTGCAGAGGGTATTCCGAACAAATTGAAGGGTAAGTTTCCTATTACTTATATTTGTTCAATTTTGTATATATAATGAAGTCTGCTTTTGATTTGTGTTATATATTTATTGTTTTTTCAAATGATCATGAATGTTTACCATTTGTTTTGCAAGACATTTCATTCATCGATGATATCCGAAATGCCAAAACCATTTCCGATACTTCAATACCGTAGGAAGATATGTGTCAACTTGTTTAATCATGCAAGGAACAAACATTTAGTTGGATATGAATCAATTTTAATATCCGGTGAAGATTAGCTATCAAGACTAGTATGATTATTAAATCTTGATATGGTTATCGGGTCAGGAAATTCGCTGTAATTATTCTCGATTTGACGTGGTTATTTGTCAGGGAATGTTTTGTAATTATTATGATGGTTGAATGATGTATTAATTTTTACTAGTGGAAGTATGAGTATGTTTTGTTGGCTCACATTGTCGCTTTTTTTTTTTTATTTAATTTTTTTACTTATTATCATTAACATTTTTATTTATCGTATAAATTGGTTTCTAAATGTTGATATGATGTTATCTATTTGAATTGGTATTGGTATCCAATTAGTATGGATAATATATTGTAAAAAACATTAAAAACATTAATAATGTTGTATATGTAATGTGTATTCAAACCAATGACAATGAGATATAGTTGTTGACCCATATAAATTTATTTTTTGTTAAGATGTCTAATGTTTAATAAAGTGAGTTTCGCTTGCAAAAAACAACATTTTAATCTGTGGCAAAGGCACTAAACTGTAAAGAGAGTTTCCATTTTTCGTAATCATGTGTACAAAGGTTAGGTGGGTTCAAAACCAAACAAGTAAATGACAACAATGTGGAAGTGGAGGAAAAAGCTAAATGAAACCTAATCAATGTTTCACTTACGTACTTGAATAAGAAAACAGAGACCTAAGTCGGTCTACTTCCCCAACAACCAAAAAAATGAATAGAATTGAATATGTGTCAACCAAAAATGTTTAGGGAATTAGTATGGATAATTATTTTATGTAATTTTATTTTTTTAATACGGTACAGTTGGTAATAACATTTCATTTACAGTAACTATTTTAGTTTTAAATAGTAACTAAAATATACATAAATATGTCAAAGAACATTTTATTTTATTTATAATTAGAACTACTTGTTTTTTTTAAAGATATTAATTAGAATAAAAACATTTTAAAAGGGTAATCAATCATAATAGAAACTATATCACATTTTACACACTATTTTATGTTTTTTTTCATTTGTTATGGTAGTGATGGTTCACTAACAACATATATTGTTTATAATAATCAAGATTTGAGGTTTATGAAACATTTATATTAATTTAAAATTTCTCTATTAATTAATTTTAGTAATTTTATAGTTTTTAACATGGTTCGCTTAGTATTCAAAATTTCATTTACAGTATCTATTTTAGTTTTAGATAGTAAACAAATAGTACTTTTATAGTTTTTAACATGGTACAAATAGTAGCCATAATTTCATTTACGGTATCTATTATAATAAATGCTTTTTGTGGTTTACCAAATAGTTATATTAATTAAAATTAATATATTAATTTAATTGTTGGTACTTTGCAAATTTTTTTCATTTTACACTTGGTATCCAAAATTGCATTTACATGTAATAAATAGTTGTAGTTTTAGGTAGTAAATAAAATATACATCAATAATTATAATATACATTTGTTGATTTTAAGATATAATTACTTATTGTTAAAAAGAAATTAATGAAAAATAAATATATTTCAATATCAGGTAATATAAATTTTTATTTATTTAATCAATAAAATGATTACAATATGAATGTATATCGAAAGCAACCTCAAGAATCATCAATGAGTCTCATATAAATTTTTTTGTTTAAAATGAAATATATTACAACGCTTTCTACTCCAAAATTTGTGGATTATTGCATGTTTTTTTGTCAGGTCCTTTTGTTTTTGATCGCCCGCATTTATTCTCGAATGGTATTTTCGCATACACGCTTGATTTCTTTCCAATCTTTGGTCGTCCAAATTGGTCTTCTTCAGATTTGGTGGTTTGACAAATATGTTTTTAATCTCGTCTGAAACATTCCAATTTCTTTGTCGTCTAAATGGCACGACGTGTTTTTAATACGTGTCCATCAAAGTTTTTTTTTGAATAGTATTTTGAGCAAAAATCATAATGACTTTCATATTCCGCTTCTTAATAATAACAAAGAAGCTAGGTGTGAGCAAGGCATTTCATGGTATTGAAATTTACTGGCACGTGCATGTCTTTTTTTTCCATATCCACGATAAATTGCTTGGTGACATCATAAACAAGAAAAATCACTAGTCCGATGTCTCAACCTACAACAAATTTTAATAGTTTAGTTAGTATGTATAATAATTATTTTTTTTTAAAAAATATATAATAATAATTAAAGTTATATGTATTGTTAAGAACTTCTACTTCGCTTATTTTGGTAACCAATAATTCATATCGTGGTTTCATATAATTGTTAATGATATTTTTTTTTCCAAAAATGTGCAAAGAATAATTTATGGGCTTTATGGTCGACCTTAAGTTTCTTTGATTCGTTGATATTATCTTGCAATCTTCTCTCAAATTGTCGTGGATAGATTTGTGAATGTTGATATTGGCGATTGCTTTGTTTGTGAAATACCACCTTTGAACCATACAACGTAGGCATTCAATCATCGACGCAACTAGAAGATTTCTAATTCCCTCGATTGCATGGTTAATAGACTCCATTGGGTGTTTGAAGTCATTGTTGAATACCGCTACACGCCCCATGCAAATTTGTGCACTTTTCTAGCTTAACTTCTTCCTCCGTGATATGTTCTTATTCTATTATCAATCGTGCATCAAGTTCAGCCCATATGTATGTTGAATTCTTCTATAGTGTAAGCCCTACAAGTCACGTTGTATGCTTTTTTTATATCTTCTTCTTTCTTTTTGAATCTGCTTTTTAATATTTTCGTAATATGGTAGTGCATGAAACCGCATGCATGACATCGTGGAACACACGCTAAGTCCCTTTATAATTGCTTCACGCCCGCCTAAAACGATGCACCGATCCTTTCTCTAACACCACAAGCATTTCTCAAATTGATGAAAAACCATCTCCACGATGATTCATTTTCATCACAACAACTCGCAAAAGCAATCGGATGATGATGATGTTCCTCTTTGCAGATTCAAGCGTCATTTGCTATAAGCAAAGTACACCCGTGTTTTCGATCAGATGAATGTCCCATCAACTACAATGATTGGGATACAATGTTTCCATGCTTCAATGGATGCTCCTATCACAAGAAGAGATATTTGAAGCGACCATTTTTTTCCCAACTCCAATGATGTGATGGATCCCGAAATGAATTTTAAAGTAAGGTTAATGTAATTATATGGAATAATTATTGTCCGTGATTTGTAGATATGATTACTATGTATTACTTTTTTTTCTTTATAATAACTTATATTTTTATGTCTTTATAGTGTTCGAGATGGTATCTAAAATGATATTTAATAGTTTCAATTCATGTATATATTTGTTTTCCGTAAAAATCGATTTAGTTTTATTCAATTAAAATAGTAGTAGCCATATATGTATTTGTAAGTGTCTAAACTTCTTACTTTGAGTAACCAAAATAGTCAAACATTTAATAAATAGTTTGCAATTGCTACCGGATTAGTTTTTTGCAACACGTGCAACCAAGAAGGGATCGAGAGTGTAGTCGTGTGGATTTCCTCTTACTTTTTTTGCATTGCTTTTTCTTTTGATCTCCATGCTTTTTGGTAGAGATCGACACGCTATACTTCGTCCATCATGTCTTCCACAATGTCTGCTTGGTGTGTAAATTTTCTTGAAGTTAGTTAGTTTATGCTTAATGCACTCACTAACCATCTCACCGCTTTTGTTTGTTCGCGATCTCCAAGCAATATGTTTGATGAACAAGTGTGTACATCATTAAATTCTCTTACCTTGAACATAGTTGTTTTCCTAAACTTTGATGCTTTTAGTTTCCACTTGCAATTTCCATTGTCTAGGCATACCGTAACAAAATCTCGACCACTTGTTCTTTCAACCTTATGTCATTCTGCTTTACTTTATGGAATGTAACCTTATTGCTTGTGAAAGGATTTTCTTGTTTATGTAAGTTTGATGTATTTTGACTTCAAACTTATTTGGATCTCGAAATGACCTCATCACATTGTCTTCGCGAGATTTGCTATGTTCGCTTTGACCGCTTTCTTTGTCAATTACTTCAATTGCCAGCTGCTCAACATATTGTGATTCATTTTGGTCTTCTTGTGTTGCCAACGAACCAAATTCATAATTCCAATCGTGTCAATCTCATCATGCGTTTTTGCTTACTATATATATATTCTTCTTCATTTATCACGTTATGTAAGCTTCAGTAGTCCTCCAATGATTTGTTCATAATCTATAATTAGTGGAAACTTTCCATTTTCATCCGATCTTCTACCGACTTCCATATAAATCTTAAGGTTGCTTCATTTGTCACCTTGATTGGAGGAATGTTGCTTTTAATCCAAAATTTGATTGCCAATTCGTGTTGTAGTCCGATTTAATGCAAGACATATCATGTCAGTGCATTTCTACGTGAATGAACAGGTTTAAGAGTTCTTAAGTAGAACTTTGAAATTTGTATATTGGCACACATCGTTGGTCCACGTTCCGTTGAAGTAAATTACAATTGGAAGCATATCCATGGTCCTAATATCAAACTGAACATTCACACAATAATGTAATTAGTATCCAAATCTTTACATGAATGTTTCCAAATCTTTATACGCAAGAAGAAAATATGATTGTTCGCTTTCACAAACTAATTTGTAATCGATATAATTTAAATGTCTTTGCTTAGATACTAAAGCAACTTTATTAAGTAACTAAAGTAGACGTATTTAGTATCAATTATTATGCATCAAAGTGCTTTCAGTTTGTTTATAAACAAATCACAAATTAAAATGACCTGAAGATGAAATACTATATATTAAACACTAAAAACAAGGAATCCAAATATAATTATATGAATTTTGCCAAATTTTAATATAAATGCTTCAAAAATATGCATTTGTAACAAATAGTAGTTGGTTACTGAAATTACAAAATCAATTTAATTGGTTACCAAATTAAAACAATTCAGTAACCAAAATATACGTTATTGGTATCTCTGTTAATGGAAAGTGATGTTTTCATTCATTCCATATCCAAAACATATATTATAATGTACTTGAAAATGAAATACTAAATATTAAACACTTAAAACAAGGTATTAGTAAATCAATAGTATTTGCCTAATTTTTATATAAATGCTTCCAAAATCGGCATTAAGAACTCAATAGTATTTAGTTAATGAGATTTCAAAACCTATTTATTTGGTTACCAAATTAACACTATTCAGTAACCAAAATATACGTTATTAGTATATCTGTTTCTATAAAGTAATGTTTTCATTCCTGCCATAAACAAAACACAAATTATAATGTCCCTGAAAATAAAATACTAAATATTAAAAAATAAAAACAAGGAATCCAACTATTTTTATATGAATGTTGCCAACTTTTTATATAAATGCTCCAAAATTTGGCATTAATAACCAATAGTATTTGGTTGATGAAATTACAAAAACTATTTAATTGGTTACCAAAATAATATTATACAGTAACCAAAATATACGTTATTGGTACCTTTATTATCGCTGAAGTAATGTTTTTATTGTTTCCATATGCAAAACAAAAAATTATAATATCGTAAAGGTGATTTTCCATAATGTTGAACACTTAAAACAAGGTAAACAAATCTTTATACGCATTTCCCCAAAACATTAAACACTTAAATAAATTATAATATACTTGAAAATGAAATACTAAATATTAAACACTTAAAACAAGGAATCCAAATATTATTATATGAATGTTGCTTAATTTTTATATAAATGCTTCCAAATTGGCATTAAGAACTCAATAGTATTTGGTTACTTGAGATTTCAAAAGCTATTTATTTGGTTACCAAATTAACACTATTAAGTAACCAAAATATACGTTATCGGTATATCTGCTTATATAAAGTAATATTTTCATTATTGCCATAAACAAAACACAAATTATAATGTTCCTAAAAATGAAATACTAAATATCAAAAACTAAAAACAAGGAATCCAAATATTTTTATATGAATGTTGTCAACTTTTTATATAAATGCTCCAAAATTTGGCATTAGTAACCAATAGTATTTGGTTGATGAAATTACAAAAACTATTTAATTGGTTACCAAAATAACATTATACAGTAACCAAAATATTCATTATTGGTACCTCTGTTACTGTGAATTAATATTTTTATTGTTTCCATATGCAAAACAACAATTTTATATGTCGTAAAGGTGATTTTTCAAATGTTGAACACTTAAAACAATGTAAAGAAATCTTTATACGCATTTGCCCAAAACATTGTATGCATATCAAAAAAATTTTGAACAACAAATATTTACTGTTACAAATATCTCAACTGCAGTTGAATTCGTAGGTAACAAAAAATTATTTCAACACATATATTAACCGATTTGCACCTTTGTATTCACTTTCCAGATTTGGTTTGCAATCTTCGCTTTATATCTTTTCTTTCGCTTTGGATACCGTGATCGGCCAGTGCATGTCCATTTCGATACTCATTTTAGATTTTATGTGCTTTTTGAATTAGGCCTCTAAGATGATGCTTCGCTTTTCTTCTCGATTGATGCTTTCTTGAAGATGATCAATTAGTTGAAGATGATGAATATCTGTAGAAGCTTTCGATTTGTTCTCATATGGATCATTCGGTTTTTTCGTGATTTTGGAATGTTTTTTCTAATAGTTTGTGGCGACGTATATAGTGGAGTAGTTTTCTCCTACATTTAAGGTGGTTGCATTTCAGGTTGTTTTGGTTTTACGTGATGTGGATTTGCACTACTATTGATATTATTATATATTATTGTACTATTGCTATAATTTTTTAAAAGGTGCACTATTCTTGTAATATCTTTCTAATACTTGTATACTTATGTAAATGACCCAACAAACTACTACTACTACTACAACATTATTATTATTTTGAAAGATCGGAACTCCACATCATTGTTAACCTTAACTCCAGCACTTGCACTACACAACAGAAAGACCCATTGATATATTAACATATTACATTATTAATATTTGTAATTTACATTTTTAATAAATATAATTGTTTAAAATTAAAATAATTAATATAAATTTAAAAATATATGCATATTATACACTTGTGATAAATTTAAATTCAAAAAAAGGTGAATTTTTCTCAGTAGTTGGTTGGTGTCATTTATTAGAGCCACTGAACCAGGTTTCTATCAGGTTTGCCTGTCATGTTCCTCAAGCTACCAATATTCTCATGTTTTCAACTTCTTCTCTTTCTTTCTATACTCCATTATCTTCTCTCACTATGAGCACCCATTTTAGGGAAAACCTCCAAATTGCTTCGTCTGTTACTTTTTAATAGATTGCTTTCACTGATTTGGGATTTTCTTGAGGAATTTGTCTTGAAGATAGTTTTCAACTGACATTTAATGTGAGGCCGAGTCAGTAGTAGAAAGTTCTCCCTCCACGGATATTTTAGCTGCCGTTTTTCAGCTTGATGGTGCTATTTAAGGAAAACCTTAATGGAAAGGGATTATTATGCTTTTGAACAATATAGAGATTTTGTTTTTAGGGGTTTTGCCTGTGGTGATTGGGAGAAAGGGAAAAAAATGCCAACAGTGTGGTTCTCTTTGAAGAGGTCTTTGCATTGTAAGTCAGAGGCATCAGATGTTCATGACCCAAAGACCAGGAAACAGTTGAGCTCCATCTTGACCAGAAAAGCAGGTAGGTCGGGGTGTTCTAGGTCTATAGCCAATCTCAAAGATGTGATTCATGGGAGCAAGAGACACTTGGAGAAGCCTGTAAGTTGTAGTCCAAGATCTATTGGGAGCAGTGAATTCCTCAACCCCATAACCCATGAAGTGATTTTGAGTAATTCAAGGTGTGAGCTTAAAATCACTGGTTTTGGTGGGTTTCAAGAAGGGGGCAGCGGCGGAGGCGGTGCTGGTGATGGTGGTGGATATGTGGGTACTTTAAGGCCTGGTACACCTGGCCCTGGAGGGCATCCTACAATGCATTATTTTAACCCTTCATTCAGGAATTCAGCAACTCCTCCAAGAAAGACGGCCCTTTCTACAGAGAGGGAAGCGTCTCGATTTGGGGGTTGTGCTAATTTGGGTGGTGGGAATGGAATTCCTTCAAAACCTAGGGCATCTCTTGAGACAGAAAATAATGGGACATCTTCAGTGACATGCCACAAATGTGGAGAGCAGTTTGGGAAGTGGGAAGCTCTTGAAGCACATCATCTCTCCAAGCATGCTGGTAAATTTTCCTCATCGTGCATTTCAATTTTAGGCAATTTATCCTGCTTGGCTTTTTTCATAGTCAGTCATTTCAAATGTCTGTTCGGCTAGCCTGATCTACCAAAGTTAGTGGATGTTTCCACCTTTTTGTTATTTCTGAGTATAAGTTGCATTATAGACCATTCTTCTTTTTTCTCATCGCCCCTATCTATTCTTTGAATGACCTAACCTCCAAATAGACATGCAAATGACTGTAAATGGGAAGAAGGCTGCTTTTTTGGATGTTGGGATTTGTCTGAGAAAGTAGCATTTTCTTATCTAAAGAAGAACTGAAGATTACCCCCATAATTTTCTAAATACTGAACTGATATTCCTTATACTATCTGATACTAAATATACCTGTCAGTCATATTTCCTGATTCTTGATTCCCTTTATCCTTCTGTTTGTCGGACTATTCTTTTTTACTTAACCTTTTATTTTAATTTATTTTATTTGATATACATGGCTCGAATTCCATGTATGGCGAATCCATAATTACAACTTTGGAAAGTCAGATGTATTGAGAAAAACATTGAAGTTTAATCCAGTTTGTCTTTTCGTTTTACATAACTGTTGTCTCTTAAACTAAGATTAACTTGCCAGATGCTTACTACATGCTCCATTGCGCAGTTACTGAACTTGTGGAGGGCGACTCGTCTAGGAAAATTGTTGAAATAATTTGCCGGTCAAGCTGGTTAAAATCAGAGAGCCATTGTGGTCGAATTGAGAAGGTTTTGAAAGTTCACAACATGCAAAAAACTCTGGCTCGATTTGAAGAATACAGAGAGATGGTGAAGATCAAGGCTAGCAAACTCGCAAAGAAACATCCTCGCTGCCTTGCAGATGGTAACGAACTTTTGAGGTTTTATGGTACAACTGTAGCATGCTCCCTCGGCATGAGTGGATCTTCCAGTCTCTGTATATCTGACAAATGCTGCGTTTGTCGAATCATAAGACACGGGTTCTCCACCAAAAAGGAACTCAAGGGTGGAATAGGTGTTTTCACGACTTCCACAAGTGGGAGAGCTTTTGAATCTATAGAAGTCTATGAAGATGATCCAACCTTGAGGAAAGTTTTAATAGTTTGCAGGGTTATAGCAGGAAGAGTTCATAGACCTCTTGAAAACATGGAAGAAATGGCTGGCCAGTCGGGGTTCGATTCTTTGGCTGGGAAGGTCGGTCTTTATTCTAATATTGAGGAGCTTTATTTGCTCAATTCCCGAGCTCTCCTTCCCTGCTTTGTGGTAATCTGTAAACCCTGAAAAATTGAAAGATAATTGTAGAATTTTCATTTTTGGAAGATATGTTAAATGCTTTTTGTTTATGCTAAAGGTCTTCCAAACTGATCTTTTAAAATTAATGATTATTCCAATTAGTTGCCTTGAATCAGAAGTTGTGCTTCTCTATACATTTCCAAGTTTTGGGTTCTGTTGCTGGTGCAAAATATCTTCAGAGGAATGTGAATATTATTTCTTTTACTATTAGAATACACATGTTCTATTTAATATATGTTCTGTCCCTTGTAACAAGATAGGGGAATATTCAGGATGCCTACATCTGGAAAAAATGTCTAAATCTGGGTGACCTTGCCGAGTAAAATACGGGAACCAGATTACAATGTGAGAATATTTTAGTTGAAATCAAGAGTGCATACTCAATTTGCTAATGCAAAGCTCTTCAGAACAGAAGTTAAAAGTTGTTTTGATAGCAATTTTTGGGATTGTTATTTAGAATGCATAAATTTGTCAATGAGCATGCTTAAATTATATTGAGTGCGATTGTTGAATGAATTAAAGTCAAGTGTTGAAAAAGTGGTGAATTTGTTGTAGAAATTGTATACATACAAGAACATCTATAGAGGTTCATGTCACAATTTATGTGCATTTCACCCGGAATTTGAACTAGCACCTCAATATTAGTGGTTCTTGGGTTTGCAAGTTAATGCAGTCACCACCTTCCGAAGGTATACTGGGAGATTGATAAAGTCCTCAACAAGCAACCTGCTGTAAAGTTTGTACAGAAAAGCAAAACAAAATAGTACTTCTTCTTAGTTCTAGGTTTTTTCTTGCTGCCATCTAATTGATGCAATTGTTGTAAATTTAATTTTTCCACTTGGGTTCTGTGTGATTTAGGAGGACCATGATAGTTCTGAAAGACTACTAGATTTTAAACGTTCTGGAGTTGTTACTTCCATTCTACTGAATATACTTTATGCATAGTGGCATCATTCAATTTGAAAGGAGCATGTGGTCCTGGTTGGATGGTTATGTTGCAAACTGAGGTTAGTCCAAAACTAGAGGACAAGAATCAAGAAGATTATATGCCCCATACTCTTTGTTCTGGCAATTTTATTTTTGTCTGATCTTCCATTCTTTTATATTTGATCTTATACAGTAAATGCTATTCTATTTTACTTTTTAAAGTGTCAGATTTGATTTTTCCTTTGGAGCTTGTTGATCCTCTTGGTGCAACTGTGCAAGGACAGCTAACACTTTAAGATAAGGTTTGGGGCCCTATCCCCTTCTCTTTAGGATTTCAAAATTAGTTGCAACTTTCTATGGTCATTTTGAGGGTTTTAATATTATGCTATCCGGGTATGGGTTAATCATTTTTTTACTGCAACATCTGCATGTATTTTAATGCTCGCTGGTACATGCCAACTCATGAACTCTTCTGAATCCTGGAAGTTGAACCCTTCAAATTTTGAATGGGCATATTAATACCTAAGAAGATTGTGCAGTGCAGTTGGCATTAACTGTTGATTTGGACTCTTCATCTGGTGAGCCTGCCTTCTCTTCTGAAATAAATTTAGTTGACAAAACTTGTTGCTGGATTTTTTGTTGCCATGGATCGACTGGTTTCAAAATTGATAACGTCTCCCAACCCTATGGGACGAAAATTAGTGATAGCGCATGATAAGCCGGCAATTGAGTGAGATTTGGTATTTGCTTTAAATGTATTCTAATTAAAGATTGTCCCAAGTTTGTCAATGGACGATGGAAGCAACAACAATTACTTAATACTTATTCAAGGAAAGGTAGGAAATTTGACTAGAACAATTATTTTGACGCTGGCATTTAGCGTATTTGTATATCTGATAATTATATTTATGTACATCTTTCCTGGGTCTTGGCTTATCTTTGCACACGATGAAAGCAAAATACCTGTTACTGGAGGCAAGAGAACTGGAATGAATGCTAGAGGGGACTGTTGAAGTTAGGAATGGGTCTGCAGCAAGCGGCTGTTGTTTTTATTATCGACGCACAGTACTGAAGAAAGATATTTCAGGTTTATATTGGAATTAACAGGTTTTTATTTAACAGGTTTATTTCAGATGGAATTAATAGTGCTATTTAGTGAAACTATAAATAAGGCCATAAATGCTAGCCACCCAAACTCACTCAGAATTATGAAAAAGGTTCGTCAGGTTGTTTGTTTCATCTTGCATGCTTCAAAGTCTTTAGTAATTTTCACGGTGAATAAAACTATAAATGTACACCAGCACAATCCTTGTAATAATTGAAACCGTTTATGGCTTGTTACACATGTTCTCAAGGATGAGATTATTATTTTCCATTTCCTCCCTTCAGTATTGGAAATAGGTGAGACATTCATATCTTTAGGTGACCGTCTATAAAGTATAAACAGTGTTTATCACTGCCTTACCGGTGTTTTTTCTAGACATTAAGTATCACTTGCCCCTATATTAGCCTGCATCAAACAAAATCGAGGACACAGACTTCAACCGTGATGTTATAATCTAGTTTAATTTTGCTACTCAAAGTCGAAATGAACATAAGAGAGCAGAACATCTTTTATATTTCTTCAATTTAAAAAGGAGTTGCAACAAATATGGAATGTGACGTACAAAAAGATGAGAAGAAGACTGGAAAGTAGATAGTTACAGCAAATACATCAAGGGGAGAGTCACAAGTGGAGGCTCCTAAGCAGCAACAACTTCTTCCGTATTCTCTTTCTCTTTGACCACTTTCTTCCATTCCTCTGCACTGTCTATTATTTCCCCGGTTTTTATGAGGTAACGAACTCGCTTTCCATCTTCCAGTATTTTGTGACCTACACGGCTGGCTACATTCTGTTCTTTTGAGTATAGCATCACATTTGAGCTGTGAATAGGTGCTTCTATCTGAAAAAAAAAAAGAAATATAATGTTTTCTGAGGCTGATACATAATATAGACAACTGTTTGAATCATTGTATAATATTATCCAAGTGGGCCAAATACCCTCCAGCGTAAAAATGAAATTGAGGGAAAACCCCAATAGTCAGATTAGTAGGTTTACACAAGTTGTTGAGCAATGGAAACAACCTTTGCTATCTGCCCTGGCTCACCCTCTTCCCTGCTCTTCATATGCTTGGTCTTCAAGTTAATTTCCTTCACTACCACAGAGCTGTTATGCTTAAAAATCTTAATTATCTCACCAATTTTACCCTTTTCACGTCCAGCTATAACTTTTACAGTATCTCCAAGCTTAACATGCATCTTTTGCAACACTGGAAGGCTGTTAGGCTTGCACTTCTTCCTTTCCCATCGCTTTAGCTGCACGTAAAATGAAATAAACCAATTTTTTTATCGATGCTACTGTAACTAAAAGACTACTGCTTTTTAACTGTTTGTATAAATTAAGGTGCATCACCAATGCAGGATTAAAACATCAATATATTTTATAAGTTTTATATAGGTGAAAAACTGGAAAAAGGACCCAAGATACTAACCTTCATTACAATGGGACATGGCTGCTCTATAGATGTGACCTGCAGTAAACCACATCAAAATACTTTTGTCAAGTAATCAAACTTTGCAAGGAAGATAACACAATAAAACCATCATTGATCAACTAAAGCATGATCATCAAGGACATCCACTGCCTGTTGTACACGATAAATTTAATGTTATAACCACAGAGAGTATCCATCCATTAGGTATGCAACAACTGATGATGAAATTCTCTTTAATCACATAAACAAACTTTTAAATCAAATCAGTTGAGCTGAGTATGACAGATAAATTAACCAACAAATAGGACCACAAGTCCAAGTGAGAAATAGAAATCTCATTAATTACCTTTAATATTCCAATTCAATATTTTAATAACTGTGAATCTTAGCTTCTCATATAACAAGCAATTAGCTCAAGCCATTGGACCTTTATTGGAGGGTTAATAGGACAAATGTAAAGAGTACAGACAGCGGAAGTTCCAACGCCTGGTAGGAAATACTACGGATTTAGAAAGGAAGAGGGAAAAAAAGGAGTGTGATTCTCTCCAGGCTCACCAGTCACCACTGCCTAATTCCAGGTAAAGTGGAAGAGGAATATATATCTTCTTTTCTTTTTCTTATGCTTATTTACCTTTTATCACCAAAGGGTGCAATGCTATAAATAAAACATTCTAATATCCATTTTGTTCCTCCAAAAATTATTGGGAAGACAACTTCCTTGCCCTTGGGTAACCTCTTTGACTCCTCCTTCCTTCCTTCCTTCCTTCCTTCCTTCCTTCCTTCTTTCCTTCCCTTTCCTCAGACTATTCATCCTAGACCTAGAGCAAAATGCACTTCAAATACACAAGGTCAAAAGTCATGGGTTGAGGTTGTGTTAATAGGCATGATGGATTTGAAAGATAATAAAGTTTTTTATACCCCTTCAAATTGTTTTAGTTTTCAAAGAAACAGGCTAAACAGTTCCCAACCGCACAAGCACCAAGCTTTTCCACAAGATAACTAAATCTATTAATATTTTTTATTCTTCACCAAATGAAATAAATTTTGGATTCGGATTCTTTTTTTCCTTCCAAAAATCTAATTGTTTCTAGGTTATTACGAAATATAGAGAAGTTGTGCCATATATGCAAGAGCTAGGACCAACACCCATTTCAAAACAAATTTCTAAAGAAGGAACATAAACTACTTCCAAAGGAATTTAAGAGAACATATAATTTGTTACAACAGGCATTAATAAAACCAAGAATTAAAGTAGAGAGAAGAAAAGGTCATACCAGAGGTGGGCCGAGAATGGGAGAAAAACGTGTGCCTAAGATCGAACTGGAGGAGAGAGAAAGAGAAGTAAAAGAGCTCTGAAGGGAAGCCATTGCGGCCATATTTAACGATTGCTGCTCCGGCAGCTGCTTGTAGATAATTTTCGGTGATAAGTGCTGAAAGAGGAGAGAAGAATGTATAAGATAAAACACTGTATTGTATCGCAACTTAATTAGCCTATCCAACTTCAGCGGGTGTTACTTGGTTGTAGAACCGACCCGATCCTCTACGTTTCAAATAAAATGGAGTCTCCATTCTTTATATATATTCCTTATCATCAAGTCCCAAAAAAAAAAATCTAATTTCATCTGCACTTGGGAGAGAGGATCTCACTTTCTAAAAGAGAATTGATATTTCTACATAAAAATAAATAAATGATATTTTCACATTATCTTTGTGAATGGGTCTCACCTTTATGTGAAATCAGTTTCCTTTCTAAAAGTATCAAAAATAATACATGTGAAAGAATCATTTTTCTTTAAAAAAATCTATAAATATAAATTTTGTTCATGTGGAGCACTTATTGGTTTTATTTGTACACCTATTGGTATCATATTTTTTTTAAAGTTAAATATTTTGTTTTTAATTGATTTAAAAATGTCCATAGCAGTGGTAGCAGCTGTGTGTTGGTCGGAATTTTTTAACATTGACATTTGTTTTTTTTAATTCAACATCTTGAATAAGCAAACCCAGGATTTGATTGGTGGCCTTGGGCAAGGGAAAAAGCAAAAATTACTCCCTATATCAGTCATATGCAGCAAAGATAAATGCTTCCCCTCCCTGTTTTATGAGTTCGCTGGTCGGTGTCTCATCCAGAACAATTTTTTTTATTTCTGGTATCAGCTTGATTTACTGGTATACCAACTGCCAAGCCACCAAGACGATGTCTGTTCAATAGCTAAAAATCGCCCTTTATAATATAGCATAATAGCCTCTCAACACGTCTTGAGAAAGTCGATTATCATGAAGAAAAAATGTGTCCAGGGAAACTACTTCGCTACATGTAAAAAAACATGTGAAATTGGTAACCAGATGGAATAATCAATGAGAACATCTGAATTAATATTATTACACAATTTCCGGGGAGTTCAATTAGATGCATGCATTTAACATTCGTTTTGAAAAAGCTTCTTCTTTTCATTAATTTCAAATTCTTCAAGTATCAATATACAAAGTGTGGAATATATGGGAAGAAGGAAAAGAAATGTATTATGTTACATTGGAATTACATGGCAAGGGACACTTCGAGATGATTGAGATTTGCACTGATTCTACTTCCTACAAAGCTGCAAATATACTTACCAAGCCAAAACCAAAAACAAGTATAAAAATCTGTCATTTAAAACTCACAGGAGTCAGCTGCGCTGTCCATAGACTCCTCTTGCCGGTGTTGAGTAGATGTACTCCTACGTTCTAACTGCTCCATATTGATGGTAACCTCATCTGCTGTAGCAGACAATGAATGGTTGTGGTGATTCTTGTTGTGCCTCAATTTGAGAATTCGCGATAGCACTTGCACAATGTCCCTCATGGACGGCCGTTTTCTGGGGATACGGTTGACACATTTGTACGCAAGACCTGCCACATCATTCAGTTCTTGCACATCAAACTTCCCATCAAAACGGGAATCAACAATTTCTTCCCACCCAACTTTACCCTCAGTATTCATCGCCGCCTGTTCAATGTTCATCATCAAAAGAGCAATAAATCAAGAAACGTTTTAAATTATTTTATTTCAAACATGATGCCTTACACCCTAACATGATAAACTTGACCGCCATCGTATGCCGCTCAGTACTTTTATGTTACTATCTATAAATTCATTAACATCCTCGAGAAGGTAAAAATGCACTTCATAACAAATACAAACACACAAGGGTCTCAAGACATATTGTCGAGGAAATTAGCCTTTCTGAAAAGTTTTTTAAAATGTGTCTCCTTAAGATGAGGTGAAAATTCTAGAAAAAACATGTTTTTGCAGATGATGATGATGATGCGTGTGTGTGTGTGTGTGTGAGAGAGAGAGAGAGAGAGAGAGAGAGAGAGAGAGAGCGCTCTTACAAGCTCGACGTACTCCATGAGACCCTGCTGAGGGTTTCTTCCGGCAATGAGTTCAAAGAGTAACACTCCAAAGCTGTAAACATCACTTTTCTTAGTGAAAGCCCTGGTTGATATATATTCAGGATCAAGATATCCAAAAGTTCCACGTATATTGGATACATGTCTGTTGAGCATATCTTCCCTTGACAGCCCGAAATCAGCTACCTGTGTAAACAATAACCTCCATATCCATCAGTATAAGAGCCTGGACATTTTGAAGCAGATATTATTTAGCCCAATGGATGTTTCGTATCTGAGGTGCAGAAAACTTTAATGGCGGAAGAAAACATACCCTGGTTCCCATGGACTGATCCAACAGAATATTTGAAGATTTGATGTCCCGGTGTATCACAGGAGGAACTGCCTGTAGGTATTTCAAAAGAAAAGAAAAATGGGACCAAGACATAATAGCTCAAGTAAAGTTTATCACAAGCACACACACCCTCAGAAGTACTTGTTAGCTCGTAGAGCTTACCCCATCATGAAGATACTCCAACCCCCTTGCTACGTCTAGAGCTATTTGAACCCTCAGATTCCAGCTCAATAATCCATGCTTCTCACCTAAAGCACCCAAGCATTTAAAGACAGGTATTGAAAGCATGCTAATAATTCTGAAAATTGATACTGGACAAAAGAAAATGCCAGGGCATCTAACTTCTCTTAATTTGCCACTACGTACTTATTCTGGTAATGGCAACATAATCTCAAGACCGCAACATGTAATATTCTTCTGGTTACATGTGTAACTAACCAAGACTCGGATTGGTTTCAAAGACCAGTCATCTAAAAGCAAATTGTGAACTTAGATGGGCGTCCTCGTCTTGCGACGACAGAGATATTTTAATAGTAAAAAGAACACAACTAAAATTCAGTTGTAAGGATATATAGTAACATGAAGACTTCAAAGATACCGAGTTTAAACCCCCTATGTTTCTCTCTTATACAATTATAGGGCCACAGCACTGGTTGACAGTTAGAAAAGGCCATGTCAAATGAAATGGTTTTTCCCTGGGTTGTAAATACTATTAGGTAATAAATTCACTAAGAAATTTGAGGAGGTCAAAAGGAAACCTCAAGTGATCAAAAACTTCAACCTCTTGTATGCTAAAGAAGACTAGTTGCAGTTAGAGCCTTTCAACGAGTATGATTAAAGTTACATCAAAATAAGCCTCAAGTTTAGAATGCACATCTTTTTTAATCAGCTCAAGTTTACAAAGGGAATTATGATATTCATACGAAATATTCTACTAATAAAATTTGCAGGCAGCTTACCATACAAATGAGAAGCCAAACTGCCTTTACTCATGTAGACATATATAAGCATGTGTTGTCCCTTTTCCGCACAATATCCAACCAAATTAACTAGGTTCCTGTGATGTAGTCGTCCCAATAATGTAACCTAAGAAGAAATATAGATAAACAAAGGGTTACAATGTATAAATAAAAATGTCGCACAAATTGAAGAATATGTTAAGCACATTTAGAGTAGAGAGGTTGTGTACAGTGGCAGAACCCAATATCTCTCATGGTTTCGAGTTTTTAAGTCAAAACTTCAAAATTAGCCAACAACTATTAGTTATCAACACCAATATGAGAAAGTTGCGAGATACTAAATAGTGATTAAAACAATCTGTAACTTCAAGGCACGTATTTATATGTGCTTGTTATAAATACTGATAAATTTGGACAGTTTCAATTAATTAACCACAATTACTTAGCAAAAAAATTAAATTAACCACAATTACCTCTGTCTGGAACTCTTTTTCCCCTTGTTTAGAATCAGTTGCAAGCACTTTAGCAGCAACAATCTCACCAGTTGACATTTGAGCTTTGTAAACAGGACCAAATGCCCCTTGTCCAATCACTGCAGTAAAATTACAAGTTGCTTTCTGTAGATCTCTGTTTTAAGCATCAACAGACACGGTGTAAAGAAACTTGCAAATTAAGTGGGAGAATACTAAGGAAGGCAGGAAGGCTGGGGGGAGAATGAATTAAACTTCCCTATGATAGTTTATTTTCAGTAACAAATAAACAAAAGAAAAGTAAAACTTTTACTAATGACCAAAAGATTAACCACTACTAAACAGTCAAGAGAAGAAGGCCAAAAAAAAAATTTGATCAATTAGTTACAAAATTAAACATTCTATAATTTGTTCCAGTAAACATCGCAAGCACCAAACATCTTAAGATTAAAGTTTGCATAACAGGAATAGATATAAGTAACATGAAGTATAAAATTAGTGTCAGATGACGAGTTTAGATAAGTGCTAATGGACTTCATGCATCATTGACATTTTATCAGACACTCCATGCAACAGAATGATCGTGAATTCTTTCCTTTTAAAAAATAAATTTCTCACACAAACTTTATGTGTTCAGGAGGGGGGAGACATAGGAAGCAGAAACAATGATATATCTAAACTAGTTGAACATTTTACCATTCCTTCTGGCATAAGGAACCTATACTTTGATAAGTGATATAATTATAAAATTCAGTTTATAATTCTTGTTATTGTGTAAAACCGTTTGACTCTGACAAAATGGTTTTCTTACACTATCAATTCAAATTAAAATTTTAAACTAGGATGGTGGAAGTATGTCTTTCAGTTGACATTTTCTGTTACAAATGTCAGCATGCTTACATATAGAAAAAATATAAAAGCAGCACGTCCTTGCAGAGTAGTATTGTAACAATTTTGTTAAAGATAAATTACACTGGATTGGTTAGTTATAAATGACACACCTGAATCATCTCATCCAGTTAGATGAAAACAGTAAATTAAATCAATAGAAATAAAAGCATACTTGTAAGAGTATTCCAGTATTCCAGAAGCAGCGACTACGTTAGTCTTTTTCAGTCCTCCGAGCCAAAAGGGCGTGCTAATTTGTATAGATGTTTTGGGTGACTCCGTACCAAAAGATGAGTCTGATAAGATTGTGCAAGAATCAGCCCCATTTGCTCGAATAGGAATGGTTGCAGCTCTCCGTGAACTGCTATTTCCTATCTGTGATCGTTTCCTATGGATCCTAAAGCAGAACAGTGCAAACGTGGCCAAAAGCACTCCAATTACCACCCCTATGGAAATCCCAATTATCAGACCTGATGACAAGTCTTTCATTTCCTCGTTTGTGCTTCAAATTTGACTATTCAAGCATCCAGTCCATTCTCAAACCTGTAAGATGGCCGCCCAATTTTTCACAGTAAAGGTGCGATGCTAGGCCAGTGCAATAGTAACTCAAAAGATTCACCGATACGAACTTATGAAGTAAATATATCTTGATAAAGTAAAATAAAGTTGATATGAATTTCAAAAATAAAATGGTTAGATATTTGCACAAAACCAAGAGTAATAAGAGAACCTGTTAAGTTTAAAGCCAAGTTATAAGCAAACTTGTAACTATAGTTGAGGTAACCTAATTTACCTTTTATTATCAAAACTAGTACAGGATTTTTTTTCTTTAAAATATAGACTGAAGTGAACATCATCTGAAATTGACACGGGTTATGGATGACGAAGGAAAATTCAGAGGGAAATGATAGAACAATCAACCATTGTACTCCGTTTGATCGCTGAGAAATTATAGGAAAGATTAAAGACAGAATATTAGTTTCAATGGCGGATTGTTTTACAATTTCGGATCCATGAAAAAAAAAACACAGTCAACAATAATTTGTTCCTAAGATATCTACATCATCTCAAGACTTGAACAAACATGGAGCAGAAAACATTATGAAACTAATAAAGAATTTGACATCATCCGTAACTAAAGCATAGTCAAATACTACGAAGTAAAAGGTAAAAGAGGGCAGATCAAGGTCTGGTGCAATAAATACAATTAAAAATAATAATAGCATCAATAAAGTGAGCATCAAAGCGGCGTAATGTGAACAAACAAATCTAGAAAATGTAGTGGAATCGCAAACTGCAAGGAATTAATGGAAGTAATACCTGTTTTGCGGGCGGTAATAGTCGAAACGTAGACTTGGATGTGGTGAGAAATGTAATGGAAAGTGTTGGGAGCAATTAGAATGGAGTGGAGTGGGTAGAGAATTACGAGGAGGTTGAGACGGAGAGAAAGGAATCCGGGATGAAGATAGATCCGTTTGGACTGCAAAAGGAGAGTAGGAACCAAGGGAGTAATACGAAAGCACAAAGGTGTGGAGTAATTTGAGATTAGTAGTATTTAGTAGTAGAAGAAGAAGAAGAAGAAGAAGAAGAAGAAGCGGTAAGAAGAGAGAGAAAATCAGAGAGGAAAAGGAATTAAAGAAGGAAATACGACTCCCTCGGTCCCTCCTCTCAACTGTAGTTTGTATTTTGCGATTCCGTCCGTCATTCGCCGTTTGAACCGCAAGTGGAATCTTTGTGCTTTTACCAAAATACCCTTGTTATTATTATTAGCAGCAGCATTCAGGAAAATATAACGTGTCACGTGTGTGTATTATTTGCCTTGTTGTCTTGTCCCCCCGACCCCCGTATTGGGATGGGAAAAAGGAATAAAGAAATGATTATTATGTGAATTACTACTACTATAGATGATGTGAAATTCACAAATTATGTGGTGTCAAGTGTCAACCCAACAAACAAACAAATACATGATGACGATGACACTATTAGTAAGTATCTCAATTCAATAAATTTACTTATATATCTAAATACTAGTAATAACAATACTAGTATCTCGTTTTAAAATGGAAGATTATATTGAATTTTTAAAATTAATGAAAATTAAGTAGATCACATTAACTCTTAAGGTATATAGAGGGAGAGTTGGGAGAGATATCAAGTAGTATTATATATATATATATCTATATATACTAAATCACGGTACATGACACAATAAATTGATATTTGTCATTCTAAAAAATTAACATCTATCTATCCTAATTAATGCACTTATTTATCCTTTTAAAAAATTATCATAATTAATGATCTTATTTATCTTTTAGAAAAATGCCCAACTAACAAAACATATAAGTATGTAAAAAACCTAAATTCATTCCCCTAATCCCCTAAATCTGGAATCATATATTCAAATATATTCCGTATTCGTTCAACTTCTTTATAAACATCATGTATATCTTCTTCTCTCCACCAGATACCCAATAATATCGTCCAAATCTCCTCTTCTGCAAACCCACTTCTCTATTTCTACACCCTCACTTGCAGGCCTCACCCACCCTGATTTAATTGCGCCATCTCCACAGAATTAAAATCCCCACAAAACCCTTCAATTTCAAGGGTTACATGGAGGAGTCGTATTCTGTTTTTGGTTTTGCTAATAAGGTCATTGGGGGCACTCCCTTTAAATTTTTAGTATTGGCGGCGGCGATGACCGCGTTGCCGTTCCCATTGCAACTTATACTTTCTCTCGCTTCCTCAAACACAAAAATCCATCCGTTTCACCAATCAACGACAACCCATTTTTCATGGCTCAAATTGTTACCCAAAACATTACTCTATCAGAAAACCTCGACGATGACGACCATCTTTGTTCAGTAAACCCCAAATTTCTGCTCGAGAACTATGAAAAACAGCAAAATTCTTCTTTGGGTAGTCCAATTCCAAATGGGTGCCTGAGTGGAGAGTCGAGAATTGAGAGAACGTGGGCTCACTGGAAGAAATTGGACGAACCCAAGTTGATTCCTAACCACTTAGTTCCTCTTGCTCTTAGTATCGATTCTATCGAATGTATTACATATTTCCTTTTTCGGATTGTGCTCAAAGGAGTTTCCTGGTTTACTTTCAAGCTATAAAGTACTCTTTATGTACTATTGAGTCTTGGATTCTGTAATTTTCATTGTGACCCTATGTTTAACAAGTGTTATTTCTGATATTTCTGTAGATGGGAAAATCCTTTGATGGGTTGGACATCTACTGGGGACCCATATGCCCATGTTGGTGATTCTGCAGTAGGATTTGATAGTGAAGAAGCTGCAAAAGCATTTGCAGAAAGGCATGACTGAGACTATTTGGTAAGACCTTTATAGTATACGGTGTTTGTAAGACCCCAAATTATTAATAAATAAAATTTATTTTTCTCTATTTATTATTTTGAAATAAGAAGGGTTGATTTGATTAATGCGATAGTTATGGGTAAAATACGCAAATATTTCAATAAGTTAAAGTTATAAAATATTCATTATCGTCGAAAAATATTCGTTTGGTGGTGGAATATTAAATCTTTTTAAATATTCGTGACGACGGCAAGTAGTCTTTTGTGGGCCCCATAACTGAAAAGCGATTGGATGAAAGAAAACGACAAATATAAGTTGTTTATAAATAACGACGTAGTTATTCACAGATTATCTTGTTGGAATACCCGCCATTAAAACACACTAATACGCTGGCGTTGTTGAGCGAAGATATAGCGGTAGATTGCACCAATTATTGATTCTTACGTAAAGCAAGGCACTACTCAATAATTGTTACAAAGAATTACTATTCAATATTTTATTTTATTGATTCAATAATTCTTTGCATTGATATTTTATATTACTTGTTGTTTCAATAAATTGTCATTACACTGTATTTTCCATTATCTAGCAATAATTCATATTATCCGAATAATATTATTGGATAACATATTTGGCAATGTCTAGAAAGTTACGCCAGGAGAGGTTTGATCATCTAATTGCTTGCGTCGAGAAGGAGAGATCCTTATTGGAAAGCCCTCTTTTCCTTAACTACCTAGTTCAAGATCTTGTGATTCTGTAATATTATTTGTGAATAATTAATTATTGATTTATATGATGAGAAAAATATTGATTTTATGTGGATATAGATGGAGAAAATTTTAAAGTGACAATTGTTGAAAATTAAAATTTTATCTTTTTCTCGATAAAATAATTCATTTAAATATATTATTATATTTTAATAATATAATAATGGTGATATTTTTACAATGAATGTGGGATATATGAGTATACTGAGGAAAAAGAATATTTTTGTTGCAATAAATATTAAAAACAGATTTTGTGTGTTTCAAGAGACCCATTTCTTAATTGAAATTTGATTATAAACATAAAATCGCCTGGTTTGTGAATTTGGTCAATTTCTGTTTGGAATTTGGAAAAACTTTCTTCTGCAAAGTTGTAGAGAATTGAATTTCCTATAAAAACTCGTGTGATTTTAATTTTCTGATAAAAGGGCTATTTATTATGAATTATTGAAGTTCCGAAGCTCCGAAATAATTGATTTTTGGAAGTTTAAAATATTTATAATAGGAAAAACGTTTTTGGAATGTTTAGGTGGCCTCATTTAACATGTGTAGGAGCTGAATTCAATGGGCAAGTGTGTGTATGAGAGGTTTGGAAAAAATATATTAATATTATATTAAATTTTCTACTTTGGTGTTTCTAAGCATTTTCCTATAAATACAAGTGCTTAGGTTAGAATTGAAAATCACACTAAACTCTAAAATTTCTCTCTCTATATTATCGAAATTATTCTTGTGAGTATTTTGAGTATACTTTGAGTATTGCTTATCTGGTGCAGTTCAAGTCATAGCCTTTATATCCCAGGTGTTTAACTAGAAGATCTTTGTCTTTCGAGGTAAGGGATGTTATTTTATTCGAAAATGATATTATTTCTTCAATATCATTATCTTAAAATATTGGTTGGAAATTTTATCAAATTTGGAACTTTTTCACGACGAGGTTACTTATTCATGAGCTCTTATTCACGAGTTACTATTCACAAATTACTATTCACGAAAAGTACTATTCACGAAGCGTGATGATGTTTTTTGTGAAATTTCTATCTTTTGGTGTCTGAGATTACTATTCACGATATCTGACACTATTCACGAATCTGACCTTATTCATCGAAAAATAAAATTTTTCCTTTTTCGTCTAAAATATCTAGTGTGGATACTAGCTTTTGATTGTATCCATGTTTTGATCATTCTTGAATTTTACTCCACTCTGATTACTTATGAAGTATTTTTGAACTTGGATTGTTTAAAATACGAATCCTTAATATTTGTTCTTTTGTTTCACCGGATTCGCTTTCCTTTAAAATATTTTTCATCATCTTCATCCTAAATGATGATATTATCAATATCTTTGGCACCAGAAAGGCAGATGAGCAATGTGTGTCGAGATGAATATACCGATCGATTAATATCTTTGGCCCAGTAGTAAAAAGATGAACAGTGTTTAGATGAACACGATCAATCGATGAATATCTTTGGCTCAGTAGTGCAAAGATGAATATTTGATTCGGATATATATCGATTGATGTTACAGGATAAAATATCGACGATGAACTTTTAAATTCATATATAGAAGATAGTAGTTTGCATTCTCTACTTAACTCTTCTAATGAATTGTTGTTTCATTACCGCATTGTTGATTTAAAACCGGTTGTCTATCAGATTCTATTAGATTTTTCGTTGAAGACTAACGATAATTTGCTCTATGTTATCTTAGTCATAATGTTCTTTACCGGGCTAGTTGAGCTCACCCTTTTCCTTGTTGTTCCATTTTTTTTCTCGGGAGGCGAAAATGTAGCGAAAGACTAGTCGGGGTATGGAATGAAGGTTCTAGAGAGAGTTGTTTAGTAGTCCTCACCATTTTGTAAAATAATGTATCAATAATTATGATGGGGATTTATTTACGTGTGGATATTGTAAGACCCCAACTTATTATTAATGAAATTTAATTTTCTCTATTTATTATTTTAAAATAGTAAGGGTTGATTTGATTAATGTGGATAGTTAGGGGTAAAATACGCAAATACTTCAAAATAAGCAAGTGGTTATAAAATATTCATTGTTGTTTTGGGAATATTCGTTTGGTCGTGGAATATTCGTCTCGTCGGGAATATTCGTATGCGACAGGCGCAGCGATAATGTGTGGGCCCCATAACTAGAAAGTTTATTGGATGAAGAAAACGACAAATATAAGTGGTTTAAAAATAATCTACGTAGTTATTTACTGTTATCACCGTTAAAATACCCGGTGGTTAAAACACAAGAAGATTACCAGTATTGCACCAATTATTGATTCTTACGTAAGAAGCCACTACTCAATAATGGTTACGATAATTACTGCTCAAAGATTTTATTGAGTTAATAATTCTTTGCGGCTGATATTTTATATTCATTGTTGTTTCAATAATTGTCATTACACGTTATTTTTTTATTATCGGCTAAATAATTCATATTATCCTAATAATATTATTAGATAACATTATTGGCAATGTCTAGAAAGTTACGCTCAAGGAGAGGTTTGGTCACCTAATTGCAACCCAAGAAGTGAAGAAATTCTTATTGGAAGCCCTCTTTCCTGGTGAACCGCCCCTAATTGTCAATATTGTGATTCTCAGTAAGATTATTTGTGAATAATTAATTATTGATTCATATGATGAGGAAAATATTGATTTTATGTGGATATAGATGGAGAAAAATTTTAATGTGACAATTGTTGAAAATTGAAATTTTATCTTTTTCTCGATAAAATAATTCATTTAAATAGATTATTATATTTTAATAATATAATAATGGTGATATTTTTATAACGAATGTGGGATATATGAGTATACTGACGAGGAAGAGTATTTTTTTTGCAATAAATGTTTAAAACAAAGTTAAACATGTCAATTGGACCCCATTTATCGATCGAAATTTGATTATAGCATGTAAAATCGTCTGCTTTATGGATTTCGATCAATTTCGCTTGGAATTCAAAAACTTTCTTCTCGCAAAGTTGTAGAGAATTGAATTTCCTATAAAAATTCATGCGAGATTTGAATTTTCTGATAAAAGGGTTATTTATTATGAATTATTGAAGTTTCAAGTTCAAATAATTGATTTTGGAAGTTTAAAATATTTAAAATTAGAAAAACGTTTTTTCATTATGGTGTGTTACACATGGGTTGAATGAGCTGAATTCAGTTCTTGGAAGGTTATGCGTAGGAAATTTTATTATAAATAATAATATTATATTAAATTTTCTGCTTTTGTGTTCTAAAGATTTTCCTATAAATAGGTGCTTAGGTTAGAATTGAAAATCACACCAGAAATCAAGTTTTCTCTCTATATTATCGAGCGTATTCTTGTGAGTATTTTGAGTATACTTTGAGTATTGTTAGACGGTCAAAGTTCCTTCAAAGACTATACCCTAGATTCCAAATTTAAGTACTAATCTTTCGAGGTAAGGGGTGTTATTTTCTTCTCAAATGATATTATTTCTTCAATATCATTATCTTTGAAATATTGGTTGGAACTTTTTATCAAATTTAGAACTTTTTCATGTCGGGGTTACTATTCACGATTCTTATTCATGAGTTACTTATTCACGAGTTACTATTCACGAGTACTATTCAATGAAGCGTGAAGATGTTTTTTTTTGAAATTTCTATCTTTTGGTGTCTGAGTTACTTATTCACGTGTACTGGCCTTATTCACGATATCTGACTATTCAATTTAAAAATAAAATTTCTTCTTTTTGCCCAAAATATCTATTACGGATACTAGCTTTGATTGTATCCATGTTTTGATCATTCTTGAATTTTACACCACTATGATTATTTTTGAGGTATTTTTGGACATGGATAAAACAAAGTATGAATCCTTAATCCTTAATCCTTGTCATTTTGTTTCAATCGGATTCGCTTTTTTAAAATATTTTTCATCATCTTCATCTTAAATGATGATATTATGGAATATCTTTGGCTCAGTAGTGCAAAGATGAATGATTTCTGAAGAATATCTTTGGCCGTGAGTGCAAAAGATGAGCAGTGTTTAGATGAACATGATCAATCGATGAATATCTTTGGCATGTAGTGCAAAGATGAATATTTGATTCCGGATATATATTGATTGATGTTACAAGGATAAAAGATAGACGATGAACTTTTAAATTCATACATGTAAGATAGTAGTTTGCATTCTCTACTTAACTCTTCTAATGAATTATTTTTTCCATCATGCGAATATTGATTTAAAATTTGTTGTCTATTGTATTCTATTAGATTTTTCCTCATTGAAGACTAACGATAATTTGTTGTATATTATCTTAGTCATAATATTCTTTACCTTTAAATAGTTGAGCTCACCCTTTTCCTTTTTGTTCCATTTTTCTTCTTAGGATGCGAGAATATAAATGATGCACGCAAGCCGTATGGAATGAAGGTTCTAGAGAGAGTTGTTTAGTAGTCCTCACCATTTTTGTAAAATAATGTATCAATAAATGTGATGAGGATTTATTTGAGTATAGATATTGTCTAGAAGATAATATTTGTATTCAAACTCACGCTTTCTTCTTGTTGTAATAATAAAGTTGTAGTTGTTTCTGTACCATGTATTGACAACTCATAATAGGTGATGTATACCTATTTTGGGGGCATCACAAATATTGTCTAGATGACAATATCTGTATTTAAACTCACAGTTTATATGTTGTAATAATAAAGTTATAGTTATTTCTGCATACGTGTTTTGGCGACTTCGAAATGGGTTGGATGGAATGGGCCTATTTTAAAGCCACGTCGCGGTGTTAGAGTGTTATATTATAGTGATGCTCCAAATATAAAGGGCAAGACTTTGGTTTCTTGGGCATAGATTTGCATTTTATATATTTCCACCAAATTACGTTGCTGTCAACTTGCACATTATGCTAAATTGCTAATTTTCTTGACCCATTTTTTTGGTTTGAAATAATTTTAGGCAGAATAATTATCAAACACTAATATAAATGAATAGTGTTTCTCTTGAGAAATGAGTAATACAAAATTTAACACAAACATGACTTGAATTTGTTTGCAATATCTTAACAAGTTTTTCGTACATTTGTCGCCATCTTAATCAGATTTTTGAAAGCAAGGATTTTCTAGGAAATCATAATGTTAAAACAATGTAATAAAAAAAACATCTTAGAGATCCTGTTATTAGGTTGAGATTTGTATAGGTCACCCAGATATTCAATTTGAATACATGTGATGTACTACAACTTTTACATATGATTCCCCTAATCTATGGAATAAAAACTCCCTACCGCTTTGAGAAGGAAGTTTGTGCAATGAAGAACAAGAGAGATGACATATTTTCGTACTAGAAATGAGTAGGAAATGGATGATATGAGAATATTGTATGAATTTATCTGTTGTCTCCCATGTGTACGTGGTTCTTTAGATATGCATCTATAGAGGTTATTCAGTTTCCATTTACTTTTCATTGATTTCTGCTTTATATAATTTGTTTTTAGCATTTGTGCTATCTTATATGAAATGATTTACTATGTGTTGCAGTTGACCCGTAGCATTGACTGCAAATGTGTGATGATCTTTTAGTTTTTAATATTGATCCTTTAAATGCAAATCTATTGTTATCAGATAATGTAATATATTCTGTGTGACATATATGTCCTCTGAACATGTTATTTTTTTCCCTGTTTGATTATCTAATATGCAAGAATGGGAAATAGTTTTAGGCACGGACAACTCAAAGCGGAACACTTTCCTGCACATGTTAGCTGTATTTTCCAAAGCGGAACACTTTCCTGCACATGTTAGTCTAATTCGGTTTGTTATGTTTTGCTGTCTGTATATCTATAAATGTTTAACTGTACAACTTAAAAAGTCATGTTTGCTGACATGTTTATTAACAAAAGTTATGTGTGGTGCTTACAGGTAGATGTGCGGTGCTTACAGGTAGACTGTTTTCTTAAATTTTCATGCTACACTTTGTAACATATATCTGAGGTTGTCAATGGCATGAAAGATCTTATGCCAATATCATTTTTAATTTCATATGCCAATATCTTGAAGTTGTAAACTCAATATTACTTCCTATGTCATCAACAATTTTATATTTATGCTAACATGCTTTGCTCAATCAGTCCAGTTGTGTACAAACAAGAGTTCGCTTTATGTGAGATAGTAAAATAGAGACTGCGAAACACAGATGATTACCAGGCATTTTTGAAGTGTCTTCATATTTATAGCACTTAAATAATTACAAGAAAGGAATTACAAGGTTTGTTATGTATCAAGTTGATCATGCTAATTGTTGTTTATTTTTTTGCTGCTTATTTAGATGCTTATTGTAGAAGTCATTACAATTTGACTATTTTGAGTGGCTCTTTCCAATCACTATGTAAAGTCTTTGTTCATAACTTGGTTACTTATTTAGATCCTGAACCAACGATTTGAATACACAAAAGTAGAGGAGGAAAAATGATTCTTTTCATGCAAGAGGTACCCAACTATGATTTTAGAGAAATGATTCCTATATTAATTTGGACTTGGAGTTTGAGGCAAATTCTATTCAATTCTATACTATTTTGTCTCAAGTAAACCCTTCATAATTCTACTTTGACCACAACTTGGCTTCTCTTCATTTGTATCTCGGGGGCTCGGGCCAAAAGGATAATTTATGGATTAAGCATTAAACATCAGATGTAGCTATTTTTATCGTATTGTATTGCTCTATTCTAGAATTTGTCTACTTCCAAATTCCAATATTCTATTGTCATATATCTCTGTCTTATGTTGTTAATTGCTATGTTTCTCAACACTTTTTCCCCATTAGTTGTTTCAACATTGTTCAAACAGTTTTCTTTTTTAGTAGTGTAGCTTACGCTTAATGCCAATGCACCATGTATTAAATTGCTGACGCAAAGTCATTCTTATGACGTTTAAATATTGGCATGTCTTAGATCTAGAAAGTGAAGGAGTTACAGTCTCTGTCAAAATTTGACTGCAACAAGAACTTGAAGCAAGAATTGACGACATATCCAGGTGATTTTGTGCTTTCTATTTTACTTTGTGGTGAAATTATTATGGTATGTGTTTTACTGAGGTTGGATTCAGAAACGTAGTCATGACCAAAGATGTTATTGTAATTAATGTAGTCATGACCATATTTTCTGGACGGAGTTGTTATAATATTGAATGTGATTAAAAAAAATTTGTGATATAGGTCATTATTCCAGGAGGGTACATTAGTTTTGTCTTATTGGGAGGAAACAAAAATAAACAATTAACATTGCCATTAAACAAGTGAGAGCCTCACTAACTTTTGCTTTAAAATGACCTTGTGAGGTCAGTGTTTTTTCTATTTTTATTCATTATGATTTATAGTTTGTCAATATACAAGTCATTAGTCATCATTATAACTCAAAACTTTTGTTGAGTGCAAGGGAAAACGAGTGTATTGATGTCTGAGTATTTCAATAAGAAACCTGTTGTGGGGGGGGGGGGGGGGGGGGGTGTATGATATTTCTGTATGCCTTTCAGATTTTTGCATGTTATTTTGCTACTAATTTCAATCAATGATGATATATTGATACCACTTACGTATTCCTCTATCTGGTTAAGTTGCCTCAAGCTATGAAACTGACATTATTCTTTAGACAGCTTGCGATCCCTATTTCATCAAAAAATTTATGGATACCTTTATTTCAGGAAATTATTAAAGGAGCTGGCCACAGTAGTGCTACAGATTGGCGGGCTCTTGGTAAGCACATGAAAAAACATGTTATGATTTTCTAAACATGCCACATGTTTGTTGTCATCATATTAATATCTATTTATGTTTTTTTAGTGATTTCCATTTGGGCTTTTCCATGTTAGTAGGTGTAGATTTTTCCTAAAGCAATGTTTGGCAAGAAAATTCCTACCCTTGAAATTGGAATTGAGTGCCAAATTTTAACTAAATTTTAATTCTAGAAAATTGCAAATGTGTTTTCAATTTTAATTCAAAGCTTGAATTGAGTTGCCATACATAGCAAGAGTGTATTTGTATGTTTCCAATATCTACCTAATAAAACAATATTGTATGTGTCCCAATAAATTGAGTTATTTTCTAACATCATAATGCAGTTATGTGTACCAAGGATTGCTTACATAGTGTTTAAATTTGCAAGCTTCTATGTTACTTCTTATTCTTAATAATTCATATCATCACCAAATTAAGAAAATAGTACAGTTATTATAGTTTTGATTCTAACAATTATCTATGCGAGGTCTTGATGCCATTGGTGAGGTCATTATGCAAGAACTTAAATTTGAAGCAATCAGTTGCATAACATAATATCAGAGCTTTGATTTTTGCACTTTTTTGAGTCCAAGTCTCTGTCACTCTATCTACATTTGGTTCCCAGTTCTGTTTGTGCACATTAGTTTTTTATTTTTATCTACTTTGGATGAAGTTGGTCCTATCTGCTTGCTTAGTGAGTACGGTCACATGTGAAGGGGTTTTAAAATGCAATGTTGGGTGCATTCACTACATCTCCCCCTGCCCAATCACCCCCTTCTGATAAGTAACTATTATTTATAAGGTTATGGCTTTGAAGAAATTCATTTCACATGCTTACATTAGGCCATTTATTAGATAGTTTTTTGACATTTTGAATAGTTATGTGTTTGATGTTTACTGCATTATTTAGAAGGGAAAGGGTAGAGGTATGTATTTTCAAGCTATTGTGCCATGTACCGCGTTTTATACACACATTACTCAAAATTACCTCACAAAATGGCACTGCTAATTTGAACACCGACTTTGTTTTCAGGCTATTGCAATTGAAGGTTGTTTTTTGAATGAATGTTCTAAGCTTGTAGTTTGCCCAACTATTTTGCTATATGCTTGGGCTGAATAGTTTAAGCATCGACTTTCTAATTGTATTTTTAAGAGAATTTTTAAACTTTCGCACCCTTTTATTCTCTTTTTGTTATGGATTGTAAAAAGTTAAGTTGAGGCAACCCTTTCTTTACAGTAAATAAATTACAAATGTAGTAAATGACGGGGAAAATAAATCAGTTGGCTACACTTTGGTCAAGAAAATTTGAAAAAAAAAAAAAAAAAAAGGGTAGAGTAAAAAAAATGATTTGTCCACAAGTTGAGGTCATTTACTTTGCCACTAGCCTAAAAGCAATAATCACATACTTAGTGTAATGTACAGACATGTAAACTCTCACCACTACCCCCTACAATGTATATTTATTTGTTTTTTTGTATAAAATTTGATCATCGCACAACAATTTACTCTTTTTATTATATTTTAATTTATTAATTGTACGTACATATTTATTATTAAAAAAAAAAAAAAAATCACGCCGCAACGCGCGGGTTTGTATCTAGTTTATTACTGAATGAATGTTATTGGTATGATCCAACTTATGAGGTTGAGGGTTTGAGTCGTGTGGTGTGCGTGTGTTCAAATAAATTATCAAAATATATATATTGGAGATATAATAATAAATAATTTTACTTTTGTAAAGTAGTGAAGTCATGATATGCATTTTTCACACTTGGGATAATTAAGCTAATTATAATTTTCGTTTTTAATTGAAGGAAGGAAGGAAAAAAAGAAAGAGCGAGCATTTTTCTTTTCTCTTACAATAAAATTTCATTAATTTGGTGTACAATTGGATTTAATTAGGTGGGATATCAGATTAGTGTGAGTAACACAGACTACGTACGTACTGCTGCTAAAATTCACGGTTAGCTTTTAGACCAGACTCTTTACTCCAATCTTTGTTGTTAAAACCTAGTATAAGTTTTATCAATTTTGTTAATTAATTAATATTAGTAGTTTGGAAAATGTTATCTGCAGTAATCTAAGGATAAAATAAATAAATATGAAAGGATGATGATTAGTCCATTTATTTTTCGATGATGACGCTGCTAATTAAGAATTATAAATTTTGTTTAATATCATATCATACCAATTATAAATTAGGTTTATCAACAGCATTATAAATGCTTAATTCCTCATAAATTATTTTTATTTATTGTATCACTCATTATTTTTTTGAGAGAGAAAATAAAAGAAAGAGCTAGTATTTGGGTGGCCGTGCGGAGCGCTATGACTAGTCAAAGCCGATAAACTAATATTCCTACCGCTCCAGTGTAGTGTGTGCCTTGGAAGTTGAGAAGACGTGTGAGGGTAAAATTGTCAATTGACTACAGGGTTAGTTTTGTAATAAGGTAACAATAAGACATACTATAAGTAGTGGTATGTATGTAGTACGGAGTAATAAATAAGACATTCTGCCGCAGAATGTCTTGACGCCTGACGGGGATACCCTAGGCAGCGCTGTGACCATGTTTCCAAAAACGTCCCACCAAAAGTATATAAAATTTTATACTAGTACCACTTACTTTCAAATTATAAAATTATCACTTATTTATTTTTAAATATTAAATTCAAATATTTTTAATTTTAAAATTCAAATAATTCGTCAAAAATGTAGCATAAACCAATATAGTATCTTATAATGACTACTACTTTTGGAGTTGTTTACAAATTTTATCATTCTATGGACTAAAATTAAAGAAATTCATGTTCATTTTGAATTTAAAAATATTTTAAGTTGACTTTAAAAAGTCAATAATAATTTTATATTTTGAAACGGATAGAATGTTAACTAATTTATCTTTGACCATATTAAATATTTTTTCTTCCCGTGTGTTTTTAATTACTCCAAACAACTTCTCAAAATTCTTAACTTTGATTTTTTCCTGTACATATGCTATTATTTATTTAAATAATTAAACATAAATTTCTTTTATTTTATAAAAAGAGTAACATTTATTTGTTTTATATATAAAAAATGAGTATCGAGTTAAAGTCCCACGTCGATTAGGTTAGATCTAGAAACTCACAAATGGCCTTTCCCAAATGCATCATCCATCACTCATCTTGAGTCATGGGATACGTAGTGCATGAAAAAATACAACTTCAAGAATATAATTGCCGTGCAAAATACAACAACACATATATTTGTGAGTTTGAATACAAATATTGTATACCGTAGAGTATACAAACTCAAAAGGAGTCCTCATTACAATTATTGATACACTATTTTACAAAAATAGTGAGGACTTCTAAAACAAACATATCTCGAATCATCACTCCATACCCTATTTAGTTCTTGCTAAATTTTCTCCTCCCGAGAAGAACAATAGAACAAAAGGGTGAGCTCAACTAGCCCGAAGAAAGGATATTATGACTAAGATAATATACAACAAAATTATCGTTAGTCTTCAACAGAAAAAAATTTGATAAAATATAATGAGCAACAAGTTTTTGATCAACAACTGCAGTGAAACAACAATCCATTAGAAGAAATCAGAGAAAGAATTCTAGTATCTTCTAAGATTTAAAAGTCCATCATCAATATTTTATCCTCAGAACATCAATCAATATACATCTTGAATCAAATATTCATCTTTGCACTACAGCCAAAGATATTCATTTATATCACCAATTAATCATGTTCATCTCAACACTGCTCATCTTTTGCATTACGGGCCAAAGATATTCATTAGGTAATCATTCATCTTTGCACTACTGGCCAAAGATATTCATTTGTATCATCATTTAGGACTGAGGATGATGAAAAATATTTTAAAGAAAACGAATCCAGTGAGATTAAAGATTAAATACTAAGGATTCGTATTACAGTTTATCCAAGTTCTATAATATTTTGAAATAACCAATTTTGAAGCAGAATTCAAAAATAATGATCAAAACATGGATACAATCAAAGATAGTAACCATAATAGACAACTTGGACAAAAAGAAAAAAAATTCATTTTTGGTGAATAGTCTTAGTGATTCGTGAATAATGTCAGATATCGTGAATAATCACAGTATATCGTGAATAAGAACTCCCACACAAAAAGTTCCAAATTTGATAAAAAGTTCATACCAACATTTCGGTATAATGATATTGAAGAAAATATCATTTTAAGAAGAATATAACACCCCTTACCTCAAAATATCAGTACTTCTGATCGAAATATCGGTATAAGGCTGAAGGAAACTTGTATTGATGAATAGAAATTCATAAAGTATCTAAATACTCACAAAATACACTCAATAATCTAGAGAGAGAAAGAGAGAAAACTTGTTTCTGGTGTGATTTTCAATTCTAACTTAGCCCTCTATTTATAGGAAAATGTTAACACGTCGAAGCAGACTTGACCTGCTACCAGTTGGCTTTACCTGCTACTATTCCACCCACCAAAAATCAGCCATCTTCCCCAACAACCAAAAGTGGGGCCCACCAATTCTAGAATTTTACACCAAAATCATTTATAACCAAATTTCCGAATCAGTCACCTCTTAAAATTCATAACAAATCATACGTTCATTTTTAACGGTTCAAAAATTGTGGACATATACTCAACTTATATATGTATAACATATCCAAAAATAACAACGATCCAACGGTCGGATTAAAAATTATAACTCTTGCAATATATCTCAAAAACTACTGGTTTGATTTTTAATACCTCCAATCCGACAAAATACTGATAAAACACCTCAACATTAATTCCTTCATTTTTAACCACAATAAATAAATCCATCATTTATATCCACATAAAATAAATTTTTCCTTATTATATGAATCAATAATTAATTATTCACAAGTAATATTACAGAATCACATTTATGACAACCAGGCCGTTTTCAGGAAAGAGGGGGCTTTCCAATAAGGATTTCTCCTTACTTGCGCGCAATTAGGAGACCAACCCTCTCCTTGACAGAACTTTCTAGACATTGCCAATAATGTTATCTAATAATATTATTCCAAATAATATGAATTATTGATCTGATAATGGAGATACTGTGCAGTGACAATTATTGAAACAACAATAATATAAATATCAACGTAGCAATTATTGAATCAATAAAATAAAATATTAAACAGTAACTACTGTGACAATTATTGAGTAGTGTCTTATTACGTAAGGATCAATAATTCAACAATAATGTGCAATACCACGTACTTCTTTGTGCAACAACGCGTATTCTTCAGTATTTTAACCAAGGGTATTCCAACGATTGTTAATTGTAACAACTACTTCTAGTTATTTATTCAATTTTGTCGTTTTCTTCATCCAACAGTTATCCGTTATGGGGCCCACAAATAGCTGCGCCGCCGTACGAATATTCCCCGACAGAAAGAATATTCCACGACCAAACGAATATTCCCCGACAACAATGAATATTATATAACCACTTGCTTATTTTGAAAATTTGCACATTTCCCCCATAACCAAAGTATTATATCAAATTAATACCTTATTATAATAATAAATAAAGGAAATTTGATTTTATTCATTAAAAAGTTGGGGTCTTACAACCTCCCCTCCTTATGAAATTTCGTCCTCAAAAATTGGCGTCGTACACAGTGTTTGAAAAGGTGAGGATACCTCGCTTTCATTTCTGATTCCAACTACCAGGTCATCTCTTCAATAGCATGGTTTTTCCACAAAATCTTAACTTGTGGTATAACCTTTGTGCGTAGGACATGTTCTTTCATATCCAAGATCTTAACAGGTACCTCCTCGTACGTTAAATCTTCAGCTATCTCGTCTGGTTCTAACTTCAATAATGTGGTTCGGGTCTTTAACATATTCTGAAGCATAGATATGTGAAAAAATATTATGAACACGAGATATACTTGGAGGTAATCTTGAGTCTATAGGCCACATTTTCTATTCGGTCGAGAATCTCAAATGGACCAACAAATCTTGGATTGAGCTTTCCTCTCTTCCCCAAATCTTGTAACTCCTTCCATGGTGCAACACGTAACAATACATGATCCCCGATATTAAATTCCACGTCCTTTCGATGAATATCCGCATAACTCTTTTTATCGATCCTGTGCGGTTTGTATATGTTGTCGAATCGTTTGGATCTTCTCTCGTAGTCATGCGTTACCAAGTCTGGTCCCAACAATGTTGCTTCACCCACCTCGTCCCAAATCTTTGGAAAGCGACATTTTCTCCATACTGACGCCTCGAATGGAGCCACACCTATACTTTCACCGATAAGCTTTGTTGTTGTAGGGAGAATTCCACCAATGGTAGGTACTTATCCCAACTCCTTTTTGAGATCTAGGACACAGAGTCTTAATAGATCTTCTAGAGTTTGAATAGTCCTCTATGAGTGTCTGTCCGTTTGAGGATGGTATGCCGAACTGAATCGTAAATTCGTGCCCATAGCTTTCTGCAAGCTAACCCAAAATCGTGAAGTGAATCTTGGGTCACGATCCGAAACTATGGATACTAGCATGCCATGCAATCTCACAATCTCGTTCACGTACATACTAGAAGGACGTTCAAGGGAATAACTCTCCCGTATAGGCAAGAAATGAGCAGACTTAGTTAATCTATCAAGAATAACCCAAATCGCATCTATGCCTTGAGAAACCTTGGAAAGACCCGTAACAAAATCCATAGTAATGTGTTCCCACTTCCATTCTGAAATCTCAAGTGGTTGTAATGGACCCTTTGGCATTTGATGCTCCGCCTTTACACGTTGACAAGTTAAACACCTCGAGATAAACTCCGCGATATCTCTTTTCATATTGCTCCACCAAAATGTATGTCGAAGATCATGATACATTTTGGTACTCCCAGGATGGATTGCAAACGGTGTGTTGTGTGCCTCCATCATGATTCTATGCTTCAAGTCAGAATCGTTAGGAACACAAAAATGCCGAGTTAACTCAAGTATTCCTTCTTCATCGATTCTTGCTTCTAGAATAGCAACTTCTTGCACTTTCTTCTTCATATATGCATCGACTCCATGTCCAGTAGCTTGGCGCGCTTTAACTTTATCGATTAAAGTCGGTTCTCTTTCGTATGTTTAATATCATCGCGTGGGTACTTGGAGCCTTCATCTCTATCTCCATCATTTGCAAGTCATACAAAATGGACTTTTGTGTTAACAACATTACACTTTCGTGCCGCGTATGATCTTACTCGATGTGTGTCACTCTTCTACGTTCGTTTTTCGGGATGATATTGGATGGTATGATCGTAATATTTCAATGACTCGAGCCAACGTCGTTCTTGCGTGTTGAGTTCTTTTTGGGTGAAGAAATATTTGAGGCTTTTATGATCTCAGTATAGATCTCCACTTTCTCCCCATACAGTGTAGTGTCTCCATATCTTCAACGCCTTGAATCATCTATTTGCTAACTCCAAATCATGAGTAGGATAATCCTCTCATATTCTTTGAGTTATCGTGAGGCGTAAATATATGACTTTCCCATGTTGCATGAGAACACATCCTAACCCTTTGCCTGAAGCATCGCTGTAGAACACAAATCCATCCGAACCAGATGGTATTGTCAAAACAGGTATCGAAATGAGTCTCATCTTGAGTTCTTGAAAACTCTTCTCACAATCCTCGCTCCAACTGAATTTTATATCTTTACGAGTCAGCTGAGTTAATGGAGTAGCGATTCGAGAAAATCCTTCCACGAATCTCCGATAGTAACCAGCTAAGCCCAGAAAGTTACGTACTTCAGTCACCGACTTCGGTTGCTCCCAACTTTGTATGGCTTCAATCTTCGCTGGGTCGACAGATACTCCATGTTTTGACACCACATGCCCAAGGAATGTTACTTCCTCAAGCTAGAACTTGCATTTCTTCAGCTTGGCATATAGCTTGTTATTACGCAGCCTTTGCAGTACCAGCTTCAAATGGTGCTCATGATCTTCACGGCTTTTGGAATAGATGAGGATGTCATCAATAAAGACAACAACAAACTGATCCAAATATTCCTTGAATACACGGTTCATCATATCCATGAAAGCGGCGAGAGCATTAGTCGATCCAAAAGACATGACTAAGAATTCATAATGCCGTCTGCAAGAGTTACGAAGGCGATCTTTGGAATATCCTCGGTTTTAATCTTGGTGATGATATCCGAGCGAAGATCGATCTTTGAAAAGAATTGCGCTCCTTATGGCGGTCAAACAGGTCATCAATGCGAGGTAGCGGATACTATTCTTGATAGTGACATGATTCAATTCTCGATAGTCGATCAAAGTCGCATACTCCCGTCTTTCTTCTTTACAAATAACACAGGAGCACCCCAGGAGATGTCTTGGGGCGAATAAAGCAAACCGATGTCCAACAACTCCTGTAGTTGGACCTTCAACTCACGAAGTTCAATAGGAGCCATTCGATATGGGGTTTTAGAAATGGGCTTTGTACGGTTCAAGGTCGATAAATAATTCAACTTCACGTTACGGGGTAGGCAAGGAAGTTCTTGAAATCGTCGGAAAATTCACTAACAATGGAAATAGTATTCAAATCGGCGTGTTTTTGTTCAAATCCATGACATGGGCTAAGAAAGCTTGACATCCATTTTTCAATAAGCGAATAGCTTTATGACTTTCGATATAACGGTGATTGAATTTAATGGTTTGGTTGTTTGAATTACGCATAATAGGTTGGTTAGGAATATGAAAACTAACAACCTTACAAAATAATCAATTTTAGCATGATGCGTGGTTAACCAATCAATCCCTAAAATCACATCAAATGCAAGAATTTTCAAGAAAATAAAGATCAGCGGGTAAATGTGATGGTGCAAACTTAAATCAAGCAAGATTTATAAGCGATGGATGTAATAAAATTTTCTCTATGAGAGTCTCGATAGATAAGTCGAAGGTCTAATTTCTCCGGAGTCAAGTTTAAGCGTTGAAGCATGGCGGCGGAGAGATAAAAGAATGGGTAGAAACCGGTATCTAATAAGGTATAAACTTGGAAGAGTTTATGATTAGCTTACCGTGATCACCTCGTTTGGGTTCTCATTTTTTATGCGATCCACGATAAACGCCTTCCGGAAACCACCGAAACTTTGACTTGTCAAGAGATATGCCTTTGGAGTCACCATCCTGTTGAACTTGGTTTCGTGAACTAGACAATCTCTAGCTATATGACCTTCCTTTCCACGGTTATAACACACAAATATGGGTGCTTGTGTAGCGCCCCCAAAATAGGTATACATCACCCATTACGAGTTGTCGATACATGATGCGAAACAACTACAACTTTATTATTACAACGATAAAAGCTGTGAGTTTAAATACAAATATTATCTTACAGACAATATTTATACTCAAATAAATCCTCATCACATTTATTGATACATTATTTTACAAAAATGGTGAGGACTACTAAACAATCCTTTCTAAAACCTTCATTCCATACCCAGGCTAAATACTTTCGCTATATTCTACGCCTCCTCAGAAAGAATGGAACAAAAAGGAAAAGGTGAGCTCAACTAGCTCGATAAAGAATATTATGACTAAGATAATATCTGACAAAAATTATCGTTAGTCTTCAACGAGGAAAAATTTAATAGAATCTGATAGACAACAAATTTTCAATCAATATTCGCGGTGAAATAATAATTCATTAGAAGAGTTAAGTAGAGAATGCAAACTACTATATCTTACATGTATGAATTTAAAAGTTCATCGTCTATCTTTTATCCTGTAACAACATCAATCGATATACATCTCAAATCAAATATTCATCTTTGCTTCTCTGAGCCGAAGATATTCATCGATTAGTCATATTCATTTAAACACTGTTTATCTTTTCTTTCTGGCCAAAGATATTAATCGATCGGTCGTGTTCATCTCGACACTGTTCATCTTTTTGCTTCTACTGAGGCCAAAGATATTCTTGAAAATCATTCATCTTTGCTTACTGGGCCAAAGATATTCAATAATATCATCATTTAAGGCGAGGATGATGAAAATATTTTTAAAGAAAGCGAATCCGATGAAACAAAATGACAAGGATTAAGGATTAAGGATTAGTACTTTGTTTTATCCATATCCAACAATACCTCAAAAATAATCACGAGTGGTGTAAAATTCGAGAATGATCAAAACATGGATCTGATCAAAGCTAGTATCCGAATAGATATTTTGGACGAAAAGAAGAAATTTTATTTTTCGATGAATAGTCATAGTATATCGTGAATAGTCTTAGTATCGTGAATAGTCTTGAGTATCGTGAATAGTAACTCAGACACGAAAAGATAGAAATTCCACAAAAAAATTTTTCACGCTTCATGAATAGTACTTTCGTGAATAGTAACTTCGTGAATAGTAACTCATGAATAGTAACTTCGTGAATAGTAACTCATGAATAAAGTAACCAGAGCATGAAAAAGTTCTAAATTTGATAAAAACTTGGATCGACATTTCAACGTAATGATATTGAAGAAATAATATCATTCTGAAAAAAAATAATATCCACTTACCTCGAAGAATCGATGCCGGAAGGAAAGGTCGGAAGTGATCTTTGAATGAAACTTATCTTGAGACATGACTCTCAAAGTATCTAAATACTCACAAAATCGCTCGATAATATAGAGAGAAAGAAAAAACTTTGTTTACGGTGTGATTTTCAATTCTAACTTAGCCCTCTATTTATAGGAAAATGTTAGCCCGTAGAAAGCGGACTTGACACTCTTTACACGATGGCTTTACACTGCTACTTATTGCCACCCACCACATTTGAAATAAAATTCAGCACATTTCTTCACCAACCACAAGTGGGGCCCACTCAATTCTAAATTTTCCACCAAAATCAATTATAACCCTAATTTAGAATCAGGACACCTCTTAAAATTCATAACAAATCATTCGTGCATTTTTAGCGGTTCAAAATTTGTGGACATATACTCAACTTATGTATGTATAACATACCCAAAATTACCACAATCCAACGGTCGGATTAAAAATTATAACCCCATGATATATCTAAAAACCCACGATTTAATTTTTAATACCTCGATCACGGTAAAATCTTGATAAAACACCTCAACAATAATTTCTTCATTTATAACCACATAAATAAATCCATCATTTATATCCACATAAAATAAATATTTCTTTATCATATGAATCAATAATTAATTATTCACAAATAATATTACGAAATCACAATTATAATGACCGGTAGTTCCCGGGAAGAGGGGGCTTTCAGATAAGGATTTCTCTCTTCTTGGTAGCATGATTAGGTGACCAAACCTCTCCTTGATGCGAGAACTTTCTAGACATTGCCAATAATGCTATCTAATAATATTATTCAAATAATATGAATTATTGATCGATAATGGAGATAATGTGCGTTGACAATTATTGAACAATGATAATATAAAATATCAACGCAACAATTATTGAATCGATAAAATAAAATATTGAGCGATAAATTCTTGTGAAAATTATTGAGTAGTGCCTTCTTACGTAAGGATCGATAATTCAACAATCTTTATGCGATCTGGTGTCTTTCTTGTGCGACCACGCGTATTCTTGTATTTTAACCATAGGGTATTCAACGATCTTAACTTGGTAACAACTTCTGTAGTTATTTTTTAACTTGACTTATATTTGTCGTTTTCTTCATCCAATCGCTTTTCCGTTATGGGGCCCACACATGCTTTTGCTTGGTCGTAAATACGAATATTCCCAAGCGATCGAATATTCCCCGACGAAACGAATATTCCCAAAGCAAAATGAATATTTTATAACCACTTGCTTTATTTTGAAATATTTGCGTATTTAACCCTTAACTATCCACATTAATCAAATCAACCCTTACTATTTCAAAATAATAAATAAAGGAAATTCCTTTTTATTTAAAAAATTTGAGGTCTTCTGACCTCCCTCCTTATGAAATTTAGTCCTCGAAATTGGCGTCACGTCTGGTGTTTGAAAAGGTGAGGATACCTCGCTTTCATTTAGTTTTCCAATTCCCGGTCATTTCCTCTATAGCATGATTCCTCCACAAACTTTAACTTGTGGTATGACCTTTCTTGGCGTGGGGCATGCTCCTTCCTATCCAAGATCTTGATAGGTACCTCCTCATACGTTAAGTCTTGGCTATCTCGTCCGGTTCTAACTTCGATAACGTGGTTGGGTCTTTCACATATTTCTGAAATCGGATATATGAAACACATTATGAACACGAGACATACTCGGAGTAAGCATGAGTCATAGGCTACATTTCCTACTCGGTCAAAATTTGAAATGGACCAATAAATCGTGGATTGAGCTTTCCTCTCTTCCCAAATCTTGTAACTCCTTCCATGGAAGCAACTTCATGACAATACATGATCCCCTACATTAAATTCCGTCCTTTCGATGAAGATCCGCATAACTCTTTTTTGTCGATCTTGAGCCGTTTATATCGTTGTCGAATCATTTGGATCTTTTCGGTGAGTCATACGTCTCTTAACTTTCGGGTCCCAACAATGTTGCTTCACCCACCTCATCCCAACATATTGGAGAGCGACATTTTAAATCCATATAATGCTTGAATGGAGCCACACCTATACTTGCACGATAAGCTGTTGTTGTGGGAGAATTCCACCAATGGTAAATACTTATCCCAACTACCCTTGAAGTCTAGGACACAGAGTCTTAATAAATCTTCAAGTTTGAATAGTCCTCTCGATTGTCCAAATCCGTTTGGGGATGGTATCTTAGAACTAAATCGCAAATCCGTGCCCATAGCTTTTTGCAAGCTAACCCAAAATCTTGAAGTGAATCTTGGGTCACGATCCTAAACTATGGATCTGAGGCATGCCATACAACCTCACGATCTCATTTACGTCATCTACTAGCAAGGCGTTCAGAGGAATAAGTCTCCGTGTCGGCAAAAATGAAGCGGACTTGGTTAATCTATCAACAATAACCCAAATAGCATTGATGCCTTGAAAGCCGTAGGAAGACCCGTATTGAAATCCATGGTAATGTGTTCCCACTTCCATTCCGGAATCTCAAGTGGTTCTGACGGACCCTTAGGTACTAGATGCTCGCCTTTACCGTTGGCAAGTTAAACACATTGAGATAAACTTTGCAATCTCTCTCTTCATATTATTCCACCAAAATGTATGTCGAAGATCACGATACATTTAGTACTTCGAGGATGGATTGCAAATGGTGTATTGTGTGCCTCCATCATAATCTTGTACTTCAAATCAGTCGTTAGGAACCTGAAAGTCTAGAGTGGACTCAAGTATTCCTTCTTCATCAATTCTAAACTTAGGAATAGCTCCTTCTTGTACTTTCTTCTTCATACGCATCGACTCCGGATTGGGTGGCTTGAGCGACCTTAACTTTTCTATTAAAGTTGGCTCTGTCGTATACTTGACATCATCGCTTTTCGTTCCGCATATGATCTTCTACTCGATCGTCGTCGGCTACCACGTTAAACTTTACCGGGGATGGTATTGAATAGTGTGGTAAGTAGTCTTTCAATAGCTCGAGCCAGCGTCATTGCCGCGTGTTGAGTTCTTTTGAGTGAAGAAATATTTAAGGCTTTTATGATGCGAATATATCTCCACTTTCTCCCCGTATAGATAGTGCCTCCATATCTTTAAGCCTTGCAAAACATTGCTTGCATGACTCTAGATCATGGTAGGATAATTCCTCTCATACTCTTTAAGTTGTCGCGCGGCATAGGCTATGACTTTCCCACGTTGCATGAGAACACATCCTAACCCTTTTGCACGAAGCATCGGCGTGATAACAAATCCATCCGAACCGGATGGTATTGTTAGAGCAGTCTTAGAAATAAGTCTCCTCTTAAGCTCTTGGAAACTTTTCTCGCGTTCTTCGCTCCAAAGCAATTTTGTATCCTTAAAGTTAGGTTTGAGTTAATGGAGTAGCGATTAGAAAACCCTTCCACGAATCTCCGATAATAACCAATTAAGCCCAAAAACTACGTCTTGATCCATGAAACTTGGTTGCTCCCAACTTTGTATTGCTTGATCTTGGCGGATCAGCGGATACTCCATGTTTTGACACCACATGCCCAAAAAATGCTACTTCCTCGAGCGAACTTCGCATTTCTTCAATTTGGCATATAGTTGGTTTCACGAAGCCTTTGGAGTACCGACTTCAAATGGTGCTCATGATCTTCACGACTTTTGGAATATATAAGGATGTCATCAATAAAAACAACAACGAAATGATCAAATATTCCTTGAATACTCGGTTCATCATATCCATGAAAGCCGCAGGAGGAGCATTAGTTAGTCCGAAGAAAGACATGACTAAGAATTCATAATGCCCATCTGGGGTTACGAAGGCGGTCTTTGGAATATCCTCGATTCTAATCTTGATTGATGATATCCGAGCGAAGATCGATTTTGAAAAAAAAATTGTGCCCCTTACATGTGGTCGAACAAGTCATCAATCGAGGTGAGGATACCTATTCTTGATGGTGACATGGTTCGATTCAGATAGTCGTCTGAAAAAGTCGCATACTCCGTCTTTCTTTTTACAAATAAAGCAGGAGCACCCCGAGGAGATGTCTTGGGGCCAATGAAACCGATGTCCAACAATTCACATAGTTGGACCTTTAACTCTGAAGTTCAATAGGAGCCATTCGATATGGGGTTTTAGAAATGGGCTTTGTACGGGTTCAAGATCAATAAAGAATTGACTTCACGTTACGGGGTGGCCAGGAAGTTCTTGAAATCGTCGGGAAAGTCGATAACAACGGGAATATTATTCAAATTTGGCGTGTCTTTATTCAAATCCATAACATGGGCTAAGAAAGCTTGACATCCGTTTTTCGATAAGCGAATAGCTTTATGATTAGATATGATGGTGATTGATTTTAATGGTTTAGTTGCTTGAATTAAATACAACGGGTTGGTTAGGAATATGAAAACTAACAACCTTACGAAAACAATCAATTTTGGCATGATGAGTAGTTAACCATCAATCCTAAAATCACATCAAAAGCAAGTATCTTTAAAGAGATAAGGTCAGCGGTGTAAGGTAATGGTGCCACTTGAATCAAACAAGATTTATAAGCGATGGATGTGATGAAAGTTTCTCTAGCGGAGTTTCCACGAGATAGGTCAAAGTCTAATTTCTCGGAGTCGAGTTTAAGCGTTGAGCACATGCGGGAGAGATAAATGAATGGGTAACTAGGTATCAGTAAAATATAAACTTAGAGAATTTATAAATAGCTTACAAGTGATCACCTCGTTTGGGTTCCTCGCATTATGACCGATCCTGACAAAGCGCTCTTCCGGAATCGTTGACTTTGACTTTTACGGGACGATCTTTTGAGTCACCGTCCCCATTGAACTAGGTTTATTCTGCGTCTGATCTCGGCGATATGTCCTTCCTTTCCTGAACTATAGCATACCTTGAGCTGTTGTGGGCGGTTTGGTGATATGTCCCTCTTTTCGCATTTGTAGCATATAATGGGTGGTCGATTCTCCTCCCTTAGAACCGATTCTTTGCAAACCTTTGTCGTCTTCACATAGTCGTTATTAAATCTCCTCTTTTAAAATCTCCTCTGACTTTCGCTTCTTACATTTTCATGACCATGATTACCACAGAGTGGTTACCATTTACGTCCGTCTGTTTCTTTCTCCATGAGTTATCATTATTACATTGTTTGCTATCTATCTACGATGCGATCCACGGTTATGGTCCTCGATTGGCCGTACTCGTTATCTCGCTCTAATAATTGAGCCTGTTTCTGACATCTGAATAAAGAAAAGTTTATGAGAAATGAGATCTTGGCGTATCTTGGGGTTTGAAACCTCTAAGAAACATCCAGCGTCATCGTTCCTCATTCTCCACCAAATGAGGTCTGAACACGGATAACTCTGCAAACTTTGCCTCGTCTTTGAGACACCGTCGTATTGTTTTTTGTCTGTCGATGAACTCCACTTCCTTCGTATAGCCGAACACTTTCGGAAAGTATTTGTCATTAAATAGTCTCTGAAAGCGTCTCCCAGAGACATCTTTGAGTCTTGGTGGATGGAGTGCGCTTCCAGACTCCCACCGATGGTCTGCCTCGCCACGGAACATAAAGGTGGCGAATGGAACCTTCTGTTCCTCCGTGCATCCCAGAGACATCGAATATCTTGGTAATTTGTTTGACCCGTGTTTCCATGGCGTGATCGGATCGGCTTTCCCTTAAATTACGGTGGTCCCAACTCTTTGAAGCTGCTTGTGACAACAACTGGTAATTCTTATCATTTCCTCTGTATTTTGAACAGAGTCTCCTAAATGCGATTTTGCATGAGCTATGCAAAAACTTCTAAACATCCCTCGTTCATCATCTGCTCCGTGGTGTTGTTCACGGGAGGAACATTGCCCGACTGTTGCCGTTTCTCCTCGTTGGTAAAATCTGAGGCATCTCCACGGTCTCATTTACTCCATTTATTAATATTCTCGATCGACATTCTCAAATCTTGTCATAAAACAAGGGTTAATTAAAAATCAATATATCACATAATATCCTATATCTTTGACCAACTAACAAATAAGCTTAGGTAGGACACCTTTAGCGAAGGATTTACTCGTCTCTCCCTCTGAGTTCTATTCCCGATCTCATGGGAGATCGTATCCTAAGCTACGATACCAAGCTGTGGCGCCCCAAAATAGGTATACATCACCCATTACGAGTTGTCGAATACATGAGTGCGAAACAACTACAACTTTATTATTACAATGATAAAAGCTGTGAGTTTAAATACAAATATTATCTTACAGACAATATTTATACTCAAATAAATCCTCATCACATTTATTGATACATTTATTTTACAAAATGGTGAGGACTACTAAACAATCCTTTCTAAAACCTTCATTCCATTTTTGAGGCTAAATACTTTCATTATATTCTAGCCTCTCACGAGAAGAATGGAACAAAAAGGAAAAGGGTGAGCTCATTAGCTCGATAAAGAATATTATGACTAAGATAATATCTGACAAATTATCGTTAGTCTTGACGAGGAAAAATTTAATAGAATCTGATAGACAACAAATTTTCAATCAATATTATGGTGAAATAATAATTCATTAGAAGAGTTAAGTAGAGAATGAAACTACTATCTTAATGTATGAATTTAAAAGTTCATCATCATCATCTTTTATCCATAACATCAATCGATATACATCTCGAATCAAATATTCATCTTTTCTTTCTGAGGCGAAGATATTCATCGATTAGTCATGTATTCATTTAAACACTGTTCATCTTTTACTACGAGGCCGAAGATATTAATCGATCGGTCGTATTCATTTAAACACTGTTCATCTTTTTACTTTCTGAGGCGAAGATATTCTTGAAAATCATTCATCTTTTTTACTTCTGGGCGAAGATATTCAATAATATCATCATTTAAGGTGAGGATGATGAAAAATATTTTTAAAAAGCGAATCGATTGAAACAAAATGACGAGGATTAAGGATTAAGGATTAGTACTTTGTTTTATCCATGTCAACAATACCTCAAAAATAATCATAGTGGTGTAAAATTCGAGAATGATCAAAACATGGATCTGATCAAAGCTAGTATCGAAATAGATATTTTTGAGACGAAAAGAAGAAATTTTATTTTTTGATGAATAGTCTTAGTATCGTGAATAGTCTTGTATCGTGAATAGTCTTAGTATCGTGAATAGTAACTCAAACCAAAGATAGAAATTCCACAAAAAAAACATTTTCACGCTTACATGAATAGTACTCGTGAATAGTAACTTTCGTGAATAGTAACTCATGAATAGTAACTTTCGTGAATAGTAACTCATGAATAAGTAACCAGAGCATGAAAAAGTTCCAAATTTGATAAAAACTTGGATCGACATTTCGGCGTAATGATATTGAAGAAATAATATCATTCTGAAAAAAATAATATCCACCTACCTCGAAGAATCGATGCCTTGGAAGGAAAGGTCGGAAGTGATCTTTGAATGAAACTTATCTTGAGCAATGACTCTCAAAGTATCTAAATACTCACAAAATCGCTCGATAATATAGAGAGAAGAAAAAACTTTGTTTACGGTGTGATTTTCAATTCTAACTTAGCCCTCTATTTTATAGGAAAATGTTAGCCGTAGCAAGCGAGACTTGACTTTCTTTACACGATGGCTTTACTACTTCTATTGCCACCCACCACATTTGAAATAAAATTCAGACATTTTCTTCACCAACCACAAGTGGGGCCCACTCAATTCTAAATTTTCCACAAAATCAATTATAACCTAATTTAAGATCGGACACCTCTTAAAATTCATAACAAATCATTACGTGCATTTTAACGGTTCAAAATTTGTGGACATATACTCAACTTATGTATGTATAACATACCCAAAAATTACCACAATCAGCGGTCGGATTAAAAATTATAACCCCATGATATATCTCTAAAACCCACACGATTTAATTTTTAATACCTCCAACGGTAAAATCTTGATAAAACACCTCAACAATAATTTCTTCATTTATAACCACATAAATAAATCCATCATTTATATCCACATAAAATAAATATTTCTTTATCATATGAATCAATAATTAATTATTCACAAATAATATTACGAATCCACATTATAATGACGGTGGTAGTCCGGGAAGGGGGCTTTCAGATAAGGATTTCTCCTTCTTGGCGGCATTGATTAGGTGACCAAACCTCTCCTTGTGAGAACTTTCTAGACATTGCCAATAATGCTTATCTAATAATATTATTCAAATAATATGAATTATTGATCGATAATGGAGATAATGTGCGGTGACAATTATTGAACAATGATAATATAAAATATCAATATGACAATTATTGAATCGATAAAATAAAATATTGAGCGATAACTCTTGTGAAAATTATTGAGTAGTGCCTTCTTACGTAAGGATCGATAATTCAACAATCTTTATGCGTCTGGTAATCTTCTTTGTGCGACCACGCGTATTCTTGTATTTTAACCATAAGGTATTCAACAGGTCTTATTGGTAACAACTTCTGCCGTTATTTTTAACCACTTATATTTGTCGTTTTCTTCATCCAATCGCTTTTTCCGTTATGGGGCCCACATGCCTGGCTTGCAGCGTCGTCGTCGAATATTCCCAAGCGATCTGAATATTCCACGACGAAATATTCCCAAACAAAAATGAATATTTTATAACCACTTGCTTATTTTGAAATATTTGCGTATTTAACCCTTAACTATCCACATTAATCAAATCAACCCTTACTATTTCAAAATAATAAATAAAGGAAATTCCTTTTTATTTAAAAAATTTGAGGGTTAATTATTAGAAATAAAATTTATTTGTTGATAAATTATTTTATCTTTGAATAGTAAGATTATTGCTGGAAAATATTATAAAGTTGAATGATACCTTAGAGCGATGATAATGATATTATAGAATGTCTTGTGCTTGAAAAATACTTTTTTGTTGGTTAGTGATATTGAAAATAATCGATATTATGAATATGTGATATTTTGAAATATTATAGAAATATGATGAAACAAATAGAAGTGGTTCGATAATAGACAAAATAATGACCTTATATTTCAAGGTTGATGAAGATAAATATTTTCAAAATTTGAATGATATTGAATGATTTTGTGAGTTAATTGATATAAATTTTTAAATATGTTTGAAAATACTTTTTATCTTGAAGAAATTAGTCATTACTTAAATAATCTTAATATAATTATCGATGAATTTAAGATTGGTTGTTAGATTTATAACAAATTGATATTTATGAAAATTATTAAGCCTTTTGTTATTCTAGAATCATAATTTATTTAATGTAGTTTGGTGTTAATATGAAATCGTATGAAAATTTATTGATTTACATGTGATTGTGTGATGATATCGATTTATTTTGAGAATAAGGTTTTATGTTTCTTAGAGTTTGAGTGTATCTATTTCTATAATTTTCTCTTTGATATTTTAATCTCATTGAAAATATTAATCTTATTTGTATGAGAAGATGAATTTTTTTGTAGTCCAAAATAGAAATGAATATTTTTAAAAAATTATATGACTTGAGATATGAAAGCATTTAAATATATAAATGTTTAGTATATTTTATTTTATATTATGTGTATTATTGGCTGTGAATGATTAATACATTTGTTGTATATTTAATGAAAAGACAAAAAACTTGGTATATTATTTGTATACTTTTTTATTCGTGTTGAAAAATTATATAAAAATTGTTGATCAATTGAATTTATAAATTGGATATTTAAGCTTTGTGTGAAAGTTAAAAATGAGTGATTGTGTATATGAGTATTGAAGATAATGAAACATTTTTAATTGAAAATTTAATTTTTACATGTTTTTTTCGTGTTGGTTTTGTAAAAATGATTTATAATGTTGTTATTGCGTATTTCTAAAATTTCTTGATGTAAAGATAATGATTTAAATTTGGTTTATTCTAGATATTTTCTTTAAAAATTATTTAATAGCAGATTTAGTGATTGTTATGTTTCTCTCTTGGTTTATTGAGAATTATTGTAAAATTCGAAATATTATATTTGGCGTAAGCATTATTATAGAGATTATTGAAGGATATTCTGATATTTATTCCTTATGATCTGAGATATTGAATGGAAGCGAGGAATGTGAAGAGCTTAAGAATGAATATTACGTATTTGGTATAAGGATTATTGAGTGATATTATCTTACGATCTTTGTAAAATGTCTTTAATAGAATAATTTGAAAATTTAAAAGAAATTGATATTGAATGATGAAGAAGGAATACTTGAGTATCGCAATTTCTGATTTATTTAAAAATTAGCGTATTTTTATCCGTCAGGAATATATGATATGTGATTTAATAAGGTGGACAATATGAAGAGATTGATTTATCTCGATATGTTTAATTGTTAAAAGTCTTGCTGATTGTTAATGAATTAGGATGAAAATTCAGGTTCTTTTCTTTGAGATCGAATTTGGGATTGTTGATGATAACGATTTCTTTGAATATTATTTGATAGTATTAAATATTGGATTCTTTGAATAAGATAATTCTTATTTTGATTAACATAATTTTGATTTATACCTTGAAGATAAGTATTTTATTGAATAATGATTTGATAACAATTGAATTTTCTATGATTCTTATGAATGTGATTATAGTTGACGATTATAACATTTTGATAAATAAATTGAATCGATTATACATTGAGCTTTGATATATGACTGATTTGAAGCGGGATTACGATGGACCAATCTGAACCATGTTTGATCTGACAAATGATTTTTGGAATTTGGAAAGAGAATTCTATCGATAAAAGGAATTTCCTTTATTTATTATTTTGAAATAGTAAGGGTTGATTTGATTAATGTGGATAGTTAAGGGTTAAATCACGCAATATTTCAAAATAAGCAGTGGTTATAAAATATTCATCATTGTTTGGGAATATTCGTTTGGTCGTGGAATATTCAGCATCGCTTCTGAATATTCGTATTTACGACGGCACAAGCAGACCATGTGTGGGCCCCATAACTGAAAGCGATTGGATGAAGAAAACGACAAATATAAGTTGTTTTTAAATAATCTACAGTAGTTGTTACCAAGTATATCGCTGAATACCCGGTGGTTAAAACACACTAATACGCCATTGTTGAACAAGAAGATACCAGATTGCACCAATTATTGATTCTTACGTAGAAGGCACTACTCAATAATGGTTACGTAATTACCGCTCAAAGATTTTATCGAGTTAATAATTGCTTGCGTTGATATTTTATATTCATTGTTGTTTCAATAATTGTCATTACACAAGATTTTTCATTATCGAAGCTAATAATTCATATTATCTCTAATAATATTATTAGATAACATTATTGGCAATGTCTAGAAAGTTCTGCCTAAGAGAGGTTTGGTCATCTAATCAAGGCTACCAAAGAAGAAGAAATTCTTATCGAAAGCCCCTCTTTCCCGAACCGCACGGTTGTCAATATTGTGATTCTGTAATATTATTTGTGAATAATTAATTATTGATTTATATGATGAGGAAAATATTGATTTTATGTGGATATAGATGGAGAAAATTTTTAAAATGACAATTGTTGAAAATTAATATTTTATCTTTTTTCCGATAAAATAATTCATTTAAATATATTATTTTAATAATATATTAACTCTGTGATATTTTTACAATGAATGTGGGATATATGAGTATATGAGGAGGAAGAGTATTTTGTGGCATTAAATGTTTAACACATGTTTTGTGTGTTGGTGGACACAATTATCGAATCAAATTTGATTATAAATTGTAAAATCATCCGTTTGTGGATTTCGGTCAATTTCTATTTGGAATTTGAAAAACTTTCTTCTGTAAAGTTGTAGAGAATTGAATTTCCTATAAAAACTCGCGAGATTCGAATTTTCTGATGAAAGGGCTATTTATTATGAATTATTGAAGTTTCAAGTTCAAAATAATTGATTTTTGGGAGTTTAAATTATTTTTGTTAAGAAAAACGTTTTTGTATTTTTTGGACATCATTAACATGTGTGGCTGGTGTTTTGACCAAAAGGTGGGCTAAGGAAAATTTGTATAATTATATTAATATTATATTAAATTTTCTGCTTTGTGTGTTCTAAGCATTTTCCTATAAATAGGGTCTTGGGTTAGAATTGAAAATCACACCGAAAACCCAAGTTTTCTCTATTTCTCTCTCGATATTTTGAGCGTATTCTTGTGAGTATTTTGAGTATACTTTGAGTATTGCTAGACGCGGTCAGAAAGTTCCCTTCAAAGACTATACCCTAGATTCCAAATTTGTAAGTCTAATCTTTCGAGGTAAGTGATATTATTTTTTTGTAATGATATTATTTCTTCAATATCATTATACTTAAATGTTGATCCAAAGTTTTTATCAAATTTGGAACTTTTCATGTCGGGGTTACTTATTCATGGGTTACTATTCACGAAGTTACTATTCATGAGTTACTATTCACGAGTTACTATTCATGAGTTACTATTCACGAGTTACTATTCACGTGTCTATTCATGAAGCGTGAAGATGTTTTTGTGAATTTCTATCTTTTGGTGTCTGAGTTACTTATTCACGATATACTGGCACTATTCACGATATCTGATCTTATTCACCAAAAATAAAATTTCTTCTTTTCGTCTAAAACATCTATTTTGGATACTAACTCGATTGTATCCATGTTTTGATCATTCTTGAATTTTACACCACTATGATTATTTTGAGGTATTTTTGGACGTGGATAAAACCAAGTACGAATCCTTAATCCTTAATCCTTGTCATTTTGTTTCACCGGATTCGCTTTCTTTAAAATATTTTTCATCATCCTCGCCTTAAATGATGATATTATTGAATATCTTTGGCACGTAGTAGTGCAAAGATGAATGATTATCGATGAATATCTTTGGCCGAAGTGCAAGATGAATGATTTCTGAAGAATATCTTTGGCTCAGAGCAAAGATGAAGCGGTGTTTAAATGAATACTGAATTAATCGATGAATATCTTTGGCCCAGAAGTAAAGATGAATATTTGATTTGAGATGAATATTGATTGATGTTACAGGGGATAAAATATTGATGATGGATCGTTAAATTCATAGATTATAGTAGATTTCATTCTCTACGTAACTCTTCTATGAATTATTATTTCATTGCTGAATATTGATCCGAAACTTGTTGTACATTGTATTCATCGATTTTTCCTGTTGAAGACTAACGATAATTTGTTGTATATTATCTTAGTCATAATATTCTTTATCGGGCTAGTTGAGCTCACCACCTTTTCCTTGTTGTTCCATTTTTCTTCTTCTCGGGAGCGAGAATGTGGCGAAGTCTTAGTGGGGTACGGAATGAAGGTTCTAGAGAGTTGTTTAGTAGTCCTCACCATTTTTGTACAATAATGAATCAATAATGTGATGAGGATTTATTTGAGTATAGATATTGTCTAGAAGATAATATTTGTATTCAAACTCACGCTTTCTTGTTGTAATAATAAAGTTGTAGTTGTTTCGCACTCATGTATTTGGCGACTCGGAATGGGTGTTGTGTATACCTATTTTGGGGGCGTCACAGTAGATGATAAAACTTTTCAACCATAGTTGCAGCGGAACGAGCAATCCATTAGAAGAGTCAAATAGACCACAAAAACTATTATCTTCTCCATGTTAAAAATCCACCAACAATGTTTTATCCATATAACATCAATCAACAGTTCCTTTCCACAATTATATGAATAACTCAAAATTATAATTGTAATTCTAAATTCCTCTTCACATCCAGGACGAAGATAATTTTCATCACATGTCTTTACCTGAAACATCAAAGATCATGGTTATACCAAATCACAGTTCATGTTCATAATCATACTAATAACTTCATCTTTGCACTACGGCCAAATATATTCGTCAACAGTTCATCTTTGCACTACTGGCCAAAGATATTCAACAACAGGTCATCTTTGCACTACGAGCCAAAGATATTCATCAACAATTCATCTTTGCACTACAGGCCAAAGATATTCCTCAACAGTTCATATTTGCACTACATGCCAAATATATTAATATCTCAAAGAAATACATAATCATTTCAGAATTTATATAAACAATAATTATAACCATGTTGATCAATTCACCTTTGCACCTAAGTTAAAAATATTCAATTGTAAATTCAATGGTCATGATCATACCAGTCAATAATTCAACTTTACACTACTGGCCAAAGAGAACCCATAGTCACGATCATACCAATAATCTACCCATCTTTACACTCAAGTGAAAGAGAAATTCAACATCAGGGTTATAAAAATGTTATATATGATAATAAAATCAATATGATCAACAACTGCATTTATTTTCAAGAACAACAATCATAAATCAACGATAATTTGGTCAGAAAAAGAAACTAATTTTTTTCGTGAATAGTACTCGTGAATAGTACCCATAAATAGTCACTCGTGAATAGTAACTCATGAATAGTAACTCGTGAATAGTAGCTCATGAATAGTAACTCGTGAATAGTAACTCATGAATAGTAACTCGTAAATAGTACTCCGTATTCGTACATAGTACCGTATACATAAATAATATCATATACGTAAATTGTACCATATACATGAATAGTGCCGTATACGTGAATAGTGCCGTATACGTAAATAGTAATCCCAACTCAAAAATGTAGAAATTCCACAATAAGATTCATACCAATATGTCAGTATAATGATATTGAAAGAATAACATCATTATGAAGAATATAACATCCCTTAATATTCCTTACTATCCCTTACTATCCCTTACGATCCCTTACCTCAAAAGAGTAGCACTTCTGACTGGATATCGGATATGACGCTGAAGGAAACTTGCACTGATGAATAACAACTCACCAAGTATCTAAATACTCACAAAATACACTCAATAATCTAGAGAGAAAAAGAGAGAAAACTTATGAATTATGGTGTGATTTTTAATTCTAACTTAGCCCTCTATTTATAGGAAAATATTAAAGACGCCAAGCAAGCATTGACTTGACTAAGCACACGATGGCTTTACACCGCTACTATTCCACCCACCAAAAATCAGCCATCTTCCCTAACAACCAAAAGTGGGGCCCACCCATTTCTAGAATTTTCCACCAAAATCATTTATAAACCTAATTTCCTAATCAGTCCACCTCTTAAAATTCATAACAAATCATTCGCTTATTTTAACGGTTCAAAATTTGTGAACATATACTCAACTTATATATGTATAACATATCCAAAAATCAAAACGATCCAACGGTTTGATTAAAAATTATAACTCACACAATAGAGCCATAAGAACAATCTTGATCTTTTAATACCTCCAATCCAGACAAAATACCGATAAAACACCTCAACATTAACTCCTTCATTTATAACCACATAAATAAATCCATCATTTATATCCACATCAAATAAATATTTCTTATCATATAAATCAATAATTAATTATTCACAAATAATATTACAAGATCACAACAATGACAACCGGTTCCTTGGAAGAGGAGGCTTTCGATAAGGATTTCTCCTTCTTGGCCGCAATTAGGTGACCAAACCTCTCCTCGATGAACTTTCTAGACATTGCCAATAATACTATCTAATAATATTATTCAAATAATATGAATTATTGATCCGATAATGGAGATCTTGTGTAGTGACAATTATCGAACAACAATAATATAAAATATCAACGTAGCAATTATTGAATCAATAAAATAAAATATTGAACAAGAATTAATTCGTAATAATTATTGAGTAAGTGCCTTCACGTAAGAATCAATAATTGAAAAAATATTGTGCAATACCGTGTCTTCTTATTAATTCACGCCAGACATCGTATTTTAACCACCGTGTATTCCAATAGTGTTAATGGTAACGATTACGCCGTTATTTATAAAAATTCAAATTTGTTGCTTTCTTTATCCGACAGTTATCCGTTATGGGACCCATAAATAGTTTGCTACTGCCATCGCATTTAATATTCCCAAGCCAGTAAAGAATATTTCACGACCAAACGAATACCGATAAATGAATATTTTATAACCACTGCATATTTTTGAAAATTTTATATATTACCTTAACTTTAATCATTATCAATTTAACCATTTACTTGAATAGTAATTATAAGAAAAATTGAATACTTTTATTTCATAAAATTCGGGGTCTTACAAATTGCTCGCTCTCCTCCCCTAAAAAGCAGGTTGATGTTTGTGATGACGTCTTCACGTTATCATTGTTGTACCTTCTCCTCTTGAAATCTCCTCCCGACTCGCCTCCTTCTATTATCACGGCCACGATTACCACCAGAGTGGTTACCGCTTTTGTCCAAATGCTTTCCTTCCCTCTCGTTTTTCATCATTGCTCATGACCGCCGCCACCACCATTATGACCTCGGTTGTGTTTCCTCGGTTGAACATACTCATTATCTCGCTCTAATAATTGAGCCCTGCTTACAACATCCGAATATAAAAAAAATTTATGAGGATAAGATATTGTCAATCTCTGCTTTAGACCTCTCGTAAACATCCTTGTCATTCGTCCCTCATTTTCGACCAAATGAGGTGCAAACCTCGATAACTCAAACTTCGCCTCGTCTTTGGGACACCGCCATGTTGTTTTGTTCCACCGATAAACTCCACCTCCTTCATACGGGCGAATACTTTCGAGAACGTATTTGTCATTGAATAGTTTTTGAAACGCTTTCCCAAGAAGACATGCTAAGCGCGGTTGGGTGGGTATGCTTCACGACTCCCACCAAGAGTCTCGCCTCACCGTGGAACATAAAGGTGGCGAATGGAACCTTCGTTCTCCGCATCCCAAGACATCGAATATCTTGGTAATTTACTTGACCAACGTTTTCGCCATGATCGGATTCGGCTTTCCCTTAAATTCTGGTGATCCCAACTCTTTGAACTACTTGGCTGTAACAAGACGCACATTGCTAGCATTTCCACCCGTATTTTTTGCACGAGTCTCCTCGTCCGGTTTTGCATAAACCGCAAAAAGCTTCTAAACATCCCATCATTCATCATTTGTTCGATAACGTTGTTTACGGGAGGAATATTGTCTTCCCGCAGCACGCTCCTCGGGTGGTGATCAAAGGTGTCTCCACTATTCGATTTACTCCATTATTAACGCTCTCAAATTTGCCATTCTAAAATATCGCCATAAAACAAGGGTTAATAGTCATGTCATATATTATCCCTATACTCGACCGACCAAAATAAATACCAAATAAACTTAGTCAGTCATACTAACGAAGGAATTCCCCGCCTCCCCTCCTAGTTCTTGTCTCACATCTCAAATTTAGGATCATATCCCTAAGCCCCGATACCAACTTTGACGCCCCCAAAACAGTATACATCACCCATCTTGACTTTCATGGGATACATGGTACGAAAAAATACAACTTCAAGAATATAATTGCTGCAAAAAATACGACAACACATATATCGTGAGTTTGAATACAAATATTGTATACCGTAGAGTATACAAACTCAAAACGAGTCCTCATTATAATTATTGATACACTATTTTACAAAAATAGTGAGGACTTCTAAACAAACTATCTCGAATCATCACTCCATACCCATTTAGTTCTCGCTAAATTTTCTCCTCTTGAGAAGAACAATGGAACAAAAAGGGTGGGCTCAACTAGCCTAGTAAAGGATATTATGACTAAGATAATATACAACAAAATTATCGTTAGTCTTCAACAGGGAAAATTTGATAAAATATAATAGACAACAAGTTTTAGATCAACAACTGCAGCGGAACAACAATCCATTAGAAGAGTCAAGTAGAGAAAGAATTCTAGTATCTTCTAAGATTTAAAAGTCCATCATCAATATTTTATCCCTGTAACATCAATTAATATACATCTTGAATCAAATATTCATCTTTGCACTACTGAGCCAAAGATATTCATTCAGATCACCAAATGGTCATATTCATCTCAACACTTCGCTCATCTTCAGACTACTGGACCAAAATATATTCATTAGGTAATCATTCATCTTTTGACCACAAGCCAAAGATAATCATTTGTATCATCATTTAGGACCGAGGATGATGAAAAATATTTTAAAGAAAAAACGAATCCAAAGGAGATTAAAGATTAAATACTAAGGATTCAGATTACGCTTTATCCAAGTTCAATAATATTTTGAAATAACCAATTTTGAAGAAGAAGTCAAAATAATGATCAAAACACTGGATACAATCAAAGATAAGAACTATACTAGACAAACTGGACAAAAAGAAAAATTTCATTTTTCTATTGAATAAAGTACCACTTGCTTATTTTGAAAATTTGTACATTTTCCCCATAACCAAAGTATTATATCAAATTAATACCTTATTATAATAATAAATAAAAGAAATTTGATTTTATTCATTAAAAAGTTGGGGTCTTACACTCACTATATATATATATATGGTTCCATCCACAGCGGATCAATCTTTTTTTTAGCTTGTTATTAATTTTAAATTAGATGTTTTAACATGATATCGAGCTAAGGTCATTATATATTCTTGTTATTCTTATCCCCACATAATTCTTTCATATATTCCATCACATATTGACTTATTATTTTTCTGAGAGATATATGAAACAAAAAACATATTTTAATATTTATAAATTTTTGAAATAAACTTTTTATTTGTAGAACGAATGGAGTATTGTTTTAATAAAATTTCAATTTCTGATATAAAAAGCTATCATTACACATATATTATATAAAAATGAGAGAGAGAGAGAGTTATCATTTCAGCTTAAATAGTAGTAGTATGTGAATAAAAAAAAAGTATACTAGTTAAATGTAAGTATGTAACATTATCATCAGAAAAGAGCGTACATTTTAAGTAAGTGCATAAAAATGAGAAGAAATTTGCTTGCGTGATGATTTAAATTTACGGACAGGCACGCCGCACAGGGAGTTGCAATAAAAAATACTCCCTCTGTCCCTATTTATTTGAATGATGTTTTAGAATTTTTTATTTATTTTAAATTAATTGAGTTTATTTAAATGTAGGAGAATTAAGATAATTTTTCAAAATTACCTCTCATTACTCTATCTATGTTTTTGGTACTTTAAACTCTTGTACTATAATAAATTAATGATTTAAGGGTATTATAGACAACTGAATACTATATTTAATGCTTTCCAATCATTATCTTAATTTCATGTCTCCATCTCTAAAATGTCATTTAAATAGGGACGGAGGGAGTAGTAAAAAGAAAAAGAAAAGCAATGATTTGGTTGGGGAAACGGTCAAATAAAGGAGGTGGTGTTGTGACTTCATGTGTGTAAAGATATACTCCTGCCGTTCCTGATTATTTGACGTTTTAGAATTTTTTATTTATTTTTAATTATTTGAGATTTGTTTAAATTTAGGAGAATTAATGATAATTTTTTCAAAATTATCCCTCATTACTCTATTTATTTTTTGATACTTTAAACTCTTTCTGTCTCCTTATCCGATAAAACTCTTCTTATCCTAACAAAAGATTTAAGGATATTATAGACAATTGAATACTATATTTAATGTTTTTTAATTCTTGTATCCACCTCTAAAACGTTAAATAATTAGGAACACAGGGAGTAATTAAAGAGAATAAGAGATCGTAATTAATTTTATACTACCACTACTGTTTGGGAAACGAAACGGTAGTACTTAGTAGACTAGTAGTATCTGTTTGTCACTACCCACTACGGCATGCACACTCGATCGCCCTTTAAACCATATCTCACACACACACAAAAGGAGGAAAAGAGTATTTCTCTTTTTTAATATTTTCACTTAAAAATCATCCTTGTTATAGACAGATCCGCCTATACATCTATCAATTTCCTTAATTTTATGTCCAACCAACTTCTTGTGTTTCATACTATTTCGTCAATTAAGCCATTAATTAATTAATTAATTAATATACTGAAACTCCTCCCATAATTATTAAGTTTTCAAAATTAACTCATCTGTTTGTCTTCTAGTTCTAGACGATCTGAATGAAACTATGTTTGTCTTTGTATATGTAAACTTGAATTTTTAATTCATTAATTTAAAATAGTAGGTAGTGGAGTTCTAAATTTTAGTAGTAACTAGTAACTTATTCATGCATTTGCAGTGCAGTGTCTCTGTGTCTGTCTTGGTGCCGAAGCTACAGCCATATAATATAACATGCGTATTTCAGAAGCATCTTGTCTTGGCTCCCTCGAATTAAATACCCTTTTACTTGGGCTCAGAAGCAATACCGATTACAGATCTTGGGTTGAGTCATGGGCTAGCTACGGATGAAATAAGCTAATCACTTTTATGGGCCAAATCATGGGCTATATATATAGCTAAATCTCAAATTTTGTACCAAATAAGCTAGCTTTTGGAGTATTACTTTTACTTTAAAAACTCGTCGTCTATCTAGTGACTAGTGAGTGAGAAAATGATCAGCACGTTTTAAAGGAGTAGGGTAAGGGATGGGATTTGTTTTTTTTTTGGGTAGGAATAATGTAAAGTAATTTTAATAATAAAAAACATATACAAATATAAATAAATGTTTTTTAATACTTAACAACATAAACTTTATATAATTAATATACTATTAAACATGAACATTAAGAATCGTGATATTCTCTCAATATCTCCCTTAAGGGAGTGATGGGATAGTATTATTGTAGAGAGATAGTACTAGTATATATATATAAACAACCTTTTTTGTGTGCATGGTTGTGTGTAGAATTCAGAATTGTTTGACCTTATCTCTTTAGTCGGCAAGGGCCCACTAGGTGTCCTTAATAAATGAACGCCACGTCTTGGTTCTAAGCAATGGATAATAATAATAATAATGTGAACACGCAGTTTAGGATCACACTGCCTTTAGCGATTGTCACATGTTTATTTTTTTCTTAGACCGACCAGATAACCATGAATTCTAATTAATTTTATAACCATCAACTGAATCGGGTCAGGTGGGCGAATTATTTGATTAGAAAACTAAATTAGAATAATGTCAGAGATACAAATTATTTTATAAATTATTGATGTGTCATAATACTCCACCTCAATATATTGTATGGGATCGAATACTACATTGAAACAATTTGTTAATCAATACGTTGAGGTGGAACAGTTTATAAAATATTTATAAAATAGTTTGTGTCTCTAGTATTACTCAATAAATAATTACAAACAATTAACACGTGAATGTGGGTTTATTATATTATATTAAACTCATTCATTGAATAAATAAATATGGTTTTCATGCATATATAAAAATATATATACATGCCTAGCTACTAGGTAGGTATATATAGCCAGCCGGGAAGAGGATCGGATTTAAACAATGTTCAACAGAGTTTGCATGGTTTGGGAGTCGTCAACCAAATTATTACATTGTTGTAAGTGAATAAATCATTCAACTAGTAATTTTTTATAGGCTACACATTTCATCAGTATTAAAACTATATATATATATAACTATAAGGAGTAGTAACTTTATTTTTACTAGAAAAAGAAAAAGGAAGGGATCGATGGGGTATGATTTTGTGTATGTGTGCATGGACAGTTGGATCCATTATTTGTTTGTGCATAATGAGAGAGAGAGAGAGAGAGGGGGTTGAAACGTCTTTTCCTTGCCAACTAAAGAATTAATATGGTTTTTATGTTTTTACATTTAACATTCTTGACTTTGACAATAATAAATCCCAAAATCTCAAAATCTGATGCACTCAAAATTTTATGAGTAATTGTTTTTACCATTAAATTATGAGGGGCTTGATTTTTATTCATGCTTAATATCATGTTGGTTGTGATAATTGATAATCATGTGAAAGTAGTGGAAATGTTATGGGCTTATGGCCTAGTAATTGTTTAATGTTCTTAATTATCTTAATTACTTTTTCATAAGAAACAATACATAAAGATGAATAAAGTATATACATGCCTTATGCACATACACGTATGTGTGTCGTTGACTCTGACCATAAGTAGTGTATGTTCTAATTTTATATTAAAAAATTCAATTTAAAATTAATTAATTATAAATAGAATAATTTCACAAGTTATATAATGAGTTTAAAATTTTAATTGTGAGATTTTATATCTCAATATAGCCTAGCCTAGCCTAGCCTAGCCTTTTTGTTAGTCCACAATGAAAGAAAAATGTAAGATTGTTGGATTACATTCTTCTGAAAAGTCACAAAATAAGAAAGTATTACTTGATAAACCTACATACACATAACGCACTTCATTACATCTATTACTTCCTCCTTTTTATAATTTTGATTTATTAAAGATATTAATACTACTACTAGTCTAACATTAATTAAATATGTATGCATGCATATTTAGTATAAAAATAATGTTTAAATAGATATGGCTTATTAATTTAATAATATACTATCATCATTTAAACTTAAAAATATTTTATTGTAAATAAATTATATTTTTGTTCAATTTTTTACAAGTGGCATAAAATATATGAATAGTGATTAAATACGATTGTATGATCTGTAAAATTAATTTAAGTATATGTTTATCGTAATAAAAGTTAATCTAGACTGTATAAATCTTTTTCTAATTTATAATAGTATTTCTGCTGTATAAATTTTCAATTTACGTATGAACTAAGTTGGATCTCGTTACTATGAAATTAACTTGAGAACAAATTAATTAATTAATTAATATAGTGCTTACACACAAAAAAATCACCGTTTCAATATTGTACCGTTCAATTGAGCAAAGTTAACCGCTCCCAGCTAAGTTGGAGCTTGTACTACCCTCTTACGGTGGGCGCGTAGAAAGAGAATCCCCAACCGGGTTAAAATAGCCGAAGATACCAAGAATGTGCTCTCCGTCAGTAATACAACGTGTGGTCGGTGGCTGTTATACTATCGTCAGCACTTCCGTCAAAGTCCGAGCCGTACGAAATAGCCCAGCGGTGGCCGTTAGCGTTATCAAGCATTTCCGTACGAGGCAGTCCTCAACCATCCATCCCCCTGGCCCTTCCGTCTGATTTCTCTCTATATATATCTCTTCGATATTTAGCCTCTTGTTTTTCGAAACTCTCTCTCTCTCTCAATAAGCTACCTCTAACTACCAAACTCCACTCAGATAATATAATGAAATCTTATCCTTTGCGGCCTATTCTCCACACAATTAAAGGTACATACATATCTCTATTTTAACTCATTTTTGCCCAATTTTATGTTTGCTGTTTAGTTCTGGATCATCTCTAAGTATTAGGGCTTTGATGAAAATTGAAAAGGGAAATTCTTTTCCTGGAATTTGCAGAGTTGGAATTCAACAAAGAAAAAGCATAGCTACTTTGGAAATTTGTGGTGGTTCTATTTTCTCTATCATTTACTTTGCTTAAAAAATTGGAATGCATGGCTTAAATTAGTCAAAGAGTTGAAATTTCAGGCTGGGTTGAATTCAAGGTTTTGTTTTCTTGTGCCTTGGTCCATTATTAATAATTATAAGCTTTGCTATAAGTTTTCTCTGCACCAAATAAGCGGGGTTGGGGTTTATTAAACAGCTTGTGTTGGTTTTTTCTAATTTAGGTGAATTTTTTTCCCTTTTCAATTTCCATAAGCAGAGTAAGGTTGAACGTGTTTTCTTCGAGTATTTAATTAGTTGTTTCTGTTGAGCTTAGCTATTTCTTCTTCTTTGTAGGTATGTATATACCGGATATTTTGTAAATTGTAGTATACAATCAGTTGAAAATAAAAAATTAGTCTATAATCTTATGCTGCTGTATTGTAATCTTGGGAGAAGTTGTTTACCATAAGTGAAATGTGTGTTTTGTTTTTGCTAATTTTTACTATGTCTCTTACCTGTACCTTCACCCCTTCTTTCATATGCTTCAACTCAATTTTATACTCATCTTGATACTTGTCAATTTCTGCTTTCCTCCTTTATTTTGTATTAATAGATAATGGGTAATTTATGATTTGCTGGTGCAGTGTAATATAAAAGTATGAGGCATCTTGGCTTCCAGTTTTGGATAATTTTTTCTATATTATCTAATTTTTAACAATCCTTGGATCTTTTATATCTATACCATGCCGCCATGCTCTTGATCACTTCGTTAATTATTTTTTTTTTTTAAAGTTTAGTTTTTGTGAAGTAAAAGCATCTGTAATGTCTCATAGTGATATTCTTTATGTCCATCTGTATGTTTGTCACTTTACCTTTGTGTGCCTCTAAATCATCTGTTGGTGAAATTCATAAGTTCATAATTGAAACCATAAATATGATGCTTATGCCATATATGTTGAAATGAAGATCAACTCATTTGTTTATTACTCATGGTTGCAGGTTGACTTTGTATCCTGAAGGTAACTGACTTGATAAAAGATCCTATAGCCAGTGGTAAATCTCTAGTGAAGCGCTAGGCTGATCCGTTTCTAGGCACTTTTGAGAACTAACATCACATAATATAGCTGATGATAACAATATAGCATGGACTCGCATCAATATTTGGGATATAGAGTGAACGGTCCAGACTTATCCTACACTGCTCATCCTTCTGCTCCTTCAATACCTACTAGGCTTTTTGGGTCCTTGAAATTTGATACAAGAAGCTCACCTAACTCACCTTTCTCAAATCATTTTGATTGCGAAACCCTTACAACATTGAGCAACAGTCAGGAGCAGTACAGCTCAACGGAGAATCTATCCGTTTCGGGAGCCAGCCCTTCCTGCAACTCTTCTCTTGAAAATAGCAGTTGTTTTCAACTCTGTCAAGACGGTTCAGCTTTTTTTCCTGGTGGTAATTCTTTTTCACAGAGTGAAAATGGTGGTCATAGCATACAACATGCCCTGCATAAACTAGAGACTGCTCTGATGGGGCCTGATGAAGAAGAAGTGTCCATGCCGGATCCTTCCTTAGGGGGTAACAAGTGGCCACAAACATCGGGTCAGAGATCTAGGGCATGGAGCCAGGAACCGAGGGGAACACAGATAACTCAACCTCAGCAATCTTATGTTTCCAGTTATGGACAGTCAGGAGACGGGGTTCGTATTGAGAAACGTCACACATCAATGGAGGAAGTCTATTTGCAGGGTCACCCACCAGGCAATCTGAAGCAGTTGCTGATTGCATGTGCCAGAGCCCTATCTGAGAATAGACTCGATGATTTTGAAAAACTGATTGAAAGGGCTAGGGGTGTCGTTTCCATTAGTGGAGAGCCAATCCAGCGTCTTGGTGCTTACATGGTAGAAAGTCTGGTTGCGAGGAAAGAGGCATCAGGCCATAACATTTACCTAGCCCTCAGATGTAGGGAGCCAGAAGGAAAGGACTTGCTTTCCTATATGCATATCCTGTATGAAATTTGCCCTTACTTAAAGTTTGGTTACATGGCAGCGAATGGTGCCATCGCTGAAGCTTGCAGGAATGAGGACCGCATCCACATAGTTGACTTCCAAATTGCTCAGGGGACGCAGTGGATGACTCTCTTACAAGCACTTGCCGCAAGACCTAGAGGTGCTCCTTATGTGCGGATTACTGGGATTGATGACCCTGTATCTAAATACGCCCGCGGAGACAGTTTGGAGGCAGTAGGCAAACGTCTGGCAGCGCTTTCTGAGAAGTTTAAACTCCCAGTTGAGTTTCACGCAATGCCAGTTTTTGCTCCCGATGTCACAAAAGATATGCTAGATGTCAGGCCGGGTGAGGCTCTGGTTGTGAATTTCCCCTTACAGCTTCACCACACCCCGGATGAGAGTGTTGACGTGAACAACCCAAGGGATGGACTTCTGAGGACGATCAAGTCACTTTCTCCTAAGGTAATCACTTTGGTGGAGCAAGAATCAAACACAAATACAGCACCCTTTATGCCTAGGTTTGTAGAAACTCTTGAATACTATACAGCTATGTTCGAATCAATAGATGTGAGCCTGCCGAGGGACAGAAAAGAGCGTATAAATGTGGAGCAGCACTGTTTGGCTAGAGATATTGTGAACATAATAGCTTGTGAGGGGACGGAGAGGGTGGAACGTCATGAGCTATTAGGCAAGTGGAAGTCCAGGTTGACAATGGCTGGGTTTCGGCAGTTTCCGTTGAGCTCTTATGTCAACTCTGTAATAAGGGGTTTGCTGAAGTGTTACTCGGAGCATTATAAATTGGAGGAGGTGGATGGTGCTATGTTGTTGGGGTGGAAAGAGAGGAACCTGGTTTCAGCCTCTGCTTGGCACTGAGAATAAGATTAGGAGAAGAGCGGCATAGCATAGAAGAGGCAATAATGGAGATGACCAGTTTCTAGTTTATAAGTTGGCAGTGGTGGGTATCAGCGGATTAGCTCAAGGATTTTCATTCTAAATCTTTAATGGAATTTATCCGATGGCTATAAAAGATTTGTGCACCATATTTGCCTTTTGCCTTTCACCAGTGTACTTTTTGATGTTGAGTGGTATGCATGTTGATAATCAGCCTTGCCGTGTTTCTGTAATAGTCTGATATTTTTCAACTCTTGGATACATGTTGGGGGGGGGTGTAGCCTCTTACTATAATTTTGTGATTATATGATATGCATTCAGTTATTTAACTTTATGCTCAACTTTTTCACCTACATTCTTAGTACTCGCTCTATCCCATTCCACCACCCTACATTCTTAGTAGTCTGATATATTTAGGTTCTATGTATGCCTCATTATTCATTGTTTACTTTAAATCTTTAATAGTTTTGACATCTATATTATGAAGCCCGTCTCCATGGTGGGTTGGTTATTTTGTGTAGATTTTTTTTTTCTCTCTCGTCTCTAAAACTTTAAACTTTAGTTATATTATTATTTTATTTTTTCTATTTAATTCTTCAATTTTTATAAATAAATTAATTTATTTCACATAATTTATTCAAGCAATAACAAATCCGTGTGCCACCGGATACTATGACATTAATAAGTCTTACACCTACTAGTAGTAGTATTTAGTGTGATAACTATACAGTGTGTTTGTAGGCCCATTTTGATAGTATTGCCTTAGACTCGAGTTGCCCGCCCTTTGTCAGCAATATTTTGTTATACTCATTTCAATTTTTTTTTTATTTAAAAAAAAAAGCTTCAGTTGCACAAGTTATAAATACTAAGGATGTATTTTGTTTTATATTTATTCATTAAGATAATATAATTGTGGTGATAAGATTAAAAATATCATATCATCTAATATTACTACTATCAATTAAAAAATAAATTAACTTGACAATCAAATTTTCGAGTGTCAATCATCTTTATCATAAAAGCCGCCATGCCCATGCCGCTTTTGTTGACCATCCATGTTTTTTTGTAGATTTAATGAAAGGATCGGTATAACAAGGGAATCGATATTTGCATATTTTATATGTGCGAAATACGAATTTATTCTACATATATGGTGATTATAAGATATTTTTTGAAATTAATTTATTATTATTATTATAATAACTATATATAAATTTTGTTCAAACAGTTAGTTATCAAAATTAATAATATTAATGTGTATTTTTTTTGTTATTATTTTTAATTTAAAATTCTGTTTTATATAGTTTTTAAATTTGATATTTAGTTTTTATTTTTAATCTTTCACATTTATATATAGTTTTTAGAATTCAAAAATGAGTAAAACCTAAATGCTTAAATTTGGTGTTTAAAGAATTATATATTAAATAAAATTGTTAGAGAATAATAAGTTACCATCATAATTTTTAGTTTTAAAAGGTAACTAAATTTTAATAACTAATATATAAATAATGATTTTTTTTAACATTAATTAACTAATGATCGCCTATCTAAAATAAAATTGAAAATTAAAGTTTAATTATTAATATATTTTGTAATATATATTATGCTTTATTAATCATTGTTTTCACATAATATTATAGTTATTTATGAATATAATTATTGTGGAACAATAAGTTACTGTTACGATTTTTAAGTTTAAAATTAACAAAATTTTAGTCACTAACATATAAATCATAATTATTTTTAACATTGATTAACTAATAACTTTTTGAATAAGAGAAACAACAAAGCAGCTGTTAGCGTGGGTATAATGGTCTTCCAAGCCTTTTTTATAAAGTGTTTTAACATTGTGAGGAAATTAAAACAAATAACAAATTGTGAAAAAACTGTCCCATGTGAAATTGTGAGTATTGAGTTTATTAGTAAAACAATAAAGTAAGCTTATTGAGTTATTTGTTTGTTTTTATTGAGTAACAAATTAGTACAGTATTTTAATTAATATGTCAATATTAATTCATTTTAAAATGATGGTAGCATATATAGTAAAATTATGGTGCTATATATACTAACCTTTATATCGACAAAAGTTATAAATTTTATAATATTAATTATGTCATTATCATATTCTGTTGGGGTTAGAATACAATTACATGAATAAATGAAATATGTATAAAAGAGTTCTATTAAGTTTGAGTTTTATTAGTGATTTTTTGAATTATTTTAAAATAAATTTAAGAAGAGTATTTTAACTATAATTAATTCTAGATTTATACTTTTGACCAAATACAAAAATCAAAATTAAAGACAAAAATTAAACTAACTTTTATCTTATTATATATTTATATATAGATTATAGATTCCTCACATATATAAATATAAAGTCGTTCGAAATATATAATTTTCATATATAACTATTTTGCCGAGCATATTCCACGTTTCCAGATTAACCAATAGTTCCGCAATTTTTCTCTACAAATTCAAATATAATTGAGCCATTAATTTTTTTACTATTTTTGTCTTCACAATTTTAAATATATTACTATTTTAAATTTTTTAATATTATTTTTTAAATTCTTATAAATTTTATAAAAATTTTATTTTAACGCACAACTCATCTCGTATGCGTCGGCCACTACTATTGTCTATTTATATATAAATCAACTCTGGCTCTAAAAAAATATCCTTTTTGCATATCTCAACTCAACTCGACTATCACGTGAGTCTTTCAGAAAAGAGTATGCCCACCACCACAGCGCCTGCATCTTCTTCTTCAGACCTCCGATCACCGCTCATTCCTCCAGTCCAAAAACCCGCCAGAGATAATGAACAAGAGAATCTGAGCATCGATGACATGCTACACAAGTATTGCGGGGAATTTGGGTTTTGGCAATTGAAACACTTCGTGCTGACCAGCTTGGCTTGGGCTTTGGAGGCCTTTCACACCATGGTCATGATCTTCGCCGACCGTGAACCTGACTGGCGGTGCGTCGATGGTTCGGGATGCTCTGCCGCAGCCGGACAGACCGTTTGTAGCTTTGAGACCGGGTCGTGGGAATGGATCGGTGGTACGGACGGGTCGACGGTGGCGGAGTGGGGGTTGGTTTGTGGTGAGAAATATAAGATTGGGCTGGTTCAGGCTTTGTTTTTCGGTGGATGCATGATCGGTCAGTCCTAAAATTCTCTCTCTCTCTCTCTATATATATATATACAAACACAAATGACAAAACACCATATTAATTATAATGTGCTCTCTCTATTTCTCTGTATGCATTAATTAATTTTTGTTGTATGATTTGGCTGTTCTTTACTTCAGATTTTGTAGTCGTCCCTCCTAATACGCTTCGTTTCCAACATATACTCTTATTAGGACATTAATATTTGTATATAAATATGATACTAAAAAGATGGCAGGACCTAACACAACCAGCTGGCGACCAAAAGATACATTATATTTTACAACCCTATCCTCCTCCTCCTCCTCCTCCTCCTCCTCCGCAGTATATATATATATATATCACTAGCTACGTGATCCAAAATAGTTGTACTTGCACATTTTGTCGCTTATTCATTACTTTTTTCTTAATTTTCTGTTTTATTCTTTTCTAAGTTGCAAAGATCAATTTTTGTTACTTTCTAAGTAATTCGTAAGACTAATTTTAAGTAAATATTAAAAGAGTTATAGCAATCGTTTGTTTAAATAACCCTTTTTAAATTTCAAAATTCTGAACCTTGTGGCGAGCATTACAGTTTTCTTTTTTTTATAAAGTTCGCCACAGGTTGTGAATGACTGGGTCCGAAGAAGTTCTTTCCCAACAACCGATTGTTGTGGATGGAAACTCATATATATACTAACTAACGGATAAACATGTTCTGAGGAGGGGTAGGGAAAGTGATAAACGTGACAGGTGAGACAAAGTATTAGAAAAGATCTTTGTTTTGTCGGTTTTCCCCTTAGCCTTGACTTGCTACCGCTAGTTAGTCGGACGGGATAATGAAGAAATTTGAAGGTAGGGGCCGGGTGATATTAATTACTACTAATAGACCAGTCAAACTTATTGAATAGTCAGTCTCAGTCTAGTGTTGTGGACCCTGAATTAATTAAATCCTTCACTGGGGTGGGGGCACCCAGCTAGAATTTGTAATGGAATATGCTTTTATGTATGCTGCTACGTACTACTAGGCTGGCATAGGCAATGTATGTGTACGTGGAAGATACGGTACTCTCACCGTCTAATAGTGCGTCTCATATTGCAATTCTAACGACTCCTTACGTACTTGCATCATATCAAATTACTTTGAAGTATATATATATAATGTCATCTTAGTTGTTCTAATTAATGTATTTATTTATCTGAAAGCCTACCATTTTCTTTGCTAGCTACCTCGTTAAATAAATAGTATAGTATATATATATAAGAGTATATGTAAACTAAGTTAAACTAACTAATTAAACAAATCTTAATGAAATCACTTGGATTTGAAAGTGTAATGATGAATTATGTACAACCAACCATTTGTATTTAATTAGCCCTCCAATTGAGGATGTATGTATGTATATGATGTTCAAATTAGGAAGGAGTAGCTAGACGAGTCATGCACATGCATGTTACATCACAACTAAAAAAATCGTTGCTACGTTGTTCCTGCAGGTGCTGGAGTATTTGGCCATCTCTCGGACTCAAAATTGGGTAGGAAAGGATCTCTTAGAGTTGTGTGTATATTGAACGCCTTATTTGGTTGTTTAACAGCACTATCACCAAACTACTGGATCTACGCCCTTTTTCGCCTTCTCACCGGCTTCAGCACTGGCGGTGTGGGCCTATGTGCATTTGTCCTGGCCACCGAGCCCGTTGGCCCATCCAAGCGTGGCATAGCAGGAATGTCCACATTCTATTTCTTCTCCGGAGGCATTGCCATTCTCTCTGCCGTTGCCTACATTTTCCAATCATGGCGATCTCTTTATATCGCATCTTCCATTCCTTCCCTCCTCTTTCTTGTCATCGTCCTTCCTTTTGTCTCTGAATCCCCTCGTTGGTACCTCGTTCGTGGTAAAACCAATCATGCCATGAAAATTATGCACGACATTGCCAAATGCAATGGAAAGCAACTGCCTGATTATGTTTTTCTTGCCCTGGATGACGAACCACATGATACTACTACAAATAAGGTTAATCAAGTAGAAACAAACGAAGCCGTAATGGGCTCTGTTATAGATGTAATCAAGTCTCCACTCACCCGCCTTCGGTTATTCCTAGCCGTGGCCATAAACTTCTCGTGCTCCATTGTCTACTACGGACTCAGTCTAAATGTTGTGAACCTCGATACAAATCTTTACCTCAATGTGCTTCTTAATGCACTGGCAGAAATGCCGGCATTCTTTTTAACCGCGATTTTGCTAGATAAGTTTGGCAGGAAGCCATTAGGAATTGGTACGCAATGGTTTAGTGGATTGTTTTGCCTTGCAGGGAGCTTGATGAGTAGACATGGACCATGGAAGGTGGTAAGAATGGTTTGTGGGGTATTGGGGATATTTGGTATGGCCGGTACTTATAATTTATTGTTTATATACACAATGGAGTTGTTTCCAACTGTAGTTAGAAATGCTGCACTTGGATGTGGGACGCAGGCAGCGCAAATGGGAGCTATATTGGCACCGTTTGTGGTGGCTTTGGGTGGTGGGGTACCGTTTGCGGTGTTTGGAGTATGTGGCATTGTGGGTGGGATACTGACATTTTACTTGCCGGAGACGTTACACCGCCCGTTATATGACACTATGGCCGGTATGGCGGATGGAGAAGGTGCATGGACGATGGCTTAGGGTGGTATCAAGTTCTACGTACCGTCACTCAACTTTATAAAAAACTTTATGAGAATTTACTTTTGTAAACATCCAATTTAAAGGTTTTGTTTCATTTTCACTTGAGGTCTTTATGGCGTTTGTGAGGGGGTGATTTTTTTTTTTAAATTGATATTTCTACGTAATTTTTTTTTTTACTCTCCCCTTTTGTCTTAAGGTGATCTCAAATGCTACAAGGCTATATATAAAATAGTATTAAAATATTGGGCAAAGTGCAAAAAAACCCCTGATGTTTACACGGATGTCCCACTTCCACCCTAAACTAATTTTTTTTTCAAAAGACTTGCGTTAACGTTACATTTTCGGTCAACCGTGCTTCGTCATATGGAAATGCCACATGACTAACTTTCTGTTAATCGTGGACAATTTTTCTTTGACGTGGCAACATTTGTGGACATGTGCGAACATAAAATTACATTTACATCATTTAATCAAAATACTTAAATTAATCGAAACAAAAAAATACTAAAATTCAAAACAAAAAAGCAAAACATATTTAGAAATTTTATTTTTTTATTTTATTAAAAAAAAATGCTGTTTTATTTTTTTAATAAAAAAAAACGTTTTTTTAATAAAATAGAAATTTTTAAAACGCAGCTTTTTTTATTTTTATTAAAAAAAATAATACATAATTTTTTTAATAAAAATAATTATTTATAATAATAAAAAAAAAAAAGTTTTATTTTTTGTTATAAAAATTAAAAAAGACAGTTTTTAATAAAATAAATTTTTAAAAAAAATTTGTGTCATTTTAATTGATTAAAGTGCTTTTATACTAATATCAATAAAAAGAATACCTTTCTTGTAAAATAAAAAAAATGACAAATGAAACTCTTTATTGTGTCATTTTATACTAATATCAAACATTTTTAAAAAAAATTTATTTTATTAAAAAAACTGTTTTTTATAATTTTATAACAAAAATAAAATTGCGTTTTTTTATATAAATAATTATTTTATTTTAAAAAACTGTATTTTTTTATAATAAAAATTAAAAAAAGCTGAGCTTTTATTTTTATTAAAAAAAACTACATTTTTAAAAATTTATTTTATTAAAAGACCATTTTTTTTTTTTTATTAAAAAAAAAAAAAAACAGCGTTTTTTTTTTAAAAAAATTATTAAAAAAAAGCTGCATTTTTTTTAATAAAATAAAAAAAATAAATTTTCTAAATATGTTATGCTTTTTTTATTTTTTATTTTAGTATTTTTTTGTTTCGATTAATTTAAGTATTTTGATTAAATGATGTAAATGTAATTTTATGTTCTGCACATGTCAGCAAATGTTGTCACGTCAAATAAAAAATTGTCCATGTATTATGAGTTAGTCCGCATTATGGGCATTTCCGATAAGAGAGGGGCACAGTTGACCTAAATGTGTAACGTTAAGGGTACTTTTGGAAAAAAAATTAGTTTAGGGTGGAAGTGGGACATCCGTGTAAACATCAGGGGTTTTTTTGCACCTTTGCCCTTAAAATATTTATTTCAGGTCATAAATCCTAATAATAAAATTACTCATTTTTTACTCTCTTAAAAATAAAAAGAAAAAAGATTTATATGTTAAATGTGAATTGAATTGCAAGTCATAAAATAAAATAATAGTATGTGAATTCTTTATTGTCTGGAGGCAAACTTTTTCAAACACTCGTACATGCATATTGTGGGCCTTGTCTGACATATGGGGCCACAAATATACATATATGTTTATGTAAGCATTATGTGAGCTTTTTTTTAATGTGATAATAGTATTAATTTTTACGTAAATCAATTAATAAGGCCCCTTTTTTATCCCTTTCTTCCCTTACCACAAATTGTTTTACCAGTCTGCCATATCAAGTAGAATTTCATTTTGACATTTATATGGGCCAATCTTTAAGGGTTATTCGCTACAGATTTGGATTTTCCAAACACAATAGTGAGTGAGAATGTAAGTTTAGAATCATCACCACTCTATATCTACTGTGAGCCCAGAGGATCTCAGCAGGCTTAATTTGTAAGTAGGCAATGGGCCGTCTTAAATGGGTTATTTATGAGGTAAAGTCACGTGTGCAATAAAAAGGCATATGTCCCAAACTATATACCTACATACAATCAAAATATAGCAAATTTTATTCATTTTTAATGTTTTCTACCAATGCCCCTACCTACCTACCGGTCTCACTGGATCAGGAAATATAAATATTGGTGAAAAACTATTGGGTCAGTCAACCATATATACTTAGTAACTACAATGTATTAAGAGCCTTACAACATATTTAATAAAGTACTCTTTAATTGATAATAATACAATAATTAATATTGCTACATACACTGTATCCTAATATTTAGGTTATAATTCAAATTACTAGCTTTCTTGATTTATTAACGTGGCTAATTAGAATATATTTTATCTCATTCAACTTGCTGTAAATACATTATAAATAGGATTCAGACTACTCACCAAAAAAAATTACAAGTTAATTATGAATCAACATGTTCCTTGAACCAATTAGTTTTTAAAGAGATGACCTTACTATATAAGATAAAAAGTACAAAAATAATTTTCAACACTTAAGTTTACTTGTACTAAAAGTCTAAAATAATAAAGTAAATAAACAATATCTCAACATGTAGTTGAATTTTTTTATGTGATATTATTTAAAATAAAATGAATAATCACAATTTCAATTGACAACTGGCAAAAGGATTAATTATGACTAGATTTTCATTGTATTAACATAAATAAACCTACTAGAATAATATAAACGTCAAAGAACATGTTTGAAAATACATTTAAAAATAAATGAAAATGCCCCCAATTACATTCACAGTTCCGGTGCTTGCTTCTATGAAAAGATGATGATAGTATCCTCCTGGATTCCTTCTTAAACACTAAAATATTCCCCCCAAAAAATAAAACAATTACAACCGGAATATATTTTGAATTGCCAAACAAAACTGTGACATAAGCTGGGAATCGGAATATTATATTTAAAAATCCAAAAGTCGAGCTATCAGAACATAAACGGTGTCGGAGAGAATGCCGGCATGATTGCTTGAATTGAAGCTCGCCTGAAAAAATTGAACCAGACACACAATCAAATAACCGCAACACAAATTAATAGCTTAAGAACACCGAAAGTGTTTGGTATAGATAGGAAAAGCTATATATAGAGAGATAATTACGCATAGTCGTCGGACCGGCGGTTTCGGACGTGGGATCTTGGCGTCGGTGAAACTTTCCGCTTCAGATTTCTTTCGGATCCGCCAACGGCAGCTCGATTACCTCTCTCCACCACCACGACGGCGTTGTCCTCGGAAATCGCGTTGAGAGAAGGCCGCCAATCTGCGGCAGGGCCGGATTTAGACGCGGTCGTTCTCCATCGTTTACTTCTGCGGTAATGGCTGTTTTCCGGCGGAATGGAGGGTGGAACAGTAGGCACGAGGGATCTCGTATCGTCGGCGGCAGGCGTCATCGATGAAGTTTTGTAGAAGGAGCGACATGGGGTACAACATGTGACGAATTCTAAAAGGAACTTCATGTTATACGGTTAAAGGGGTAAGAGGAATCTAGCATTGATGAATATGCATTCGATCCCTCCCTAGTCCCTCCCTAGTCCCTCCCTCCCTCACGAACGAACGATTGTGTTCAATACAGAAAGTGAGCCTTTTATCCTTCTCAAATAGACAAATACTAGTAGTCGTTTTTTTTATTATTATTATTATTATTTTATTTAATAATTAATAATCGCATTAACGCCAAGATCTTCTCGCTGACGTCCCAATCACGTAAAACGTCCCGATCCTCGCAGCAGAACACAATAAACACCATGTTTCGACGGTTAAAATCGGGGATAAATTTCGCGTGAGAGTCGATAAATGTGTTCGCGAGGTTTATCGAAATAGAGGTTATATTGTTTACAGTGTATTGAGAGAGATCATAATAATTCTACGTCTACGTGATTATGAATGAAGAAGTGTATGAGAACGTCATTCTTTGTGAAGACTTCTCACTAAGTTATACTCTCTTTTTGCACGGATTCTTGTGCCACCCACTACTACTACTCCGACACACCCCTTTGATCGATGGGTCCGCCAAATGCGTATAGTTTATCCACTACTTTTGGTCATCATTATTACCACGTAGGTTATGATCCCATCCACATTAATGCATGGCGAGTTCTTTAGTCAACCGTCATGCTTTTTCATCATTACAGTCAAAATGATAGATATTAAAATGCCCAAAGGATCGACCCATTTGGATCGAATCTTGGTCTTTATAAGTTTAAAAAGAAAATAATAAGATAACCTACCAAAGACTTCCATGGTTTACTTAATAAAGGCCCAATAGATTAATTAAAAGAATAAGCCCAATACACCCAAAATTTCATGAGAGAAAAATATCACACCCAACATTGCCCCTAGTTTTTGTTGAGCAATGTAACGTTTAATGAAAACTATAAATAATCCATGATATTTTACCGAGAATCAATAATAATAAGATGTAATTAAAAAGCGTACCCATTTATTGCTCACGAAAATGAGCGAAAGGAAATTAAAGGCCCAAATCGAAAGGCCCTATCCATTAAATATCCTGGACCAAACCGACGCTTCCCATTCAAATTCCAAATTATTACTAGCATTTAATGTACACGCCAAACAGTGTAACCGTCGATATAAAAGGATAACTTTACCAAATTTGACAGTTTTACTCGTTTCATTTGAAATTGAGCGCCTCTAAACTTTCCGATCTTTCTCTCGCAAATCATCACAAATGGCTTCCCACAACCCCCGAGCGAGTTCCCCATACTCGTAACACCAATCACAAAGTGGTTCCACCAAACCCCAATCCTCACGAAGGACTTGAAACACGAATCCCAAGAAAACTCAAAAACCCCCTCGAATACTACGGGTGAGTATGGAGCGATTCTCGCGTGCCAACACTCCTTCTATCATAACCGGCGGGTGAACTAAAGAGGTTCGATCTCGGCCCACATTCCGGATACCCATGCGATCGTGGTACCCGATGCGGTGAAAAGATGTACCAACGGCTCAAGGATGGATGGTCATCCATTGACCTTCTTTGGAGAAGGGGTTCGTTTCCCCTGCGTCTTTATAGTGACTCTACTAGGGTTTCTGGGTGTGGGGTTTTCACAACTGGTGCCAAACTCCTACATTCACATTCTGGCCTTCGTGGCCTTCTGCCATGAATTGGGCGTCGAGCCCTCCCTGGACTTCTTCTTCACTGCCTACAAAATAAGTACAATCCAGGAGAAGGGTTCAAGGCCCTTAGCAAGCATTCTCCGAGTCCGGAGAAAAAATTCGATGAGACGTTATTTGGTGAACACCCTTCGAGCAATAGGGGTGGCACGAGAAATGGTTTTTCGTCAAAGGCCCCGAGATTTCTTCTTTCTGCGAATCGGGCAACCGATTTAAAAGATATCTCTTGACTTGGAGACGTTTACAAGAACGGGAAGTGGAAATGATGGAACTATTCGACAACTTCCCGAAGGAAGAGTGGAAATATGGACTCCTCTCAAGCGAGGCATGGTTATATGACCGTAAGTGTAAGTACCAACTTATTTTCATATATATATTTTTGAAAATATTTTATGATATATAATTTTAACATAAAATTGTTTGATTTATGCAAGATATTTGATCGAATAGAGCTCCTTAGAAATAAAGGAGTTCGAAGATTTTTTCGTCCCGGAAGTCTTGAAAACAATTGAGGCTATACCAACCGGGCTACTCCCAAGTCGAACCAACACCGAAATTCATACGGATGAATTTCAAATGAAGAAGCGAGAGGTCAAGAGGTTCTCATACCGAAGAGACCCTTCACCCTCGACGGAAGAGAGAGCTACCGAAAAACCCGTGTCGACCCCTCTCTCATCCCCTCCCGAATCCACACCGAAAATAGAACCAACCCCTAGAACCATTCCTCGACCAAAGGCGGTTTACTTGATCGTCTCCGATCAAGAAATATACTTAGGATCAAAAATTAAAACAAAATAACCCTCTCTAATCGCCAAGAGCTCAGGGTTCCTAAGTCTTCGGTCATTCCACCCTTCGTGCCCCCTATAGAAATACAGATTGAAGAGGACGGTGACCAGGACGAAGGGATTTCGACGCTATCTAGGAAGAGGAACGCGACTCTCAGATAGCCATCCGAAGTTCGCCTCTGCTTCAACACCGAAAGGACCCACCCCCAATAAATCTCCCATAATCGAAACTATACATGCAGACCACTACACCTCCCGAAAATTACCCCTCTCTCCCTCGAAAGACCGAGACCTCTCTCCGAATCTACCGGTCCTTGGTCAAGTCAAAGTTACCATGCCAAGTCGTGGGATCACCAGACCACATGGCCCGGAGTTCAACGCCAACTTCCTTTTTGACCTCTTGAGCTTTCGTTGAACAATTGACGACCACCGGTTCGGTGATCATACTGACGGAAATCTTCTCGACGAGGGATGAGTTATTCGCTAAGGTAAATAACAATCTCTTCTTCCTCTATATTTCTGCTTTTCCTTTGAATATTTGGAAATTTGACTTGAATATTTTGAAAATATGCAGGCTAATCTTTTCTTGACGATCATTGCGTCAAGACACATAAATGGAGAGGCCGAGGAAGATTTCATGCGACAAGAGATAAATATGTTGAAATCGACCTTGACCGAGAGAGAGCCGGTCGTGAAAGATGCTTTTCATACCATCAACGGTCTTTCAAATGTAATTAGATCGGGCTAAGATGGATTTGAAGACATCGATGACAATTAAGACCACGAGGGGGACGGGTTGGTCAAGCGTCAAAAGCCAACCAACAAACTCGATCGACCGAATCTTTGGTTTGGTTGAAGAAAACTTACTCCTGAAGGCAAAAAATGAGGAGTTTTCTTCAGCCAATCGAAGCTTAGTCATACAACTTGGTGAGGCTGAGACGAAGGCTCAAGACGAAGCCCGAAGGCATAAGGCCAAACGTCACAAGCTCCGCCATAAAATAAAGGATCTTGAGGGACGAAGCCCTGTTCTGACTGAAGAGCTCCGGAAGCAGATTCAGGCGGACTACAGGGACTCGGACGAACTCAATGCTGAGATCATGAAGGTATACTCGGAGGGGTATGAGGATTGCCGAGAGCGAGGAAAAGAAAAGCTATCGGCTGCTCAGCTGGACCCGGCATTGCTCAACTCCGATGATGAAGGCGGTGCCTGAATATCTGTCATGTTTTTGTTCTATGTACTAATTTAACTACTTTAAGATTTTTATGTTCATGTAATTAATTTATGATTGACTTGAATGAATGAGTGTTTTATATTATTGATAAATCTTTAACTGTCTTGATTATGACTTCTGTTTTGATCAATTTCTTGTCAATAATTCAGTATCAATAAGCTGAACCCAACTAGTGAATCAGATATGGCATATAACAGTTAATTTATGAAATGAAGTGAATTGAATTTTACGGACAGGATTCAACTTAACTGAATTGAATGAACTGAACTCAACACTTAAACAAAATAAAGTAATATATACTCATCGGTACCGAAGAGTGAGATTAGTCATGTGTGAGGTAAATTTGGCTGATCCTCCTTACACCATCAGAATCTTGCTTACCACTCGGGGTATAACAAGTATATAAGGACCAAGATATAAGGATCAATAGTGACCATTGACTTACCACCCTGATAAGATCAATATAGGATCAAAAGAACCTTGGGCTACCATCGAATGGCCAGCGAGTCCTACCATACCTCCTTACACCATAGTGACCTTGGGATGAATAGACCCGGGATCAATATAGTGACCGATGACTTCTTGTGACGCCCCCAAAATTAGGTATCGTCACCCATCTTGGGTCGCCACTTACATGGTACATAAATTCAAATACAACTTACTAACCTAATCGCCGTATATAATACGACATAAACCGTGAGTTTGAATACAAATATTGTCTACTAGATATTATACAAACTCAAAAGGAGTCCTCATTACAACTATTATCACACTATTTCACGTAATAGGAGGACTACTAATGCTATCCTCTCGACCATTACTTACGTTCTCGACTCGTCCAAATATGTTCTCATTTCAAGAGAACGGTGAAAGAAAGGGTGAGCTCAACTAGCCCAAGAAGAAATATTATGACTAAGATAATGCGTAATAAATTATCATTAGCCTTCAAATGTTGTTAAACCGATAAAATACAATAGACAACCAGTTTAATCTAATGAATAAAGAACCCATTAAAAGAGTCAAGTAGAGAATAAAAGTCTACTATCTTTTAGGTTTTAAAAGGTTTTCATCAATTTTTATCACGAGACTCGACTTAATAAATAAACTACCACATCTAATCATCCCCGTACCACGGCCAAGGATTTTCATCAAATTATCAATGGTCATGACTATACTCGAATCACCCCTCGTCATAATCATACCAAAAACTATCCATCATCGCATTACAGCCATCGAGGACTTTTGTCACATCATTTATATCAAGTCATGATTATACCGAATGATCCCCGGTCATAATCATACTAAGTTCATCTATGCACGTAAGCCAAAGATAACATAATATAACATGAGGATGATGACAATGACATAATAATTCAATAAAACAAGTTCAAGAATTATTTAATCCATGAATTATTAACGTCCAAATTATCAACATGATAATCTTGTTTTAGTAGAGTAAAATTCAAGAATGATCGTAAGAATATTTCCATGAAAAGATCTTTCGATGAAACGCAAAATATCAAGGATATTCTACTAATTTCATGGAGTATAAAGTCAAAGTTTTAACCAACCGGGTATAATAAAGAATGGAATAACAAAAGAAATCACCACGCACGCACTTTGCATTTATGATGGGGTTTTTCCAATGTATAATAATAACGGAACCAGTCGTGTGAAATTCACACCCGCGAGGATGTTCAAATGTAATAATAAAGATGGAACCAGATCCGGTGTAAAACACACGACAGGATATTCCAACAGAATGATAAAGATTTTAACCAGTCCGGTAAAAACACATGAATGATGATGTTCCAATGTAATAATAAAAATCGGAACCAGTCCTATGTAAACACATGATGATGGATGTTCCAATGTAATAATAAAGAATGTCACCAAGTATAGGGTAAATCACATGATACAAAGTTATTCCAATGAATAAATAAGAATGGAATAACATAAGGATTTCACCAAGTAAAGGATATCCGCATATACAAAGGTTATGTATAGGGTATACCACTTTTACATGTTATTCCAACAAAATAATAATGAATGGAATAATGTAAGTTCTCTTCAAGAAGAAAGAATAACACCACTTACCGTAAAAAAAGAACCTAATATAGAAGTTGTGAAGTAGCGAGAATACTCTTCTTTCTACATAATTTTCTCTATAGCTTCTCTCTATAATTTCTCTCTAGAGTTTCAATGAATTAAGAAAAATAATGAAGGAATGAGCTTCATTTTATAGGAAAATGGAATGCATAAGAATTAATCCATGAATGGTCGAGATTGATTTACTTTAATCGACGGTCCATATTTAAAGAAAAATCTTTTAAATAAAATATAATATATTCTATTTATATAAAATATTTTACTATGCAAAACACTATATCAATACTACGCAAAACACTACGCAACACTATCATAATAAAATATAATATATTCTATTTATGTAATAAACTTTAATAAAGTATTCTATTTTATATAAAAGATGTTTCGCTTTTATTACGTTAATAATACTGAATAAAATAAAAACGTCATTATCGCTATAATAATTCATATTATTAATCGACAATAATGGAATCAAACCGAGTGACTTCACATAAGCATCAATAATCAATACCGTGCTACTATGCAACCACACGACATCGCATTTTTTTACTACCGAGTAGTTCAACAAGATCAACCAGTAAAACTTCCGTAGTTATTTTAATAAAATATTTTTGTCGTTTTCTCAATCCGATAATAATTTCATTTGTGGGGTCCACCAATGATTGAGCCAGTTGCATTTAATATTCCCTCGCTAAACCAAATATTCCCCACCAATCGAATATAATATAACCACTTGCATACTTTGCAAAATTTATAAATACTACCCACAACTATAATATTATCTCAAATTCACACCATAATATTAAAAATTATTTTGACAAAATTTAAATCTTTATTGATAAAATCTGGGGTCTCACAATCTCCCTCCTTATGGAATTTCATACCGAATTAGGGTACGATACTGATATGATAAAGAGGTCGGGATACCTTGAATACCTTTATCGTTGAAAACATTAAATTCATTTTTGCAATCCTACCAAAGATATTCATTAACAAGTCATCTTTGCACTACAGCCAAAGATATACAACTCAGAAAACCAATAATCTTCGAGACTCAAATTTTAATAAGATCACAACCATGAATTATCCATGCACCTTTCGGCTAAGGATATTCGTGTTTTTTTAATTACTGCCATGATTATACCGAATAATCCGTGGTCATAATCATACCAAGTCTATCAATGCACTACTACTAAAGATGACTTTTACCACATCCATGGATTAATATTTCATTCTTTGAGACTCACCAATAATTAATCCATATCATCGAATCATCCCCGCACTAAAAGGCCAAGGATATTCATTAAGTATCACGACCACGAAATTATCCATGCACTACTGCACTTACCAAAGATAATCGTGTATTCATTAAGATCACGACCACAAATTATCCATGCACTACTACCAAAGATAATAATGTATTCATTAAGATATCACGACCACAAATTATCCATGCACTACTACCAAAGATAATTGTGTATTCATTAAGATATCACGACCACAAATTATCCATGCACTACTACCAAAGATAATTGTGTATTCATTAAGATCACGACCACAAATTATCCATGCACTACTACCAAAGATAATTGTGTATTCATTAAGATCACGACCACAAATTATCCATACACTACTACCAAAGATAATTGTGTATTCATTAAGATCACGACCACAAATTATCCATGCACTACTACCAAAGATAATTGTGTATTCATTAATCACGACCACGAATTATCCATGACTACTACTACGAAAGATAATTGTGTATTCATTAAGTATCACGACCACAAATTATCCATGCACTACTACCAAAGATAATTGTGTATTCAATTACGATTATGATTATACCGAATAATCCGTGGTCATAATCATACCAAGTCCATCTACAGGCCACAGATGACTTTCAATATAATATAAGTGTGACGCCCCCAAAATTAAGTATACGTCACCCATCTTGGGTCGCCACTTACATGGTACATAAATTCAAATACAACTTACTAACCTAATCGTCGTGTATACAATACGACATAAATCGTGAATTTGAATACAAATATTGTCTACTAGATATTATACAAACTCAAAAGGAGTCCTCATTACAACTATTATCACACTATTTCACGTAATAGTGAGGACTACTAATGCTATCCTCCCGACCATTACTTCGCTCCCCGACTCGTCCCAACTATGTTCTCATTTCCTCAAGAGAACAAAGAAAGAAAGGGTGAGCTCAACTAGCCCAAAGAAGAAATATTATGACTAAGATAATGCGTAATAAATTATCATTAGCCTTCAACAAATGTTAAACCGATAAAATACAATGATAACCAGTTTAATCACAGCTGAATATGCAATCCATTAAAAAAGTCAAGTAGAGAATAAAATCTACTATCTTTTAGGTTTTAAAAGGTTTTCATCAATTTTTATCATTGAGACTCACTTTAATAAATAAACCACCACATCTAATCATCCTCGCATTACACGGCCAAGGATTTTCATCAAGTTATCAATGGTCATGACTATACCGAATCACCCCCGGTCATAATCATACCAAAAACTATCCATCATCGCATTACATGCCAATCGAGAACTTTTGTCACATCATTTATATCAAGTCATGATTATACCGAATGATCCTCGGTCATAATCATACTAAGTTCATCTATCATGCACGTAAGCCAAAGATAACATAATATAACATGAGGATGATGACAATGACATAGTAATTCAATAAAACAAGTTCAAGAATTATTTAATCCATGAATTATTAACGTCCAAATTGTCAACACGACATCTTTTTTAGAGAGTAAAATTCAAGAATGATCGGAAAGAATATTTCCATGAAAAGATCTTCGGATGAAACGCAAATATCAAGGATATTCTACTAATTTCATGGAGTATAAAGTCAAAGTTTTAACCAACCGGGTATAATAAAGAATGGAATAACAAAAGAAATCACCACGCATGCGGTATTGTGATGTATGTGTTTATTCCAATGTAATAATAATAATCTAACCAGTCGGTGAAATTCACAATCATGCGATGTTCCAATGTAATAATAAAGATGGAACTGGATCCGGTGTAAAACACACGATAGGATATTCCAACAAAATGATAAAGATTTTAACCGTGTCCCAAAAAACACACGCATGTGATGTTCCAACAGAATAATAAAAAGCGGAACTGTGTCCCGTAAAACACACATGCATGTGATGTTCCAATGTAATAATAAAGAATGTCACCAAGTATAGGGGATTCCACAGATACAAAAGTTATTCCAATGTAATAAATAAGAATGGAATAACATAATGATTTCACCAAGTATAGGGTATGCCGCATATACAAAGTTATGTATAGGGTATACCACTTTTACAAAAGTTATTCCAATAGAATAATAATGAATGGAATAATGTGTTCTCTTCAAGAAGAAAGAATAACACCCCTCACCGTAAAGTATAAGAACTCGAATATAGAAGTAGTGAAGTAGCGAGAATACTCTTCTTCTTTCTATAATTTTCTCTCTATACCTTTCTCTATAATTTCTCTCTCTAGAGTTTCAATGAATTCGTAAGAAAATAATGAAGGAATGAGCTTCTATTTATAGAAAAATGGAATGCATAAGAATTAATCCATGAACTATCCAGATTGATTTACTTTAATCTGACGGTCCATATTTAAAGAAAAAATCTTTTAAATAAAATATAATATATTCTATTTATATAAAAACATTTTACTATGCAAACACTATGCAATACTATGCAAAACACTACGCAAAATACTATGCAACACTATGCATAATAAAATATAATATATTCTATTTATGTAATAACTTTAATAAAGTATTCTATTTTATATAAAGATGTTTCGCTTTTATTACGTTAATTATACGAATAAAACAAAACGTCATTATCGCTATAATAATTCATATTATTAATCGACAATAATGGAATCAAACCGAAAGTGACTTCTCACATAGGCATCAATAATCAATACCGCAGCTACTATGCAACCACACGTATTCATCGTATTTTTACTACCGAGTAGTTCAACAAGATTAACCAGAAAACTTCCGCCGTTATTTTAATAAAATATTTTTGTCGCTTTCAATCCGACAATAATTTCGCTAGGGGGTCCACCAATGATTGAGCTGTTGTCATTTAATATTCCTCGCTAAACCTAATATTCCCCACCAATCGAATATAATATAACCACTTGCATACTTTGCAAAATTTATAAATACTACCCACAACTATAATATTATCTTAAATTCACACCATAATATTAAAAATTATTTCAACAAAATTTAAATCTTTATTGATAAAATCTGGGGTCTCACAATCTCCCTCCTTATGGAATTTCGCCTCGAAATTAGGGTACGTGACTGTATGATAAAGAGGTGAGGATACCTTGAATACCTTTATTGTTAAAAATATTAAATTCATCTTCGTAATCCGCCAAAGATATTCATTATTAATTCATCTTTGCACTACAGTGCCAAAGATATTTATTAACAATTCATCTTTTGCACTACAAGCCAAAGATATATAACTCAGAAACCAATAAGATCGAGACTCAACAATAGTATCACAACTATGAATTATCCATGCACCTTCTCGCTAAGGATATTCGTGTTTTCAATTACGGTCATGATTATACCGAATAATCCGTGGTCATAATCATACCAAGTCTATCAATGCACTACTACCAAAGATGACTTTTACCACATCCATGAATTAATATTTCATTCTTTGAGACTCACCAATAATTAATCCATATCATCGAATCATCCCCGCACTACTGTGCCAAGGATATTCATTAAGATCACGACCACGAATTATCCATGCACTACTACCAAAGATAATCGTGTATTCATTAAGTATCACGACCACAAATTATCCATGCACTACTACCGAAAGATAATCATGTATTCATTAAGATCACGACCACAAATTATCCATGCACTACTACCAAAGATAATCGTGTATTCATTAAGTATCACGCACCACAAATTATCCATGCACTACTACCAAAGATAATTGTGTATTCATTAAGATATCACGACCACGAATTATCCATGCACTACTACCAAAGATAATCGTGTATTCATTAAGTATCACGACCACAAATTATCCATGCACTACTACCAAAGATAATTGTGTATTCATTAAGATCACGACCACAAAAATTATCCATGCACTACTACCAAAGATAATTGTGTATTCATTAAGATCACGACCACAAATTATCCATGCACTACTACCAAAGATAATTGTGTATTCATTAAGTATCACGACCACAAATTATCCATGCACTACTACCAAAGATAATTGTGTATTCATTAAGATCACGACCACAAAATTATCCATGCACTACTACCAAAGATAATTGTGTATTCATTAAGATCACGACCACAAATTATCCATGCACTACGGCCAAAGATAATTGTGTATTCAATTACTGATTATGATTATACCCAACAATCCTCATTCATAATCATACCAAGTCCATCTATGCACTACATGTGCCGTATGACTTTCAACATAATATAAGCGTAGGATAATGATATAAAGAATCAATCAAATGAGATAAAGGATAAATATTAAACATTTATAATATAATTTATCCACGATTCAAGAATATCCCCATATTTTCAATCACTTAATAATCTCATAATCTAATATCATTAATATTATAACAATATTTTAATCACTTCTTAAATTTATAAACAATTTATCTTAACTGTTTACGCTTTACCATATAATGCATTTAATCATTCAAAAATGCCATACTCATAAGATATCATCACCAATTATCAAATCTCTCAAAAAGTATGCATATACTCTATATAGGATTCTCTAGCCATAAAATCCTATTTTCAACTTTGTTTACTTCACATAACATATTTAACTCATATGTTCAGAATTAAACTATTTTCATGAAAAATACCAAATCAGTACCAAAAATATTTCTTTTCTGGGATTTAGCATAATATAGTCCCATGATGAAAATATATTTTTCTCGAATTTTTAAAATTCATTTACTATTTTTAAAAAATCAATTTCTAATTAATTCCTTAAGAAATTAGCTACCTCAAGTTTAACTCCAAAATTCCCAAATCTTGGCAGGACCTTACACATGTTATCGTGAGCTTCCAGTTTAAATTTCATGGTCATCGAGTTATAGAACTCCGGTTATAGCGTTTTTTCTTGAAAAAACCTAAATATTGAAATAGTCATAACTTGCTCATTTTAAGTCGTAATGAGCTCATTTTTGGACAGGAGGTACTTTATACCATATACTTTCATGTCCCAAAAACCAGAATTTTTCTCATAATTTAAGTGGCCGAAAAACAGCCCTCTAAAATCATGGCAGCAGCTTTTTTCGGTTTTTGCAGCTTTACACTCCTTTGCTAAAATCAGTCCACACAAAAATCTACAACACCTTTTCCAGTAATTCCACTTGTATTAGTTAGGTAACTCATAGATCTAACTCTAGGACTTGACCACATTCAAAATTCAAAATATAATAGGAGATATGGTCAATTGAATTTCATATTACGCTTTTCACCAAAAATCTGATTTTCAACTCTTTGTGATTTCTAAGAAACTTTCATGTTTTCACATAATAACCAACATAACTCATCATAACACTTACTAATACTTCATATACCCATGATTTTCATTAGTCCAATGCTTTTATTATGACTTTCATCATAATCCTCGTAAAATGATCCTTTTAGTTGAAGAAATATTTGAGGGTTTAAGAAATGGGTTTTTGTCTTTGGGTCAATACAAAATTCGATTTCACGCTCTAGAGTAGGCTAGAAATCTTCAAGAATACGCCAAGAAATTTATTAATGATAGAAATATCATTCAAAATCGCTACTCTTTATCCAAGACTTGGATAAGACGTTACATTGATACCAACTGTGACTTTCATCCCAACTTTGGATAAGACGTCACAATGACACCTTACATAAATGTATAGTCAAAACTGCTTTTAGAAATTAGAATCTTTGGGAAGTGCTCAAAAAACCTTTCTTTTACATGGGAGGCCATGCTTCAGGTTATAATAGATATCATATGGCCACAGAATTATCCTTGGTTTACCTAATAGACCCCAAAGAAAAATGAGAAGATTACTATCATATTCTTCCCAATGGTGAGTCTTCTCTGATTTATCACTATCTCCACTGCCTCAAATTGAGAATTATACTTCAAACAAACACCAAGATCATATAGGTAGTGCTCAGTAAATATACTCGAGAAAGTGGATGAAAGACAACCACCTTTTATGATGACACGAGGTTGTATGTCATTAGACATCTTGTATGATAGTGGCAAAACACTCTTTCAACGTTGGGTTCGCTTCACCCTAGTTGATTCACCAAATATAACTACTAAATGATGACCAAATTGTTCTATTCCACTTTTACCCCCGCTAGAAACTAGCTACACTCTTATTACCGAAAGGAATTGTGAAGCAAAAGGGTTAACTAATATATCAAATATTATCCTATACTCGACCGACCAATTAAATAACAAATAATCTTAGGTAGGTCATACTAGCGAAGGAATTCCGCCTCTCCCCTCCTAGTTCTTATCTCAAGATCTTAGCCAGGATCATATCCCTAAGCTCGATACTAACTGCGACTCTAGACACCAACTTGTGTCAAGACCTCACATTGGTACTTCGATCACCTTGCAAAGACTGGCGGGCGTCCCCTACGGAGAGTCCGGCTTTGCAGCATCCCCCCATCAACAGAAGTCACCAAAGCGAGGCTCGGGGCTCTTTACACTTATGGCTCGATACCAACCGTGACGCCCCCAAAATTAAGTATACGTCCACCCATCTTGGGTCGCCACTTACATGGTACATAAATTCAAATACAACTTATTAACCTAATCATGTAGGTATGCAATATACGACATAAACCGTGAATTTGAATACAAATATTGTCTACTAGATATTATACAAACTCAAAAGGAGTCCTCATTACAACTATTATCACACTATTTCACGTAATAGTGAGGACTACTAATGCTATCCTCCTCGACCATTACTTCGCTCCCCGACTGTCCCAACTATGTTCTCATTTCCTCAAGAGAATAATGAAAAAGAAAGGTGAGCTCAACTAGCCCAAGAAGAAATATTATGACTAAGATAATGCGTAATAAATTATCATTAGCCTTCAACAAAGTTAAACCGATAAAATACAATAGACAACCAGGTTTAATCTGCAGCGGTGAATATGCAATCCATTAAAAAAGTCAAGTAGAGAATAAAATCTACTATCTTTTAGGTTTTAAAAGGTTTTCATCAATTTTTATCACGAGACTTGAGACTCGACAATAAATAAACCACCACATCTAATCATCCCCGCATCACCACGGCCAAGGATTTTCATCAAGTTATCAATGGTCATGACTATACCGAATCACCCCCGTCATAATCATACCAAAAAACTATCCATCATCGCATTACATGTGCCACCGAGAACTTTTGTCACATCATTTATATCAAATCATGATTATACTTAAATGATCCTCGTCATAATCATACTAAGTTCATCTACGCGTAAGCCAAAAAGATAACATAATATAACATGAGGATGATGACAATGACATAGTAATTCAATAAAACAAGTTCAAGAATTATTTAATCCATGAATTATTAACGTCCAAATTTTCAACATGATCATCGTTTAAGTAGAGTAAAATTCAAGAATAATCGGGAAGAATATTTCCATGAAAAGATCTTTGGATGAAACGCAAATATCGAGGATATTCTACTAATTTCATGGAGTATAAAGTCAAAGTTTTAACCAACCGGGTAAAATTCAAGAATAATCGTAAGAATATTTCCATGAAAAGATCTTTGGATGAAACGCAAATATCAAGGATATTCTACTAATTTCATGGAGTATAAAGTCAAAGTTTTAACCAACTGGGTATAATAAAGAATGGAATAACAAAAGAAATCACCATGCATGCGGTACTTGCATGGATGAAGTTTTTCCAATGAATAATAATAACGGAACCGAATCGGTGAAATTCACATTAACGACAGATGTTCCAACAGTAATAATAAAGATGGAACTGGATCCGTGTAAAACACACGATAGATATTCCAACAGAATGATAAAGATTTTAACCGGTCCGGTGTAAAACACATGACGCATGTGATGTTCCAACGAATAATAAAAAAGCTAACCAGTCCGGTGTAAAACACACATGATGTGATGTTCCAATGTAATAATAGAAGAATGTCACCAAGTATAGGGATTCCATGATATACAGTTATTCCAATGTAATAAATAAGAATGGAATAACATAAGGATTTCACCAAGTATAGGTATCGCCGCATATACAAAGTTATGTATAGGGTATACCACTTTTTACAGAGTTATTCCAATGTAATAATAGTGAATGGAATAATGTAAGTTCTCTTCAAGAAGAAAGAATAACACCCACTCACCGTATAAAGAACCTAATATAGAAGTAGTGAAGTAGCGAATACTCTTCTTCTTTCTATAATTTTCTCTATAGCTTCTCTATAATTTCTCTCTAGAGTTTCAATGAATTAAAGAAGAAAATAATGAAGGAATGAGCTTCTATTTATAGAAAAATGGAATGCATAAGAATTAATCCATGAACTATCCAGATTGATTTACTTTTAATCGACGGTCCATATTTAAAGAAAAATCTTTTAAATAAAATATAATATATTCTATTTATATAAAAACATTTTACTATGCAAACACTATGCAATACTATGCAAAACACTATGCAAAATACTATGCAACACTATGCGTAATAAAATATAATATATTCTATTTATAGAATAACTTTAATAAAGTATTCTATTTTATATAAAAGATGTTTACGCTTTTATTACGTTAATAATACTGAATAAAAAGCAAAACGTCATTATCGCTTATAATAATTCATATTATTAATCGACAATAATGGAATCAAACCGGTGAAACTACTTCTCACATAAAGATCAATAATCAATATCGTAATATTTCTATGTCAACCACACGACATCTTTACATTTTTTACTACCGAGTAGTTCAACAAGATCAACGGTAAAACTTCCGCCGTTATTTTAATAAAATATTTTTGTCGTTTTCTCAATCCGATGATAATTCGCTATAAGGGGTCCACCAATGATTGAGTAGTTATACGAATATTCCTCTCTAAACCGAATATTCCCCACCAATCGAATATAATATAACCACTGCATACTTTGCAAAATTTATAAATACTACCCACAACTATAATATTATCTTAAATTCACACCATAATATTAAAAATTATTTCAACAAAATTTAAATCTTTATTGATAAAATCTGGGGTCTTACATGATAAGCGTGAGGATAATGATATAAAGAATCAATCAAATGAGATAAAGGATAAATATTAAACATTTATAATATAATTTATCCAGATTCAAGAATATCCCCATGTTTTCAATCACTTAATAATCTCATAATCTAATATCATTAATATTATAACAATATTTTAATCACTTCTTAAATTTATAAACAATTTATCTCAATTGTTTACGCTTTACCATATAATGCATTTAATCATTCAAAAATGCCATACTCATAAAATATTATCACCGATTATCAAATCCTCATCAAAAAAAATATGCATATACTCTATATATAGGATTCTCTACCATAAAATCATATTTTCAACTTTTGTTATTTCACATAACATATTTAACTCATATGTTCAGTAACTAAACTATTTTCATAAAAATACCAAATTAGTCCCAAAAATATTTCTTTTCTGGGATTTAGCATAATATAGTCCCATAATGAAAATATATTTTTCTCGAATTTTAAAATTCATTTACTATTTTTCAAAAATCAATTTCTAATTAATTCCTTAAGAAATTAGCTACCTCAAGTTTAACTCCAAAATTCCCAAATCTTGGCAGGACCTTACACATGTTAACGTGAGCTTCTAGTTTAAATTTCATGGTCATCGGAGTTATAGAACTCCTAAGTTATAACGTTTTTCGCTCGGAAAAACCTAAATATTGAAAAGAGTCATAACTTGCTCATTTTAAGTCGTAATGAGCTCATTTTTGGACAGGAGATACTTTATACCATATACCTTCATGTCCCTAAAGGCCAGAATTTTTCTCATAATTTAAGTGGCCGAAACAGTCCCTTAAAGTTTCTGGGCAGTAGCATTTTCGAAATTTACAGCTTTGGCCTCCTTTGCTAAAATCAGTCCCACACAAAATCTACAACACCTTTTCCAGTAATTCCACTTGGATTAGTTAGGTAACTCATAGATCTAACTCTAGGACTTGACCACATTCAAAAATTCAAAATATAATAAGAGATATAGTCAATTGAATTTCATGTTACGTTTTTTCACCAAAATCTGATTTTCAACTCTTTGTGATTTCTAAGAAACTTTCATGTTTTCACATAATAACCAACATAACTCATCATAAAACTTACTAATACTTCATATACCCATGATTTTCATTATTCCAATGCTTTTATTATGAATTTCATCATAAACCACGTAAACTGTTCATTTTAGTTGAAGAATTATTTGAGGGTTTAAGAAATGGGTTTTTGTACTGGGGTCAATACAAAATTCGATTTCACGCTCTAGGGTAGGCTAGGAAATCTTCAAGAATACGTCAAGAAATTTATCAATGATAGAAATATCATTCAAAACTCGCTACTCTTATCCAAGACTTGGATAAGACGTTACATTGATACTCAACCGTGACTTCTATCCCTTAACCTAGATAAAGACCTCACAATGATACCTATAAACTTGCCATCTTCATTCACGATGTCGCCTCTGAAAGTCCGGCTTGGTTGCATTCCACACAAGGAAAGTCAACAACGAAAGGATCGGGGCTCTTTACTTATGGCTTGATATAACAGTGATTAACTTTAGGGTTTGGTTACTTTGAATTCGTATAACAGGTTGGTTAGGAATATGAAAGCTAACAACCTTACAAAAAGAATAATAAGTAGTTAATCAATCGTTTTCAAAAATTACCTCAAAGGCAAGAATTTTAAAGATATAAGATCGTGAAAGTGTTTATTTGAAACAACAAGATTAATAAATGTGGAGGTAACGAAGGTTTCTCCCAACGAAGTTTCAATAGATAAATCAAAGTCTAATTTTTTTCGGAGTCAAATTTAAACATTGAACACAACTAGGTAGAATAAAAGAGTGGGTAGAACTTGTATTGAATAAAGTATAGACTTCGCAATAATTAATTTACCCGTAATAACTTCGTTCGGTTTCTCGACAAACGCTTCTCGCTTAAATTACCGAAGTTTGACTTTCTTATATAGGTACATTCCACCCTTAAGTGCTTCTTCACATTCCCGATCCATGATTTGAATCATTATTCTCCGATCCATATCGAATTCGGGTTGACCGCTATGCATGTGGTAATTCGAATTCGATGTTGGGTTCTCCCAATTCTCATCCAAAAGCAAAGTCCATTTCATCTATTTTGGCATTATTGGATCGGACGTCTTTTTACACACTATCAACGCGTTGTGCGCCTTTTACCCATGCATCGCCTATTCTCCTTCGTTCGATTGTTTCTTCTTTCACCGATCTTTGATTTTTAAATTCTCGATTCCAACTTTAATATCTTACACCCTCGCCAAAGCGTGATTTTGTTCGAGCATCACATATCGGGTAACCCAATTTTGAATTGTTGTATCCCTTTGTTCCACGAATCGTTTGCCGCTTCTTCAACTCGTTTTCTAGCTCACGAACACGATTTTGTAATTCTAAGTTTTGATCATAAATTTCTTCAAACCAATTCTCCTCGTTCCTCTTCTTCCTCTTCTTCCTCACTTTCACCGCTACCTCTGCAACTAGCTCTAAAAAACAATTAGTTCTTCATTTACTACGTGGATATCTCTAATTTGTTCCTCGTCCGACAATCGCATTAACTCGATTAGTGATTAAAGGTGTCACAACGGTCACATTCACTCCATCAGTGAATATTTTCACCGCCATTTCCAAACACTTTGCCACAACACAAGGGTTAATTAATATATCAAATATTATCCCTATACTCGATCACCAATTAAATACCAAATAAATTTAGGTAGGTCATATACTAGCGAAGGAATTCCCGCCTCTCCCTCCTAGTACTATTCTCACATCTTAGCCAGGGATCATATCCTAAGCTCGATATACCAACCGCGACGCCCCAAAATTAGGTATACGTCACCCATCTTGGGTCGCCACTTACATGGTACATAAATTCAAATATAACTTACTAACCTAACTGTCAGTGTATGCAATACGACATAAAGCGTGAGTTTGAATACAAATATTGTCTACTAGATATTATACAAACTCAAAAGGAGTCCTCATTACAACTATTATCACACTATTTCACGAATAGTGAGAGGACTACTAATGCTTATCCTCTCGACCATTACTTAGCTTCCCGACTCGTCCCCAAATTTATGTTCTCATTTCCTCAAGAAAACAAGTGAAAGAAAGGGTGAGCTCAACTAGCCCAAGAAGAAATATTATGACTAAGATAATGCAGAATAAATTATCATTAGCCTTCAACAAAGATGTTAAACCGATAAAATACAATAGACAAACAGGTTTAATCTGCAATGGAATAAGAACCCATTAAAAGAGTCAAGTAGAGAATAAAGTCTACTATCTTTTAGGTTTTAAAAGGTTTTCATCAATTTTTATCACGAGACTCAAACAATAAATAAACCACCACATCTAATCATCCTCGTACCACTTGTCAAGGATTTTCATCAAATTATCAATGGTCATGATTATATACCGAATCACCCCGGTCATAATCATACCAAAAACTATCCATCATCGCATTACAGAGCCATCGAGGACTTTTTGTCACATCATTTATATCAAGTCATGATTATACCGAATGATCCTCGGTCATAATCATACTAAGTTCATCTATGCACGTAAGCCAAAAGATAACATAATATAACATGAGGATGATGACAATGACATAATAATTCAATAAAACAAGTTCAAGAATTAATTTATCTAGGAACCAATAACATCCAAATTGTCGACATGATCTTCGCTTTGTAGAGTAAAATTCAAGAATGATCGGAAGAATATTTCCATGAAAGATCTCGGATGAAACGCAAATATCAAGGATATTCTACTAATTTCATGGAGTATAGAAGTCAAAGTTTTAACTTAACCGGGTATAATAAAGAATGGAATAACAAAAGAAATCACCATGCATGCGCGGTATTGCATGGACGGAGTTTTTCCAACGTAATAATAATAACGGAACGGTGTCGTGAAATTCACACCAAGCGTGATGTTCCAATGTAATAATAAAGATGGAACCAAATCCGGTGTAAAACACATGATAGGATATTCAGCAGAATGATAAAGATTTTACCCGTCAGGTGTAAAACACACGCATGTGGATGTTCAAATGAATAATAAAAAAAGCGGAACCAGTCCGCGTGTAAAACACATGCATGTGATGTTCCAATGAATAATAATAGAAGAATGTCACCAAGTATAGGTAATTCACAGATATACAAAAGTTATTCCAATGAGAATAAATAAGAATGGAATAACATAAGGATTTCACCAAGTATAGGATATGCCGCGCATACAAAGTTATGTATAGGGTATACCACTTTTACGGTGTTATTCCAACAAAATAATAATGAATGGAATAACGAAGTTCTCTTCAAGAAGAATAACACCCTTACCGTAAAAAAAACTGAATATAGAAGTAGTGAAGTAGCGAGAATACTCTTCTTCTTTTCTATAATTTTCTCTCTATAAACTTCTCTATAATTTCTCTCTCTAGAGTTTCAATGAATTAAAAGAAAATAATAAAGGAATGAGCTTCTATTTATAGGAAAATGGAATGCATAAGAATTAATCCATGAATGGTCCAGATTGATTTACTTTAATCGACGGTCCATATTTAAAGAAAAATCTTTTAAATAAAATATAATATATTCTATTTATATAAAACATTTTACTATGCAAACACTTTATGCAATACTACGCAAAAACACTACGCAACACTATGCATAATAAAATATAATATATTCTATTTATAGAATAACTTTAATAAAGTATTCTATTTTATATAAAAGATGTTTCGCTTTTATTACGTTAATAATACGAATAAAACAAAACGTCATTATCGCTTATAATAATTCATATTATTAATCGACAATAATGGAATCAAACCGAGTGACTTCTCACATAAGCATCAATAATCAATACCGTGTCTTTCTTATCTGACCACGCTTATTATTGTTGTTTTTACTCACCGAGTAGTTCAACAAGAACCACTAGAAAACTTCCATAGCCGTTATTTCAATAAAATATTTTTGTCGTTTTCTCAATCAAACAATAATTACATTGTGGGGTCCACCAATGATTGAGTCAGTTGTATTGAATATTCCCCGCTAAACCGAATATTCCTCGACCAATCGAATATAATATAACCACTTGCATACTTTACAAAATTTATAAATACTACCCACAACTATAATATTATCTCAAATTCACACCATAATATTAAAAAATTATTTTGACAAAATTTAAATCTTTATTGATAAAATCTGGGGGTCTCACACTTACCACCACGATAAGATCAATATAGGATCAAAAGGACCTTGGGCTACCATCGAATGGCGGTGAGTCCTACCATACCTCCTTACACCATAGTGACCTTCTACAAATAGGACCGGAACCCGATAGTGACCATTGACTTACCACCTGATAAGATCAATATAGGATCAAAAGGACCTTGGGCTACCATCGAATGGCCAGCGAGTCCTACCATACCTCCTTACACCATAGTGACCTTCGGACCGAATAGGACCAAATGATTATTTATGAAAAAATGACCTTTTATTAATAACAAACAATCGTATGCGGACTTAGGTGGCCCGACTTAATCTTTATTGAAAATATTCCGAAGCTGCCGCGAATGCCAAGTATTCTTGATCTCGGAACCATCGAGTGCCATACCGATAAGTACACGGCTTTGGTACTTGATTACCTCATATGGCCCTTCCCATTCGGCATTAGCTTTCCCGTGTTTTGAGGCGTAGAAGCTTGAACTTCTCTAAAACGAAGTCTCCCACTTGAATCTCTGAGTTTGACTCCTTTGTTATAATGTTTGGCTACTCTTCGTTGATAAGCGACCCAATTTGATTAAAGCTTCCTCTCGACTTCGTCTAGCGAGTCCAGTTAACTTTCGATCCTTCGTCGTTGTAAATTTCTTTAAATTGAAGTTACCAAGACTTGGAGATCCGATTCGACCGGGACTAAGGCATCGATTACCATAGGCCAATCGGAAGGCGAATCTCCGTAGTAGTCCTTGGTGTGATTGAGACGCCCACAAAGACGCTTCGCCAGCTTCTTCTCGCCATCTTCCCTAGCCGTCATCCAATCTACGCTTGATTCCGTTTTAACGGCGTCTGTTGGTCACTTCGACTTGTCCATTCGATTGTGGATGAGCCACGAAGTCTTCTTGTCTTTGAATCCCAAATCATTCAAAAATTCTTCAAATTTCGAACCCACAGTACCGGCGTCCAGTTGTCCGATATCAATACCTTAGGGATCCGGCGAAACACCACAGACTCCTTTATAAACTTTAGACACTCTGTTAAGTATTGGCCAAGAAGTGGTTTTGCCTCTACCCACTTAGTCGTATAATCAATAAAGCAACTATAATGAAGTTAACCTGACCTTTAGCTTTAGGTAACGGTCCCAATATATCAACCCCCCAGACAGCGAAGGGTATAGAAGATAAAATCGAGTATAACTCTTCCGGTGGCTGATGTGGGACCGGACTATTGAGCTGATATTTTCGCATTTCTTGACATACTCTCTGTAGCTTCTTTGAAAATTGTAGGCGATAGTATCCTTGTCGAAGTACTTTATGAGCCAAGGACTTGGCGACCGTATGATCACCGCAAATTCCTTCATGAACCTCCCGAAGAGCATACTCAGCTTCGGACGGAACCAAACATTTCAACAATGGTGAGGAAAATGCCAATCGATAGAGATCCTCATCAATAAGACTAAAATTGGTACTTTTGTATTTAATCTTCTTTGCCGACATTTGATCCGAAGGAAGGGCGCCATCTGCGAATACTTTCGATGTAGGGGTCATCCAACGGTTAGTTAATTCGATACACATCAACGCTTCGTCTTTGAACACTTGGGCTGCTTTAAAATTTCCAAATATCTGCGATCCGTGAAAAACATCTGCATACTGTGGTAGCGGCTTTGACAATGCATCGGCGGTTGAATTGTCATTCACGCTCTATACTCAAAACTTCATACGAAGCGAAAAATTGGAGTTGGTCTCTTAATTCCGCGGATATTTGATCATTCGGGTTCCACGAGCTTCGTAATCTCCCGAAGCAATTGTTTAACGACTAATCGAGAATCGCTATAGATAATCAATCGCTGGACTTGAGACTCTTTGCCAATCGGACACTTTCTAACACCGCTTCCCATTTTCGGCTTCATTGTTCGTTGCTTTAAACCCGAATCGATGGCTTGCTTTGGACTTTGAATCCTTCGGACTTATTAAAATAATTCTGCTCCACTAATTGATCGTCGTAGAGATCCATCTGCATCTGACGTCCACGCCTTGATCCTGGCGAAGAAGCGGCCCTTTGCTTTCGATCGGAAGATTCGACCTAGGTAACTCGCATCTGGCTTGGTGAACGAGCATTCTACCGTAAAAGTCGGCCGAGGCTTGGCCTTTGATGGCGATTCGGGGATGATACTTGATAAAAATTGGGATAACTCCATAGTCCATGCTTTGCTGAGTCTGCGAGACCTCTGGCTTGCCCATCACCTTCTTCATGGGCGATCCGTGTGAGGCGACCAGAGTCGACCTTGAAAATCTTTGCCGAAGCTTTCTACTGGCAATTATTAAGGCAAAGGCAAATTTCTCAATGTTTGGATACCTGGTTTCAGCATCTCGCAGGACGTGGCTGACATAATAGAATCGGATCTTTGCTTCCACCGATCTCTCGAACCAACACCTTGCTCCAATCTGCTAAGGAACTTGCATGAGGTACAAATATAAAGTCTCTGCTGGGACAGGCTTTACCAATAAAGGAGCCGAAGACAGATACGTCTTTATACCTTGGAAAGCGTCTTCACACTCCGAAGTCCACTGGAACGTCTTGAATTCTTGGTCCCTTGATGTGTCGAAGAAAGGAAGGCATCTTTCCGCAGATTTGGCGACAAACCTCCTCAAAGCCGCAATCCTACCGATCGAGACGATGAACGTCCTTGAATGACCGAGGAGTCTTCATGTCGAGGATGGCTGGATCTTCTCGGATTGGCCTCGATGCCCTCCGTGACCGGATAACCCGAAACTTTTCGGCACCAAGTAGAAAGTACATTTAAGCGGGTTAAGTCTCGGTTGACGATAACGAATAGTTTGAAAGCACTCCTCCGTGTCGTCCAAATGCTTACGAATTTGCATACTCTTCACGATCATGTCATCTATATAAACCTCCATGTTCCTCCCCAAATTTATCGAAGATGAAGTTCATCATCCTTTGGTAGGTTGCTCCCGGCGATTAATGAGGCCAAAAGTCATTTTTTGTATGCATACTGCCGAGCGGTGTGTAATAAATATTGTCTTTTGGAATGTCTTCTTTGCACATGGATATTTGATGATAACTGAAAAAAGCATCCATAAAACTTAGTAATGCATACCCCGAAGTGGCATCGATGAAATGATCGATATGGGGTAGAGGATAAAAATCCTTGAACAAGCTTTGTTGAGGTTGGTGTAGTCGATCTGAAACCCGCCACTTTCCATTATGTACGCACCAACACTACATTTCTTATCCATTACGGGTAATCAATCTCAGTATATGAAGTCGTGACTAGCAATTTCGCAACCTCTTCATCGATGATCTTACGACGCTCTGGAGCAAATATCCGCTTCTTACGACGAACTGGCTTCTTGAAGGATCTATCTCGATTTATGCTCGGCAGAACCTTTCGGCTAACTCGGGCATGTCTTGTGGCTCCCGTGCAAAAATATCAACATAACATCGTAAGAGTTCCATAAGATTTGTCCAGAAGAGGTTCGGTAGACTGAACCAATCCTCACCGTCTTGTCCGGCTTTAGATGACCAACTCAATCTCCTCCGTCCCTCGGTGAGAGGATTACCAAGGGTTACGAAATTTGCTGCTCGGTGAAGGGTTCGATCTCAATTGCCATCGTCTTTTTCTGTTTACTAACCCCCATTCCGGATGAAATAACAGCATTCCTATAACATCGCCGGGCCAGTCTAAATCACCCATCACCTCTCTACTCCGTGTACGCTTTGTGGAAATTTGATTTTGAAATGTGGGATAAAGTCATGACTTGAAGAAATTTGTCAACGTAGGTCTTCCCGAATGGCGTTGTGGTGAATTCACATGCACAACATAAAATTCTGAGTTATCTCTACTGCCGAGGGGCCGTAATCAAGATAACAGGAGTTCATAGTGCTCGCCACTTTGGTAGGTCGTTCTTAAAACCATATAGAGGAGCCTCCTGTCCAACCTCCATTTTGTGTTCATTGAAATGCATCCTCTGAAAAGCATGGGCATAAAGAATGTCCACCGAAGATCCATTATCTATCATCATGCGTTTTACATCCATCGAGCCTCTTGCTACTTTGTGATCACCAATGCCCCTTCATGCGGTTCGATGGGCTCCGAAGGATAATCCGCATCCGTAAATGATATAACGGTTCCTGGAAAAGGCCTGTCAATCTTCAGAGTAGCATCTGTCACTGACATGACCGAATCAAGATAAGACCTCCTCTTCTTCCCTGCTAACTTCCCAACAGACCCACCAGTTATTACATCAACGACTTGCCTTGGCGGTGGTATGGGAGCATTTTGAGTGGGTGGTACTTGAACCGTTTGAACGGTACGATTGATAACCTCGCTTGACCACGACGGTCCTTCTCGACCACATATTGAATCGATAAGCCGCTTTTAATCTTGCTTCTCCACAAAATCCTTTAGATTACAACACTTTCATTAGTGTCACGACCGGCGACTTGATGATAACCACAATATTGCGAGGGTTGCTTGTGTCCCGATTACGTAATTATCCCGGGTGGCTCAAAGAAAGGTTGGTTTACGATCGATCCAAAATTATCGACCTTTCCGTATTCAATTGGGTGTAGACCTTATTAACCTTCGGGGTAGAAGCGCAGGTGTCTGATTGCTTTGCCTTGTATCCACGAAGTTCTTTGTACTTTTGAACTACCTTACGCCCTTCGTTTGTACCCTCCCACTCTTCTCTACGATCAACATCGGTCTTGGGAACCTCTACCTCCTTGAATTGGCTCGAAAGAAGGATTCTTGAAACTATTCATAGCCTCTTCTACAACAATATAGCCCTCTGCGCTTGTCGAGAAGCTTCGCTGGAAACTTTTCGGATGGTGAAACATCAACTTCTTTACCAATTTCTCCGGATTTAACGGATCTAGCCCATTCTCGAACAACCCAACAACTTGGAGATCATTAAGATCGGATACGACCGACCGCTTCCCTAAACCTCTTTACATATTGGCCTAAAGATTCATTGGTGAACTTGGGACTGTCTTAAAGAGCACAGAGGTTTTCCCTTCTTGGTTGCTTCCAAAAAGCGCATGGAATTTATCACAAAGTTCGGTCCACGAGGTAATCGAATCGATGGTAAAGTTCCCATCCACATCTCGCGTCTTTTCTCAACGTCGTGACAAAAGTGTGACACTTAGCGACATCGGTGAAGTCGTAGTAATCCATTAAGCGGTGAACGCTTTGACTATGGTCATAAGGATCTCCGGACCCATCATAGCTTTCCATACAAGGCAAACTTTTGGTAATATCGCGCTTCTCCTTGAGAATATCGGAGGAAAAAGGGGCGCCTTCTTTCGAGAGTGTCCTTCACTGTTGGACCTCGGCCAACTGTTTTGAGTTCTTTCAACTCCTTACACGGAAAATCAACACCTTCGGTTTGCGATGAGATCTCCTTCTCTTGAGCGACATTAGGCCTCGGAATGGATCGATCTTTCCCTGCCGATCCCACTGCCCTTGCGGGACTTCTTGATTTACTAGGGCGTATAATCTCATCCTCATGATGAGAACGGTTGTGTCGGTACTCTCCCCTTCGGGTTTCTGGCACAATTTCTCTCGACCTGTTTTTTCGTCTTTCATCGTCATCGCGATGAATTGATCCAACGATCGTCGCTGCCTTCTTGAGGCCAAAGGCGTTTTGCTCTCGATCTCCTCTCACTGCGAGAATGATCCACACACACGCACGCAGAATGTTCGGCTCCTTATCCTTCCGACGGGGTATCTCCTTATACTACTCAGTCTTTCCGGAATGAATATGGCTAGATGCTTCGTCCCTCAACTCATTCACTTCACCAAGCATCTGTTCTATTATATCTTCCCTTTGTTTTAACAGAACCTCCAAAGCCTTATCTGCTTCGTCGCCGTCCTCGCCAACTTGGTAGCTCTGTCTTCTTGACCGCTTTCCGATGATGAGTCTTGGTCGGCGAACCTTCTACCGTTCTGATCAAGATCACGCCCTTATCGGCGTTGAAAACCAACTTCCATCCGGCTCCACCACGGATCTTGGACGAAGTTCTCTGAATTAGGCTTAAATGGTGTGCTTTCGTGAGCACTTTTAGAAGGACCAGGCGGTCCTTTTTTGAAATCTGAGGCGATGATGAACTAACGACCATCGCCGCCCTACGGTGTACCATCTCTACTCCTCATCATCTTTTCAAGAAATAAGTTTAAACAATTGTGATTGAAAAGCCCCTCCTTCTAGCGCCCAATGTTAACGCCAGATCTTCTGCAACGTCCCAATCACGTAAAACGCGTCGATCCTGCGCAGCGTAAACACAATAAACACCACAAGCTTGGCGGGCGGTTCCGTGGGGGATAGCTTCGGCGTGAGAGTCGATAAATGTGTTCACAAGGTTTATCGAAATAGAGGTTATATTATGTTTAGTGTATTGAGAGAGAGATCATAATAATTCTCTATACTATGTGATTATGAATGAAGAAGTGTATGAGAACGTCACTCTTTGTGAAGACTTCCTTGCTTAAGTTATACTCTCTTTGCACGGATTCTTGTGCCACCTACTACTTACTGACACACCCCTTTGATCACGATGGGTCATGCCGATTGCATATAGTTTATCCAACGCTTTTGGTCATTTATTACTCTGGCCGTGGGTTATGATCCCATCCACATTAATGCGTGGCGGTTAACAATCGGCCGTCATGCTTTTTCATCATTCTGGTCAAAATGATAGATATTAAAATGCCAAAAGGATCGACCCTTTGGATCGACCCGTGCTTATAAGTTTAAAAGAAAATAATAAGATAAGCTGAACCAAAAGACTTAGTTTTTACTAATAAAGGCCCAATAGATTAATTAAAAGAATAAGTCCAATACACCCGGCCCAATGAGAGAAAATATCATGACCCAACAAATCCTATGCTACGTTTTAATTAAATGTAACTTTTCACATTTTACAATCTTTTTTATTTTTAACCCAGATATAAATGTGTGACACACGTACAAATATTAATTTTCCATCCCCTACTCGTGGAATAAAAAATTCTGTCGAAACAGAAAAAATAAATAAATAAAGATGTGTTAATTAATTATTGGACTGGAAAACTGAGTGATATTTCACAGAGAATAAAGAAAATTATAATACATGCCGAGGAGATAATAACAACTCCTACTATTTTATTTTAGGTGGGTTGTCAATCGCTAAAATATTTTATTCACAATTGTATATTTATTTTAATACTCCTACTATTATATACTAATAACAACTAAACTTTAATATTGCCTGGCTCTTTTCAGCACACCAAAGTTTCTTTAATGTTCATCATTATAATTATTTAGTTAAAACTCTATTTTAACTTTCTTATAAAAACACTTTTGTCAAAACTCTACAAATATTATAAAAACACTTTTTATCTCAACACACCGCACAGCTCCCTCATTTCATAATTTATGATGTCTTGTGAAATGGTCAGCCATTTGAACTAAATAATTTAATGTTATTTTTTTGGCTGAATGAACTGATGAATGAAGTAATTTTTTTTTTTTTAATATTAAATAAATTTACAACAATTTTAAATTTTTTTAAAAGAATAAAATGTTAGATAGATGCTAGTGGTATGTATGTATGTATGTATGTCTAGTGAAGTAACCAAAATCAATTGAGATATCTTCTTCTTCCTCCTTGGTTTTTGCGCATCAAAAATTGTACAATTCATTCATCCATGTGAATTGTGATGTGATCATAGAAAGACTAGAGTGTAAGCTCCTCCAGACAGTTGGTTCAAGATTACGTCGTAAATACAGGTTCCTATAAATAAAAGTCCATTTAATCCATCACATCACATCACATCAATATTATTACCCTGACGAATGAATATATAACACATAATGTCATGTGGCAAGCTAAATCTCACAAAAAAATATTCTGCTTTCTGGATTCATCATATCCTATCCTTGGCCAAGAAAATCTCTCTAGTTTTCCTATGGTCCCTTCCAACTAATAATTCCTATCCAACCATTAGAATTTGTTCATCTTAAATGCAACTACATAAGAGCCAAATATGTTGGGCCCATTCTGTTGAGTGTAAAATAGTTCCCCACATTCATCATCTTAATCTAGTCACATGTACAAACAAAGGGTCAGATCACATAATGAATCAGCGACCAGCCGACAAGTAATGCGTTAGCAGTACTATCATTCATTACTTGAGAGTTGTGAGATCCCTACCTTCACTAACAAAGTGATTTTATACTGAATAAAATCTCCAAAAATGAATTATTATTATTACTCCCTCCCTAAAAGATTATCGTTTTAGAAGAAAAAATTTATTCCAAAAAATTTATCGTTTACAACTTTCGAGGAGAATAAATTATTTACTTTCCTATATTACTCCTACCTTCTCTCATTGTCCCAAAAAATTATCTCTCTTGTATTAATAGTTTTCAACTTTCCATAAAGGGGTAGTGATGAAATTTCAAACAAATTTTACTTGGTAAATAATACTTTCTTAATTCATGTGTCAAAACCTTAAACGACAATCTTTTAAGAACTGAGTGAGTATTATAGAGTAAAAAAGCAAGGTTGAAAGAAGAACCCTACAGTAGTCAACTATACTAGACAACATTGGGAAGCTGTAGTTGCTACAAGTTCTGAACAAATAAACACAATACAACACCCAAATGCAACAAACAAAACTAACCTTATAGAATTAATTTGTGATTACTAGTATAATGGGTAGGAGAGAGTCACAAAACAAATAATTAGTAGTAGTAGGTAGCAGCACACTATATATAACCTGGGCCGGCAGCTTAGTATCATATTTAATTGCAATTGCACCACAAACTACATACCAACTTCCCCTTCGCAAAATAAGTTTCAGCTCCAAATAATATATTAGAAATCCAACTATTAGTATAAATACTCAATACTGAAAGACATAGTCCAGCACAGGTTGTTTAGGCACTTGTCACATTTATGTAGTCCATAATTCAGAGTGAAATAACCTATCTTGACATTAATCGTATTAAATTAAAACACAACTGGATTTTTTTTAAATATATTTTTGAAGAGGTGCAATAGAGACTACGATCCAATAAATGCTCTTCCAGATAAATCAATGCAATACTTCAACCAACAAAAGCTTAATCTTCTGAAAATGAGATCATCGGCGGCCATATGTAGACTCATTGTTCTCGGGTTGGCCAGGAGGTTGTCTCGGCCTTGCATACTCCGCAAATATAACCCAACCATCCAGAAACTACAAAAACAGCACAACAAATTAATAATAGACCCCCTAACATGACTGAACAAACTTATCCCAAAAAGAAGAAGAAACAGAATGGAAAATTCCCCTACAAATGAACAATAAGCATGCAAGTGTGTTTCATAACGTGAAAACTCGCACAACCCACTAACACAACTAAAATCATCCATATGAAGAGGTCTAGCAGTATGGATGGGAACCTAAGAGGATGTGAAGGTAGGAGAGAATAAGAATGCTTACTGTAGCGAAAAATCTTGACTACTGCTGTATTTTAGCTGATGGCCAAGGAGAAAGGAAGAGAGAAGATCAATTCATTATGAGTAATGCTAGGGGGGTCTCAAATTTTTGGTTTCAAAAAGTGTCTCGAATAATGTCACCATAACAATGGTTGGGTAGATCTCATATGATTGGCTATGTAGAGGAATCTCTTTTAGAAAGAAAAGAGTGAAAATAATGGCTACATTGGTTGGGTAGATATCATGTGATTGACTGTCATAAATTATCATTAAAATATTTAATGTCATGTCATTTGAGACACTTTTTGAGACAAAATTTGAGACCCATAACATCACTCATTTGTTATACCTACACTGCATAATATCACAATGGTGGTATTGATGGGTAAAGTGTGTAAAGTTCCTTCTGCTTCCGATCCACTTTTGGGCCAAAAAGTAATGGCGAGTGTACAAGAAAAATTTTCCACTACATTTCTCAATTACTTTCTTTCCTTGCCAATGAAAGACACTTCCCTTTTTCCCTTATTAATGAAAGATAGAACTCTCTCTATGCTTTTATTCTCTTATGTTTTTTTGGACAAGTACTTTTACTTGCCCAGTTCCACTGATCTGACTCTTCTACCTCCATGCACTTAACTCTTGATGGGCAAATGTGATAGGGTTCGACACTGAGACGTCGTTGTCGTGGATGATTCGCTATTTAGTTATTTATTTATCCGTGTCCATTTATTTATTTAGTTCGTGACTTGCTATTTATTGATTTATTTCAGTATTGACTAATTTATTTAGAGACCCAATTGTTAATTGACTTAAGATTATTAGAGTTTCTTTTTATTATAAATATGCAAGTCATGATAGATTATTAGACATAGTTTGATGTTGAAATTATCTTAATTATTGGTTGCGATCAATACTTTTTCTCTTTACTACGGTTGGGAAACCATAGGGGTAGTAGTTCCCCTGCGGTTGGATCACCCAAGTTCTTTTAATTTTTCTTATTGATTTAACTCTTTCAATTAATTATTTGTTTATCAATTTATGTCCTACATCATATTGGCATCAGAGCTTGAGGTTTCTCCATCAATTTTTTAATTTTAGGGGGATCTTGGGTTTTCAAAAAAAAAAGAGTTACTATTCATTGACAAAGCACTGTTCATCGTCGGAGTTACTGTTCATCGCAGTTCACTGTTCAAAAAACAAAAAAATTGTTGTTGCGTTGTTTTGGAGATAGAGAGAACCCCTAAGTTTACTAATTTAAATTAAAAAACCTTGCAAATTACCTTTTAGTACCCCAAACTTCTACTATCCATTTAAATATTGCCCCATAGTTTATTAGTTTACATTTTGTCACCCATGTTTCTTGCATAAAGAGTCCTAAACTTTTAACTTTAGCACTTTAACTTTCTGATCAGTTAGGTCCATTAAAAAAAAGTAAACGTAAATATTTCATTTTGATATTTAATCACTTGAATTTCCTTCGTTCATTAGTTCTAAAAATTTTGAAAGCTTGTTTTGGATTTGTTCTTTTAAAATTGCATATTATTCCATCTAGTTGCATATAATTCAATTATTATTATTAGCTTTTGTGATTGCAATTGCAATGACTTGTAATTTTAATTTGCTTCAATTAAATTTGTGTATTGTCTTGGCACTTGAATTTGCATCATAAACGCAAGTTGCTTTAGAAGAAACCAATTAGCGGCCTTAGTTGCACAACTGGGTCAAATGAATGATAGGATCACACACATTAAACAAAGACAGTCTGTAGTTGAACCTTAGGGGAATAATGGGACATGTCGAAAACCACATGTTAGACACCATGAACATCCTTAAACATGATCCCTATGAGGATTATTAAAGGAAAATCAAGGTAAATTTACCAGAGTTTGACGGTAGCTTTGATCCTAATGCATTCCTTGATTGGTTGTCTAGTATAGAGAAGTATTCGCCAAAATGAAATTGGTGATATTGGCCAGTTTATTCTAGTCAGAGGTTGAGATAGACTTAGAGCGCCTAGATGAGCCACCCATCAGGCATGGGGGAGATGAAAACTCGCCTAAAGCACCTGTAGGACATATCGATAGGTTAATGGAGCAATATGACAACTTTCGTCAGGGTACTAATGTATGTTGCCAATTACATCAACAAATTTAAGGGGCTGACTCAAATATGTAGGATCAATGAGAGTGATAGATTGATCATTATGAAGTTCAAGAATGAGTTACGACCTGAACTTCAATCACACATCCTCACTACTACAATCACTTCCCTAGATGACCTTTTCCAGTCAGCTTTAGATAATGAGTATATGTTACATGGTATCGTTAGGAGTCCCTTCTTATTCAAGTCAACCCATTGGTCAAAATTTCTTGCAGAATAGACCTTTCCCCCACTTCTCAGGTGTCCTCCAAGGCTAGTAATACCATAGTTGGGTCATCACGTGACAAAGGGAAGGGTGTAGTTGCACCCAACTTTTAGTCTACGATCCATGAGTGGTGTTTTACATGCCAGGGGTTAGGGTATAAATCTTTTGAGTGCTCCAATCGCAATCGCTAGTAGGTAACAATAGTAGGAGAAACTCTATGTTAATTTGAAGAATAGTTCTATTGTTCACTAGTCAGTCATTTTCCTCAGGTTTGTGATCTCTAAAGAGGGGAGTTTTGCCGACCCCGATGAAGTAAAGACTATTAATGAGTGGTTTGAACCTTTTAATATTCACAAAGCTCAAAGTTTTCCACAGGCTAGCATAAAAGGTTCATTAGTGGATTTAGTACCATTATGACTCCCATCGCTGATAGTTTGAAAAGGGGAGTTCATTTCGATAGCATGCGACAGTTCAGGCATAGGGATAGAGGGAGTGCTTAGTCAGGAGGGTCATCCGATAGCGTTTTTTAGGGATAAATTGAATGAGGCCCGACAAAAGAACTCTACCTATGGTAGGGAGTTTTATGCTATAGTGCAGGCGCTTAGGCATTGTCGAAATTATTTGTTGCATAGGGAGTTTGTTCTTTACTCCGATCATCAAGCACTCCAGTACCTTAACTCCAAAAAGAAGCTAAGTCATCGACACGCTAGGTGGGCAGTGTTCTAAAAGTCGGCCTAGTCGGCGATTAAATCGGGGTCGGAGCCTCTACGAGTCGATTAGGGCCTAGTCCTTTGATTTAGTCGTTGTCCGACTTAGTCGGGCTCTAGTCGGCGACTAGTCGGGAAAGTCGGCCAGTCGGAGTAAATCAAAATATCGGAACAAGTCGGGAAAAATTGGAACAAGTCGGGGAAAATCGGAAAAAATGGGAGCGGATGAGGTCCTTCTACCTAGAAGAAGTGATATAAATGTGCGAGAACTAGATGAAGACGAGTTTATGTCGGAAGATGATGACAACGAAGAGGAAGATGATGATTATGAGTTTGAGTCCGATGGAGAGCAAGTCTTGGAGTGATATGGAGAAGAGGAGGGGGAGTGATTGACTATTAATTTTGTGCTACTTAGTTTCATTTAGTTAATTGATTTTGAACTTAGAGTGACAAACTATTTGGTTTTACATAGTTTTCATGTTTTTATTTGATGATTTGTGTTACTTATGTTATTCTACTTACTCATAACTTATGAATGAGAAAGGATAATATATATTTTAAAAAAATAATTGAAAATCCGACTAGCCGATTAATCCCCTAGTCTCTAATCGGTAGCTAACCAACCTAGGACTGATTAGCGACTTTTAGAACACTGTAGGTGGGTAGAGTTTATCCAAGAGTATTCTGTTGTCCTTAAGCATTGCAAAAGGACAGAGAAGGTGATTGCCAATGCATTGACTAGGGTGTTCATCCTCGTCAAATCTTTGAGTGAAGGTTGTCGGATTTGACGTATTATTCAGGAGTACCCTACTTGTCGAGACTTTCGTAACATTTATGATGTCCTACAGAATCCTAGTTCCCCCCTAGTTATTTTCGTATCCATGATAGGTATCTTTTTAAGGGCACCCTCTTGTGTATTCCTAATACATCGATGCGTGAGTATTTATTGTGGGAGTTACACGCGAGAGGCTTAGCAGGAAACTTTGATCGAGATCAGACCATTGTCATTGTTGAGTATAGGTTCTTTTGGCCTAGCCTTAAGAGGGATGTAGCTCGTGTTGTTTCTGAGTGTGACACATGTCAGACTGCTAAGGGTAGAAAGCAGAACACGGATTTGTACACTCCACTTCTGGTTCCCCGTGCACCTTAGGATGATACCAAGGACCTAGAAGGGTCATGATTCATCTTTTGTTGTAGTTAGGGCTGTAAATGGTAATCGAAAAATTCGTATTCGTCCGCATCCGTATTCGAAAAAAAACGGATATTATTCGCATTCGGAAAAAAACGAATATATCCGTATTCGTTTTAAAGGTATCCGTAAATAAACAGATACGAATACGGATATAGGCGTATTCGTATTCGATTAACATCCGTCCATAAATATATCAGGCGGATACGGATATCCGGAATCCGTATCCGAATAACTTATATAATAACTTACATATACATTTATATATATAAGTTATTATATATATATATACAATATACACACACACATATATATTAATAACTTACATTCATTAATTAATCACTTACATTCATTTATATAAGCTATTAATATATATTAAAAAATATATACACGTATATATTAATAATTTACATTCATTTATATAAGTTATTAATATATATATATAAATATATTAATAACTTACATTAATTAGTTAATAACTTATATATATATATATATGTGTGTGTGTATTAATAACTTACATTCATTAATTAATCACTAGCATTCATTTATATAAGTTATTAATATATATATATATATATATATATACACACACATATATAAATTAATAACTTATATTCATTATTTAATAACTTACATATATAAATTATAAATATTCATCCATAAATGGTTAGTTTGTTAGAATGTTTTACACGCTTTTTATCTATGATATAAATGATTAGTTTGTTAGAGAATGTTTACACAATTTGTAAACTCATTATGTAATAGTTATACTAATATTATTTATTTTTCTCTTGCAGGTACAAGTTAAGATGCAATCAATGTTGTATTATGATGTGAATTAAGTTAATCTTCTTGTATGATAATGTTCAATGAAGGATGATCAATGGTGTATGCATCAAGTTAAGTTAGGATGTAAATTAATCTTGTAATTTTTATGATGATGTGTTTGACATTTTCCTCCCCTTATGATTAGGATGTTTAATTAATATGTATGGTTTAAATATTAAATTGTGTTTAATTAATATGTATGATTTAAACTTTAATTTTTTTTTTCGTAAATATTTTGAATGAATTTTATATTAGAGTTCTTGATAAACGAATTGGGATATTAGGATATCCTAATAATTTGTCTATTCGGATAAAATAAACGGTAACGGATATTATCCGTATTCGAATATTTTTCCGAATACCGGATACGGATAATATTTTTAAAATCCGCCGGATACCAGATACGGATAGAGAATTGATTTTCCGGATACGGATACGGATACGGATATACCTGTATCCGTATCCGTTTAATACCATTTACACCCCTAGTTGTAGTAGACCGTTTCACTAAGATGACATTTTATTTCTTGCAACAAAACTGATAATGCATCACATATTGCCATGATTTTCTTTAGTGAGGTAGTGAGATTGTGTGGGTTACCATTGACTATTGTTTCTAATAGAGATGCGAAATTTATGAGTTATTTTTGAAAAACTCTCTGAAAGAAACTTAACACCACGCCTAAGTTTTCTACTATGTATCATCCTCTGACAGATGGTCAGGCTGGGGTTGTTAATATAAGTCTAAGTGATGCGATACGTTATCTTGTGGATGATCATGTGTTTACATGGGATAAGGTTTTACGTATGGCCGAGTTTACATATAATAGCTCAGTTAATTGTTCGACTGGAGTAAGTCCTTTTCAAGCTTACATTGGTTATCAGCCTAAGAAACCTGTTGATTTAGCTCCTCTTCCCATTGCATATAGGGCTATTAAATCTGCAGTATAGTTGTCGTAGCATTGTCTAGGTGACGACTAGGCCTCATGACGTTGGAGAATGGCAAGATAACGTCTTGGACGTCATGCCGCCAAGGCTCATACATTAGTAGCAAATCGAAATTAAATGATTAGGTCATTTTTACCATGAATCATCATAACCTATAGACTTTTCCAATTACCCAAGTAACTTGATCCATTACCCTAACCTAACCTATGACCCTACTCCTCCTTTGAATGAGGTGATGCTCCTGAGGGAGACGAAAATGACTTTATAGTTGATAACTTTGATTGAGTTATGACTACAGACAATAGAGAGTGGAGACTTTTTTATAGTGTTAGTTATTATGTTTTAGGTTTTAGTGTATATAAAATTTTATTGTGCAATATACTTTTTAAGTAAAATAAATAATGTATGAAGTGAAAATTGTTTACGACTTGTCGCCATATCGACGCCATAGCGGGCGCCTTATTGTCTAGGTGCCTTGGCGGTTAACTACTGTCGCGTTCCGCCTTCGCACCGTGAAAACTATGGTTTGTAGAGTCTTTTGTGCATCGCATTCATGAATTACATGCTGAGATGAGAAAGAAAATTAATTTGAGCAATGAAAATTACAAGTCTGTTGCAAATGTTCATTGTCAAGAGTTTAATGAGAATGATCGAGATACTGCGACATCGTGCTAAGAGATTATCTCTTAGCACATAGAAGAAACTGCATGCTAAGAGAATAGGTCCATTTCGAGTTCGAAAGAAGGTTGGTGTTAATGCATATAAGTTGGATCTTCGAGTGATATGAGTATTGGACTTGTATTCAATGTGAAAGATCTTACTCCTTATCATGCGCCTTGTGATGATTTCACCCCTCTTTTACTTCTTCCCCTATTTCGCCTACACTTGTTAACCCTGATGAGCTTATACTTGTTCCTCCTTTACTTGTTTCACATGCACCTCTTATTGTTCCTAAACAACGTTCAGCAGATGTTATTGAGGATGTGTTTGATGAGCGGGTTGTGTCGACTAGGCAGTGTGGTTACCGTCAATTTTTGGTGAAGTGGTGCAACATGCCTCCAGATGATGATAATGGTTTAGTGCTGAGGAGGTTTGTCGACCTGATCCAGAACTTTTTGAGAGCTACGAGCCTTTCATTTTGTCATAGACTTCATTTTCTCAACCGGGGAGAGTTGATAGGAATTGATCCATGAGACGTCGTCATCTTAGATGATTCGCTATTTAGTTATTTATTTATCAGTTCTATTTATTTATTTAGTTCGTGCACTTGTTATTTATTGGTTTATTTTAGTATTGGGTTATTTATTTAGAGGCCTAATGTTAATAGACTTAAGATTATTAGAGTTTCTTTTTATTATAAATATGTAAGTCCTGACAGATTATTGGACACACTTTGATATTGAAATTATTCTAATTATTGGTTGCTATCAATACTTTTCTTCCTTACTGTGATTGGGAAACCCACGGGTAGTGGTTTTCCTATGATTGGATCACCCTAATTCTTTTATTTTTCCTTATTGATTTACCACTTTCAATTAATTATTTGTTCATCAATTTCCATCATACATCAAAATGCATTTCAAGACTAACAAGAAAATACTAAAAGGGCAGAATTTGCAAAATATCAACCAGAATGTTATGGAAGTGGCTTTTTTACAACAAAAACCAATGTTCTAAAAAGCGCTAAAGGCCGGTAGGAAGGGCTAAGCGCTAGTAGTAATTTAAAGCGGGCCTAGGCGGGATTTTTTATTTTAAGCCAATTTTAATATTTTATCTTACATTTATCCAAATAAAACAACAATATAAAGAAAAACAATCAATAATAAAGATAATAAAGACATTTGCTTAAAGTTCAAACACATTCATATTGCTAATGTCAAAGTTCAAACACAAACATGCAATTGTTCAAAATATTAATTTAATTCATAAACAAGATTGCTATTAAATAATAAAATTTAAAATTTCAAGAATTTAATTCAATATTAAAACTTAAGAAACTAAACATAAATTTAAGAATTATATTGAATTAAACTAAATATTACACATGTATCATTTATATAATTTGAAGTTGGTACAAGTTCAAAAAATTACAACTATAATAAAATTATCCATTTTGACTTGATATTGTTCATTTCTTGTTGTGATTTGATATGTTACAACATGTATTATGAATATGGTAAATCATTAGAAAAATAAATATATCAAGATCTGGTTTGGGTAATTATTAAAATAAAAAAAACCTCTCTGCTTAGACCCCACCTATGCCCCACCTAATTTTCTAGAGGGATTTTTTGCCGCCTTGGGCCTAGGTGAGGCGCCAGGGGGGCCTAGCGCCTAGGCGGGGCGCCAAGGGAGGGCCTAGAGCCTAGGCGAGGATTTTTAGAACACTGACAAAAACAATATTTACGATCTTTCTTTTGTTATCAAAATGACAAAACCGCAGTTACCCACATATCAGGTGCAAGTGTGTAACAATCTAAATATATACAGAAACATGTAATCTGTCAATAAGTAAAACATTTTTCCACAAGTCAAGAAGAAAAATGCTTCCCTTATTGTTGTGTAATGTGTGCACATGCTGCTCAACAAGTTTTTTTATGTTTACATCTACAAGTGTTTTGACTATGTCATCTCACCTGGCCATCCATGCCCTTTATGCCTGCTGCAGCCTCGTCCAGAGTACCATATTTTACAAAACCAAATCCCTTTGAATATCCTGAAGCACGATCGGTCACTACTCTAGCTGCAAAAACAAAAGAGAAATGCTCAAATGCAGGAGTTGTTCATTAGTTTTTTAAATGTTAGCAGCAGCAAACGTACCATGAACCACTTCACCAAACTTCGCAAAGGCAGCATGAAGTCCTTCTGAAGTTGTGCGCTTACTAAGCCCTAAAAGAAAGGAGGAACAAAACCTAGTGAGTAATGTAGACTTGGGGCCCATCAGTATCATGTGCGGCACAAAATATTAGTGCAAGATTAATAGCAAATTATCGCACAAATTGAACTGGAAGATAAGAAACAAATCCTGAAGTACAACTGCATGACAAATTTCAAGGTCTCACACGGGAGGAAGAGGGGGGAGAAACAAAGAAAAAATCTTAATGATCTGATAGACAACAAAATGACCCGCGGAGAAATAGATTCTAGTAACAAGTAGATATTAAATAAAAAGTTTGAAGGTGCCTTTAAAACCTGAAACAAAATAAATGAGGCAGATAGATACTTTGTTTTCTCCTTCTAAGTAGGGAAACAAGCTAAACTTGAGGTATGAAATATATACAATTTTCCGCTGACAGCCATAAAATAAGTAACACAATTACACAAAATATTCATCCTTAGTATATGCCCATTACTCACTTTCATTCCAAATTGAGTCTCAAGTGTCATACATGGCATGGATTTTAAGCCGTGCGGAGAAGACATTTAAATATTATCTGATTTATCCTTCAGGGTGTCTATGTTTAAATAACTCTTTAGGTGCTAAAGAACAATATCATATATATAATCTCTGGGTCATTTACAAGTCTTGATACGTAGTGATATTTAGAATTGATCAACCATCACATATATGAAAATGTAGCACATTCACAGCTCAATCCATATATCCTTTCCCCAAAGGCGGGGAAATGTGAAATGCAGGAAAAAGAATTCGCTAAATCTGAAGTCCAAATGCAAAAAGGTAATCACTAGTTGATCCAGAATGATTTGGATGCTGAAGAATGATTTCAGAAAATTTACGTTTAAAGATGCTTCCTCTAATGCACATGAAAATCTCAAAAACCGTGTCAAAAGCACAATGTCAAGACGACTTTCAATTTGGGATGAAGGGAGTAGAGGAATGAAGTTCCCTACAATGTACTGAAAATAATATTAAATTACAGCTTTCAATTTTGATTAAAAGGAATGAATATACTTTGCATGATTCACTTCTAAGACAGAAGAGATAATGGGTGTTCCCTCAAAAACCTCAGTGCTTGTCAACTTTTTCAGGAGTGTAAAATGGAGGTCCTATCACAAATGACTGGGAAACATAAATAATACAAAGGGGAGAAGAAGTTTCAATGATATTCACTCTTAAATCAGGCGTCCAAGAATGTCTTAGAAGCACTTAGTTACCTGATGTTCGCTACTACTAAAAAGGGCGGAGTCCGACGATAATTGCAAACATGTCCAGCACAAATTCATCAAGATAGAAAAATTCTATACTACTTCGGTTCAAATAAAGTATTAAACAATATTATGAAGTATTCAAAATCGTTCTCAATTCTCACATAAATGGAACAGAAGGCAGGCCAAGAATATATTCACGAAAGAATGGATTTTAGGTAATGAGAAAACCTAACAAAATGATTAGTAATAGAGACTGAAGTAAAGTTCTAAACTTCTAATTATAGAGGAAGATACCGGAGACAAATAAATTGCTAGAGGGTTCGGCGGGAGGAGTCTTGTCTACTTGATTCGTTTGCGGTGGAACGAACGGAAAACCTGAAGACAAAGACGAATATAGCATGCCTCTAAGCCCTCTCTGTCCCGCCGAAGCCACCGTCGCCGCCGCTCTCATAGCCATGTAATGGAATGGGTTTAAGGTCTCCTCCCTACGCCGACTCCAAATTTCAGGGTTTTAGTAAGATTTTTGGGAAGAGAGGGGGAGAGAGGAGATGTTGGGCTACTTTTTAAAGTAAATCATAGCCGAAGCCCGAATGGGGTTGATATGGGCCGGACCCCAAATTCAGTTGGAGGCAAGATCTCCTTGGCCAAACCTACGATTCAATACCTGCAAGCACCAATTAATTAATGTGATCATTTAAGCTCATATACACTAGTAAAGACCATTCACCGTCTAATCACCATTGTAATATTTCAAATTATTTATTTTTTTGAAAAATCTTTTAGTGGAAAAGCAATAGCAGTGAAAATAGAAAGTCCTAAAACAGATGCTTGTGAAATGGGAAGGACTCTTAGGTGTCATGTGTCAGGTAATATTATTGGTGTCAAAATTATTAATACTAACACTAACATATTTATTAATCGTATTAATGTGTTAACCCGTTTACTACATAAATTAAAATTTTTAAATAAAAAATATACATCATTCATTTATTTATTGAGAATAATAATGTAATTTATTCATCAAAATAATATTTATTTAACAAAATGCAAGATAACGTGTTTAAAAAAGTAAACATGTTTAATAGTGCCGACCCGTTGATTATACGTATTTGTCCCATTTGAATTTTGTGTTGAACAAGATCGACTTATTTATGATACAAAAATTATTTATTTACAACATTAACTCTTATTTTATGTCATGTTTATGTATCGTGTCAAAAATTGTAATCTTTTTTTTTTTCCCTCATATATTGTTCAATGTTTTGGTTGATTTGAAAATAAAAGGACAAACTTATAAATGTTTCGATTATATCTGAGATAATTTTGAAAATTTTCAATCATCACAAGGGGAACAGCCCTTAACCAATTTATTTCTAATTATTAGTAAACATTTTTAAATTAAATTTGAAAAGAAGAACAAAACAAAATCTTAACACAGTCGTGTCTCAAGTCCAATTAAGAATGGCAATGGAAGAACGTACTCTCCTTGATTGATATTTCTTCATTATTCTAACTCTTTTTAACTTTTCTAAACGATATCTTCTAATTCAATTTTATCAGTATATAATAAAATAATACTCTCCCCTCCTAAAATTAGAAATACAAATTGAAGGTCAAAAGACATATTAAACTGACTTCAAAATTGGTATGACTCATAAAAATTTAGAATAAAATAAATTATGTTATTAATAATTTTTGTTATATACTAGTATATATTATATCAACTAAAATTAAATAAATTCATATTAATTTAAAGTTTAATATGTTGTCGTTTGATGTGACGCCCCCAAAATTAGGTATACATCACCCATCTTGGGTAGTGGATCATAGTACAAAATTTAAATACTGACTTACTAATATAAGCGTAGTGTATGCATACGACGTAAACCGTGAGTTTGAATACAAATATTGTCTTCACTTGAGAGATCATACAAACTCAAAAGGAGTCCTCATTACAATTATTATCACACTATTTCACGAATAGTGAAGACTACTAATCTTATCCTCCTGGACCATTACTCTGCTCCCTCGACTCGTCCCAAATTTATATTCTCATTTCACAAGAGAACGGTGAAAAGAAAGGGTGAGCTCAACTAGCTTTCGAAGAAATATTATGACTAAGATAATGCATAATAAATTATCATTAGCTCTACAAATGTGATGTTAAACCCGATAAAATATAATGAACATCAAGTTTAACTACGGTGAACTCAAAGAATCCATTAAAAAGAGTCAAGTAGAAAATAAAATCTACTATCTTTTATGATTTAAAAGGTTTTTCATCATCATTATATAATTGAGACTCGACTTTAATAAATATTCCACATCATCAATCAATCACCCACTTTCTACTGACCGAAGGATATTCTTTAGTATCACAACCACCAATTATTCACGCACTACGGGCGAGAATATTTGTGTATTCATTAATAATCATGATCATACCAACAACAACAACCATCGATACCCATCAACGACCCGCCATCGAGGATTTTTACCACATCATTTGTAATATTACGGTCATGATTACAATAGAATAGTCTGCAAGTCATAATCATACCAAGTCCATCTACGCATACTTACTGCTGCCATGAGATGACTTTCAACATATCTCTGAACATGAGGATGATGACAATGATATAAGAATTCATAAAACAAGTTCAAAAATTAATTTATCTAGGAACCAATAACATTCAAATCGACAATGATCTTTGCTTTATAAAAGTAAAATTCAAGAATCTTGAGAAGAATATTTTCATGAAAGGATCTTTGGATGAAGCCTTGAAATATCGAGGATATTCCACTAATTTCATGGAGTATAGAAATCAAAGTTTTAACTAACCTGGTGTAAGACCCAGTTTATAAATAAAGATGAATTTTCTATAAATATTATTTTTGAATATTATGGAATAATTTGATATAATGTTATAGTTGTGGGTAATATTTATAAATTTTGCAAAGTATACAAGTGGTTATATTATATTCGATTGGTGGGGAATATTAGGTTTAGCGAGGGAATATTAAATACAACGACTCAATCATTGGTGGACCCCTACAACGAAATTATTGTCGGATTGAGAAAAAGACAAAAATATTTTATTGAAATAACGGCGGAAGTTTTCTGGTTGATCTTGTTGAACTACTCGGTAGTAAAAGAAATGCGATGTCGTGTGGTTGCGTAGTAGCGCTTGCGGTATTGATTATTGATCTTTATGTGAAAGTCACTTTGGTTTGATTCCATTATTATCGATTAATAATATGAATTATTATAGCGATAATGACGTTTTGTTTTATTAAGTATTATTAACGTAATAAAAGCGAAACATCTTTTATATAAAAGCGAATACTTTATTAAAGTTATTTTATAAATAAAATATATTATATTTTATTATGCATAGTAGTTTTTGTAGTAGTTTTTGCATAGTGTTTGCATAGTAAAATGTTTTTATATAAATAGAATATATTATATTTTATTTAAAAGATTTTGCTTTAAATATGGATAGTCAGATTAAAATGCGTCAATCTGGACCGAGTTAATGGGATTAGTTCTTATGCATTCCATTTTCTATAAATAGAAGCTCGTTCCTTCATTATTTTCTTACGAATTCATTGAAACTACAGAGAGAAATTATAGAGAAGCTATAGAGAAAAGTTATAGAAAGAAGAAGAGTATTACTTTACTTCTTTACTTCTATATTAGGTTCTTTTTTTTGTACGGTAAGGGGTGTTATTCTTTCTTCTTGAAGAGAACTTACATTATTCCATTCACTATTATTACATTGGAATAACTTTTAAAAAAGTGGCATACCTATACATAACTTTTGTATCTGGTATACCTATATACTTGGTGAAATCCTTATGTTATTCCATTGCTTATTATTACATTGGAATAACTTTTATCTGTGATTTACCTATACTTGGTGACATTCTTCTATTATTACATTTGGAACATCACATGCATGTGTTTTACAGGGACATTTAAAATCTTTTTATTATTACATTTGGAACATCACATGACAGGGACAAATCTTTATTATTATTACATTGGAACATCACATGCATGTGTTTTTACAGGACTGGTTTAAAATCTTTATCATTACATTGGAATATCCTATCATGTGTTTTTACAGGATGCAGTTCCATCTTTATTATTACATTTGGAACATCTTGTCGATTGTGAATTTCACGACTGGTTCCGTTATTATTATTATTATTGGAATAACTTTTATCTGTCTGCAATCTACGTATGCGTGGTGATTTCTTTTGTTATTCCATTCTTTATTATACCCGGTTGGTTAAAACTTTGACTTATACTCCATGAAATTAGTAGAATATCCTTGATATTTGCGTTTCATCGATATCTTTTCATGGAAATATTCTTGATCATTCTTGAATTTTACTCTCAAAAGCGATATCATGTTGACATTTTGGACGTTAAAATTCTGGATAAAATAATTCTTGAACTTGTTTTATTGAATTCTTATATCATTGTCATCATCCTCATTTTTATATTTTTTTTTAGTCATACATGGGCACATAGAGCATGGATGGACTTGGTATGATTATGACCGAGGATTATTGATTGTAATCATGGTAGTAATGTTACAAATGATGTGGTAAAAAAAAAATCCTCGATGGTAGTAGTGCATTGATGGGCGATTGTTGGCATGATCATGACCATTAATGAATACCTGACTATTCTTGGCGTGATGCGCGGAATAATTGTGATCGTGATACTCTTAAAGAATATCCTTGGCCCAGTAGTGCGGGGGTGATTCGATGATGTGGATTATTTATTAAAAGTGAGTCTCGGCTATAACGATGATGAAAAACCTTTTAAAATCATAAAAGATAGTAGATTTTATTTTCTACTTGACTCTTTTAATGGATTGCATATTCATTATGATTAAAACCTGGTTGTCTATTGTATTTTATCGGTTTAACATTGTTGAAGACTATTGATAATTTATTTTGCATTATCTTAGTCATAATATTTCTTCTTGGGCTAGTTGAGCTCACCCTTTCTTTCCTTTATTCTCTTGAAAATGAGAATATAGGCTGGGACGAGTCGGAAGCAGTGATGGTCTGAAAGATAGCATTAGTAGTCCTCACTATTACGTGAAATAGTGTGATAATAATTGTAATGAGGACTTTTGTTTGAGTTTGTATAATATCTAGTAGAAGCGATATTTGTATTTAAACTCACGATTTATGTCGTATTATACCACGACGAGTTATGTTAATAAGTTGTATTTAAATTACATACCATGTAAGTGGCGACCCAAGATGGGTGATGTATACCTAATTTTGGGGGCGTCACGATTGAATATCAAAGCTAAGGGATATGATCCACAGGCTAAGATGTGAGAAAAAAGTACTAGGAGGGAGGCAGGGGAATACCTTGCTAGTATGACCTACCTAAGTTTTTGTCTTTATTTTATTGGTCGGTCGAGAATATAAAGATAATTGTTAAATGTCAATTAATCTTTTGTTTTGTGGCGATGTCTGAAAAATGACATCGAGAATGTTGAGAATAGCAATGGAGCCTGAGCGATCGTTGATTCACCACATATCGATAATCGAGGATAATGTGCATCGGGAGGCGATCCTCCTCATGCAAACAACAACCTTGACCAAATGATGAATGATCAAATGTTTAGAGGCTTTATGCGATTTATCTGACAATGCAGTGAGGCGACTCTGTCCAAAAGCGTGGGTGGAAACACGGAAAACTCTCGGGCGGTCACATTAAACAATTCAAGGAGCTGGGACCACCGGAGTTTAAGGAGAGCGAAAACCACTTACGCGGAAGCATGGATAAAGCAGATTACCAAGATATTTGATGTCTTGGGATGCTCAGGAAGCAAAAGGTTCCCTTCTTGCCTTTATGTTGCGGCGGAGGCGGATTCTTGGTGGGAATCGGTAAAAGCGTACTCGACTTCTTTGTCTTGAAGATATCTTGGGAGAAGTTCGGGGAGGCATTCAACGACAAATACTTTCACGAAAGTATTACGCCACATGAAGGAGGTGGAGTTTATCAAGTTGGAACAAAACAATATGGCCAGTATAATAATGATCGAGGCAAAATTTGCGGAGTTATCACGGTTCGTCCCACTTGGTGGATAATGAAGAGAGAATGGCGCGAATGTTTTTAAGAGGTTTGAAGTCGGAGATCGTCGACATCTTATTTCTCATAAAGCGTGTTTGTATTAGGATGTTGTAAATAGGGCTCGATTAGTGGAAGCGCGATAGCGAGTCAACCTTGACTAAAAAGAGGCGGTAAAGAAGTTATAATACCGGTGAGTAGTAGTCGTGAGCGGTGACAACAAGCGTGGAGGAATCAGCGGGCGGATATGGTAACCACTTGGTGGTAATCGAGGCCAAAAACAATAAGAATGGACATTTCAAAAGCGGAGATTCAACAATGATGGAAAGAGCGTCGGCACCGGCACCGTTGTTAAGGAAGGAGAAAGACCACTATCGTATGCTTCAAATGCGGAGAAGAGGGACACATCGGTCCGAAGCGTATGCCATGCCGTCAAAAGCGTGTTATAATTGTGGAAGAAGAGGTCAACAGCTCGATTTTGTCGTTTACAAGACAAATTCAACTAGGATGGAGGCACCAAAGTAGTCCCGGAAAAAGTCAAACCGATGGTCTGAGGAGGCGTTTGTTGTGACCTCCCGGAGAGCGAGGAACCCGAATAGAGGTCATCACGGGTAAACATCATAAACTCTAATGAAGTCTACACTTTATTTGATCTGGGTTCTACCCATTCTTTTATTTCTCCTACTTGCGCTCATCGATTAAATTTGACTCAGGAGAAATTAGACTTTGACTTATCTGTGGAAACTCAGTTGGGAGAAACCTTCATTACATCCATTTTTTTATAAGTCTTGTTTGGTTCAAATCGGTACCCTCACATTACACAATCGATCTTATTTCATTAAAAATACTTGCATTTGGCGTGATTACAAGGGATTGATTGGTTAACTACTTATCATGCAAAAATTGATTGTTTTAAATAAGGTTGTTAGCTTTTCATATTCCTAATCAACCTATTATCTTGAATTCAAACGACCAAACCATTAAAATCAATCACGGTCATCTCGAGCCATAAAATATTAGTTTATTGAAAAATGGATGTCGAGCTTTCTTAGCTCATATCCTGATTTAAACAAAAATAAATCGGTTTTGAGCGATATTTCTATTGTTAATAAATTTCTGACGTATTCCCAGAAGAACTTCTGGCCTACCCCAGGCGTGAAATTGAATTTTGTATCGACCTTGAACTGGTACAAAACCTATTTCCAAAGCCCATGTCGAATAGCTCTATTGAACTTGAGAGTTAAAGACCCAATTGCGAGGAATTGTTAGACATTGGCTTTATTAGTCTAGTACTTCTCCTTGGGGTGCTCTGTTACATTAAATGAAGAAGAAAGATGGGAGTATCGACTTTGTATTGATTATCGGGAGTTGAATCATGTCACCATCAAAAATAGGTATCCATTGCCCGTATTGATGACTGTTTGACCCGATTCTGAGGCAAATTCTTTTCAAAGATTGATCTTAGATTAGGATATCACCAATTGAAGATTAGAACCGTGACATTCCAAAGGCGACTTCCGAACTTCGATGCGGGCATTATGAATTCTAGATAGTCATATCCTTTGGATTGACTAATGCTCTTTTTGCCTTCATGGATATGATGAGCCAAGTATTCAGGAATATTTAGATCACTTTGTGGTCGTCTTTATTGATGACATCCTTATTTATTCCAAAAGCGTGTGAAGATCATGAAAGCAACACTTGAGGTGACACTCCAAAAGCTTCGTGAATATAAGCTTTATGCCAAGTTGAAGAAATCTGAGTTACGGCTTGAAGAAGTAGCATTCCTTGGGCACGTGGTATCAAGTCGTGGAATATCTGACCCGTGAAGATTGAAGCTATTGAAGTGGGAACAACCTAAATCGATGGCCAAAAATCGTAGCTTTCTCGGTTTAAATTTGGTTATTATCGGAGATTAAATGGAAGGATTTTCTCGAATCGCTACTCCGTTATTGACTCGGTGACTCGAAAAGATCTGAAGTTCGGTTGGAAGCGAAGAATGTGAGAAGAGTTTTCAAGAACTTCGAAGAGACTTATTTATTTTTGTTACGTGATACCATTTGGCTCGGAGGGATTTGTCATCTCTGATGATGCTTGAGCAAAGGGTTGGGATGTGTTCTTATGCAACATGGAAAAGTTATAGCTTTATGCCTCGCGACAACTCAAAGAATATGAGAGGAATTATCCTACTCGTGATCTGGGTTAGCGGTTTGTTATCTTCTGCTTAAAATTTGGAGGCATTACTTGTATGGGGAGAAAGTGGAGATCTTCTGGATCATAAAAAGCCTCAAATATTTCTTCACTCAAAAGGAACTCGACATCGACAACGACGTTGGCTTGAAGCTGTTGAAAGATTATGATCGTACCATCGATACCATCACGGAAGCGAGCGTGGTAGGTGATGCATTGAGTAGAAGATCGTATGCAATCTGAGTGCGTTATTATCGACCTGAAGGCCCATTTTGTGTGACTTGCAAAGGATGGAGATAGAGTTAAAGACTCGAGGGGCGCGTGTGATGATAGCAAATATCTGAGTAGAGCAACTTTAATCGATAAAGTTAAAGTTGCTTTCGAGCTCTGAGACACAGGAGGCGATGCGTATGAAAAAGAAAGTCTGCAAGGTCTTGCTATCTTAGGAAGCAAGAATCGATGAAGAAGGAATACTTGAGTCGACTCCGGACTTTGTGTTCTAACGACCACGATTTAAAGTATAATATCATGATGGGCGCACAACACACCATTTGCAATCCATCACAGGAGTACAAAATGTATCGTGATATTAAATGTCGTACATTTTGGTGGAAGCAATATGAAGAGAGATATAGCATTGTTTATCTCGAGGTGTCTAACTTGTCAGCGAGTTAAAGCGGACATCAAGTACCAAAAGGTCCATTCTGACCACTTGAAATTCCGAATGGAAGTGGGAGCACATTACCATGGATTTAGTTCTGGGTCTTCTAAGGTTTCTCAAGCGTTGATGCGATTTGGGTCATTGTTGATAGATTGACCAAGTCTGCTCATTTCTTCTGCCGTCTGAAAACTATACACTTGAGCGTCTTGCTTTCGTATGTACATAAGCGAGATTGTAAAGGCTGCATGGTATCTGGGTATCCATAGTTTACGATCGAGACCAAGATTCACTTCCGCGATTTTGGGTTAGTTTGCAAAAAGCTATGGAGCGCGGACTTACGATTTAGCTCGGCATATCATCCTCGAGCGGACGGACGGTCGGAGAGGACTATTCAAACTCTTGAAGATCTATTAAGACTACGTGTTCTTGATTTCAAGGGAGTTGGGACAAGTTTTTACCATTGGTGGAGTTTTCCTACAACAACGCATTATCAAAGCAAGTATTGGCATGGCTCCATTCGAGCGTTGTATGGAAGAAAGTGTCGTTCTCGATTATCTTTGGGATGAGGTGGGTGAAACAACGTTGTTGGGGCCGGAGTTGATGCGTATGACTACGGAAAAGATTGAAACGATCCGAAATGACGTATAAAAACCTCACAAAATCGACAAAAGAGTTATCTTGATCTTCATGAAAAGGCGTGGAATTGATATAGGAGATCATGTGTGTTGTTAAAAGTTGCTCCATGGAAAGGAGTTACAAGATTTGGAAAGAGAGGAAACTTAATCCTCGATTCATCGGTCCATTTTAATCCTCGATCGGTAGGAGCGTGGCTATAGACTTCGCTTTCTGCTGAAATATGTCTCGTGTTCATAACGTTTTCACATATCCATATTACGTAAATATGTGAAAGACCCGAACCATATTATTGAGTTAGAACCAGGACGAAATAGCGGAAGATTTGGCGTATGAAGAGGTTCTGTTCAAATTTTGGATAAGAAGGAACATATTCTACGCTCGAGGTTATACCTCAAATCGAAAGTTTTGTGGAGGAACCACGATGTTGAGAAATGACTTGGGAGTTAGAATCGAAATGAAATCAGGTATCCTTACCTCTTGACATACCAGTCGTACCCCTAATTTAGAAGGCGAAATTTCATAAGAAGGGAGGTTGTAAGACCCGGTTTTTATAAATAAAGATGAATTTTCTATAAATATTATTTTTGAATATTATGGAATAATTTGATATAATGTTATAGTTGTGGGTAATATTTATAAATTTTGCAAAGTATCTGAGTGGTTATATTATATTAGATTGGTGGGGAATATTAGTTTAGCGAGGGAATATTAAATGCAATGCTCAATCATTGGTGGACCCTACAACGAAATTATTGTCGGATTGAGAAAAAGACAAAATATTTTATTGAAAATAACGGCGGAAGTTTTCTGGTTGATCTTGTTGAACTACTCGGTAGTAAAAAAATGCGATGTCGTGTGGTTGCGTAGTAGCACCACGGTATTGATTATTGATCTTTATGTGAGAAGTCGGCTTGGTTTGATTCCATTATTGTCGATTAATAATATGAATTATTATAGCGATAATGACGTTTTGTTTTATTCGTATTATTAACGTAATAAAAGCGAAACATCTTTTATATAAAAGAAATACTTTATTAAAGTTATTTTATAAATAAAATATATTATATTTTATTATGCGTAGTGTTTTTGCGTAGTGTTTTGCATAGTGTTTTTGCATAGTAAAATGTTTTTATATAAATAGAATATATTATATTTTATTTAAAAGATTTTGCTTTAAATATGGATGATCAGATTAAAATAAATCAATACTGATAGTTCATGGATTAATTCTTATGCATTCCATTTTCTATAAATAGAAGCTCGTTCCTTCATTATTTTCTTACGAATTCATTGAAACTACAGAGAGAAATTATAGAGAGAAGCTATAGAGAAAGTTATAGAAAGAAGAAGAGTATTACTTTACTTCATTACTTACTTATATTAGGTTCTTTTACGGTAAGGGGTGTTATTCTTTCTTCTTGAAGAGAACTTACATTATTCCATTCATTTATTATTACATTGGAATAACTTTGTAAAAGTGGCATACCTACCTATACATAACTTTGTATCGCGGTATACCTATACTTGGTGAAATCCTTATGTTATTCCATTGCTTATTATTACATTGGAATAACTTTTGTATCTGTGATTTACCCTATACTTGGTGACATTCTTCTATTATTACATTGGATTATCACATGCATGTGTTTTACATCACTGGTTAAATCTTTATTATTACATTGGAACATCACATGCATGTGTTTTTACAGGACTTTATTATTATTATTACATTGGAACATCACATGCATGTGTTTTACAGGACTGGTTAAAATCTTTATCATTACATTGGAATATCCTATCATGTGTTTTACAGGATCCAGTTCCATCTTTATTATTACATTGGAACATCTTGTGATTGTGAATTTCACGACTGGTTCCGTTATTATTATTACATTGGAATAACTTTTGTCATCTGAATCTGCATGCGTGGTGATTTCTTTTGTTATTCCATTCTTTATTATACCCGGTTGGTTAAAACTTTGACTTATATACTCCATGAAATTAGTAGAATATCCTTGATATTTGCGTTTCATCGATATCTTTTCATGGAAATATTCTTACGATCATTCTTGAATTTTACTCTACAAAGCGATATCGTGTTGTGATTTGGGCGTTAAAAATTCTGGATAAAATAATTCTTGAACTTGTTTTATTGAATTCTTATATCATTGTCATCATCCTCATTTTATATTTTTTTTAAAGTCATCATGGCTTTTAGAGCATGGATGGACTTGGTATGATTATGACCGAGGGATTATTGATTGTAATCATGGCCAGTAATGTTACAAATGATGTGGTAAAAAAAAATCCTCGATGGTAGTAGTGCATTGATGGGCGATTGTTGGCATGATCATGACCATTAATGAATACACAACTATTCTTGGTAGTAGTGCGAAATAATTGTGATCGTGATACTAAAGAATATCCTTGGCCGTAGTGCAGGGTGATTCGATGATGTGGATTATTTATTAAAGCTGAGTCTCAGCTATAACGATGATGAAAAACCTTTTAAAATCATAAAAGATAGTAGATTTTATTTTCTACTTGACTCTTTTAATGGATTGCATATTCATTGCTGATTAAAGCGGTTGTTTATTGTATTTTATCGGTTTAACATTGTTGAAGACTATTGATAATTTATTTTGCATTATCTTAGTCATAATATTTCTTCTTTGGGCTAGTTGAGCTCACCCTTTCTTTCCTTTATTCTCTTGAGGAAATGAGAATATAAATTTGGGACGAGTCGGGGAAGCAGTGATGGTCACGAAGAAGATAGCATTAGTAGTCCTCACTATTACGTGAAATAGTGTGATAATAATTATAATGAGGACTTTTGTTTGAGTTTGTATAATATCTAGTAGAGCGATATTTGTATTTAAACTCACGATTTATATAAATATTATACCACAGACAGTTATGTTAATAAGTTGTATTTAAATTACGTACCATGTATAGTGGCGACCCAAGATGGGTGATGTATACCTAATTTTGGGGGCGTAGGATGTTCCAACAGAATAATAATAAAAAAGGAGGCCCAGGTCCTGTAAAACACACGACGAGATGTTCCAAATGAATAATAGAAGAATGTCACCAAGTATAGGGTAAACCATATATCTGAGTTATTCCAATGAATAATAAGCGATGGAATAACAACAGTTTTCTTCATGAATAAGAAAGAATAACACCCTTACTTTTGGTAGGAGATTGAATCTGCGGTAGTGTAGTAACAAAATACTCTTCTTCTTCTCTCTTATTCTCTATATCTTTCTCTCTACATAGCTTGAATGAATTACGTGAAAAATAATGAAGCACTTGGGCCTCTATTTATAGAAGATTTCTAAACTTAACACTAACACCGCCATGAAAAGGCGAGTGGCTTGTTATTTGGTGATGTAAAAGAAAAGTGGTTTGGCGCTTTGTAATGTGAAACGACAAGTGGTTCGACGTCTTCATAATGTGGAACGACAAGTGGTTCGACGCTTTAATAATGTGAAACGACAAGTGGTTCGACGTCTGGTAAAGGTAATTACTATTAACGAAGGTAATTACTATTCACAAAGGTAATTACTTATTGACGAAGGTAATTACTTATTGAAGAAGAGACTCTTAGATGATGACATATGGGCCCCTCATAAAATAATCAAACTTACCACAACGTCTCATAATGAATTTCTTTATATACATCGAGGATTGAATAAATATTACCACAAATCATTTTATTTTAATCAACACATAATTAATCTTTCAACAATTATTAATCATTTATAACTTGTCGTCTCGATTATTGATTTAATACTATAACATATTATCTGAGATAATCTTTGTGTGACAATAATTGAATCGATAATATAAGAGATATGATCTGCAATTCTTACATGTGATAATTGAGCGTAAGATAAGAGTGACTTCTCACGTAAAGCGTCAATAATCAATATCGTGTCTTCTTACTATACTACTCTGCCGTATTCGTATTTCTTTTACTACCTAGGGTGGTTCAACGGTTTTAACGAGTAACACCTCTGCCGTTATTTTTTTTATAGAAAGATAATTTTGTCGTTTTTCTAACTACGATAATACTTAGTTAATGAGGTCCACTTATGATTGGTAAGTAAATCACGAATATTCCCCGACAAAAGAATATTCCCAACCAAACGAATATTTTATAACAACTTGCTTACTTTTGCAAAATTTATAAATATTACCATGAAACTTTAACATTATATCAAATTTATTCCATAATATTCAAAAATAATATTTATAAAAAATTCATCTTTGTTTATAAAAGTTGGGGTCTTACATTTGACTTCAAAAGTAAAATTGTATCTATAATTTTAAAAAGAAGATAGTAACTATCCTTTAGAGTAGATGGATGGGGGAGGGAGATGATGATTCCATGAATGAACATTATAAATTACTACAATCTTGCATCTATATTTTTCAAAGCTAAATTCATTTTAGTCAAGTTCAAAAACAAAATACTAGTACGAGTACTACTACGGAGTTTGAAAAGTAAAAATGTGGCCGCCGACTTCCAGGTTCACTTGTTAGAAATAAGTTTGACCTCTAGCTCTGTAGGAAATATCAGATTACGCGGGGTGATAATGTTCCATTTAATTTGATAGCCCTACCAACCCCATTTGAGAGTTTTAAAAATGAGAGAAAAGAAAGGAGAAGGAAAATTTAGATCAAAAATCTTTCAAGGAGATAAGAAAATAGTAGATGGTATTTTAAAAGAAAGGGAACAGGAGGCCTAACTACTAGTATCAAATTACTCCTGATCTGGTCATCCAAAAAAGTACATGAACTGGAGCTGGTTTTTTACTGTATCCAGGAAAGGAGCTCAGACCAAGCCTTTTGTCCCTGGTAAAAAGGATGAAAGCAAAGAGCTTTCACTGGGATAGCAATGCCCATTCCAAGAGTTGAGGCCAGTAAAATCGGGTGCATCTCCTGTTCTCTGTGCTGCTTTATGCCAAAACATCAGCAAACACTGTTAACTTCCCTACAAGTGAAAGGCATCTCGGCTACATTCACACCATTCTTCATTTCTAAATTATGTACTACCATTATACCCCCTTTTTTTGCAGACAACAGTTATCTCCAGGTCTAACCTATACCTCCCAACCTAACCATAACCTTTTAGCTTGGCAGTGATTCATCAGTTACAATACTTCATCATCGAAACCAACTCAGAAGCAAATTAGGTCATAAATAACTGAAACAAGATTTAAAACAAAAAGTTCGTTCTAGTAAAAATAAATTATAGAACAATTTAAAGCTAAAGTTCCATAAAAAAAGTAGTATATTCTTACCACAGAAATTTGAACATAAAAATCCGACTCAAAACAATTAATTGAAAGGAAATAACAAAACTAGGCCTTATCGGCTTTCGATGCAGTAGCAGCAGCTTGTCCACGTAGGCGACCCGTCCTCCTGGCTGCAATGAGACCAACCTTTTGCCCAGGGGGAGCATCACGGCGAACAGTGCTGGCATGACCAATATGTTGGTGATTACCACCACCATGAGGATGCTCAACAGGATTCATAGCAACACCACGAACTTTGGGCCAGCAGTTACGTTTAACCCTATATTTGTGATAAGCATTCCCAGCCTTAAGCATAGGCTTCTCAGTTCTTCCCCCTCCAGCTACCTGACCAATCATAGCACGACAACCACTAGGCACAATTTTTTTAGCACCGGACGGGAGCTTGATCCTTTCAAAAACACAAGAATAGCAAGTAGTCGTCAGGTTTGTTGAATCATATATGATATATCAAAACTTAATTGAAATTCAGCAACAAAAGCATACCAGCAGCAGCCATAATACAAAAACATTGAATAATAATGGCATAAGAGAAAAGTAGCAACTCAAAATATTGTTTTCAAAAGGTAAACAGAAGTACAATTTTGAATTACCGAGAAGCAGAGGCTGATGAATTTAGATGAAGATTATATCACATGTCAACACATGATCAAAGAACTCATTATTGGAAAAAGATCCCAGGTAAAACCAGGAACCTCATGGGCTTGTGCATATAATTGCTTTGAGCAACGAACATGATTTAGACATACAGTTAAATACATTTTGGAACCTTATCAATCTTTGATCTTTAGTTCCAATACTACTGATTTCTAATAATGAAATCTCCCAACTAATGTCCAAACTTGGAACTCAGGAGAATGAAACAAATCCTTTGTAAAATAGTTACATAACACAGCAATACTAAGAATTACTTTTCAAACAAAAGTTATAGAAATTACCTCATTTGTTTATTCAATAAGATTTTTAATTACAGTTTAAATTAAGACAAATAAAATAATAGCTAAAATAGACCCTACATTATTTTCCAGAAAAAAACAAACTAAAATCATATGAAAATGAAAATAGTATTGTATTGTAGAACACTAAGCAACATTGTCTATAATTAGTAAAGCAACCAAAACAATTTAGATCAATAAAACAAAATTTAGATCAATAAGGAGGAACAAATAAAATGGAATCCTGATACTCTTATCAACCCAAAAATCATCAACTTAAATAATCAAAAAAAAACAGACAACGCCTCTCCACCGCCTGGGCTAAAGCCCAAGGTGCCCGGCTTTAGGCCCATTAAAATTGACAAATTTTTAGGACCCCCAAGAGTTATTTGTATTATGTATATATATATACCAAAACAAAAAGACCAGCCCACGTCAGTTTAAATTTAAATGACCACAAAAAAATTACCCAATAAAATAGGCCCAAATCGTATTAATGCTGTTTTGTTCAGAAAAAGTTCTTAGTTTTTTTTTATGCGTATCTTAGAAAAAATTCACAAAAGGCCAAATTTTTTGTTGTCGTTTTAACCCTTAAAAACTCAGGGCCGGCCCTGCTTCTCCACACCCAAAATCATAAATGACCTAATGATAGGCTATCTAGAATCATAAAAAAATTAAATATACTGAAAATTAAATAATCACGTAAGGCTAGTGACATCAATACAAACATATATAGGAGGGAGAAAAGAGTAAGGACTTGTACCTAGAGGTACCATTATCAGGATTGTGACTGATGACAATGGCGTAGTCACCAGAAGCCCTAGCCAAGGTACCACGATCACCGACATGGTGTTCCACGTTACAAACGACGGCTCCTTCAGGGATAGCTCTGAGAGGCAGAACATTTCCTACCATAAGATTTGCCTTCTTTCCGCAAAAAATGAACTGACCGGTGTACATCCCCTCGGCGGCCACGAACAGCTCCTTCTGATGCTTGTAACGGAAGGGGTGGCGGAAGGTGACGCGGGCCAGTGGAGCACCACGGCCAGGGTCATGGACGATCTCGGTGACAACGCCCTTCAGGTAGCCGTTGCGCTCGCCGAAGTCGAGACTCCGGAACCTAGCGGGGCCTTTGCGGTGGTGGGTGTGGGACTTGAAGACGCTTCCCGCACCCTTACGCTGTGCTCTGATCACACGACCCATATCTTTCCTCTCTGGTTAAGGGTTTGGGGACGGCAGAGGAAATGAGAGAATGAGATCTTATATATGGTTTTAGGGTAACTTTTAACTGTTGTGGACTTTGTTGGACTGATCATTGTATTGGGCTTTTGGTGGGCTGCGAGTATTTCTAAAGTTCTAAAAACTACTCTACCCGAAGGATGCACAAAATTTAGGGCTCGCCCTGTAAGCAAACTTAATGGTTCAATAGGTCACTTTCACCGAGGTAATGTTAAGCATGTCCAAAAAAAACTACTTAAAAGAAATTAAGGCATGAAAATTGATAATTTTGAAAAGCAAATGTGTTTATTGATTTTCCATTTATTAGACCTCGTAAAATAGGGTTATGGGTTTAATTTTGGTTTACAAAATATGTTATAATTTCATTTAAGAACTAAAACTATATTAATTATTTTTAATATGAGTTGTGTGGGTTTGAACCATAAGTCGACCTATATTTTAAATTTAAAACTTACCTTTATTATGATCCAATTAAATAAATTATTACTAGATATATTACGTATACATAATTACTAAACATTTTATTTTTATACATAATCACCGAATATTAATTTTTTTTTAGGGGTAGGGGTATAATAATCACATAATTTTAATTTTTTTTAGGGTGGGGGTATAATAATCACTGAATATTATTATTAATTTTTTGGATTTGGGTGTGGGGGGTGGGTGGGTGGGTGGGTGTGGGTGGGGTGTATGGGTGTATAAATAATCGGTAAATATTTTGGTTTGGGTTGGGGGTTGGGGTGGGGGTGGGGGTGGGGGGTGGAGGTTGGGGTAGGTGTATACATAATCAGTAAATATTATTTTTTTGAATTAAAAAATTCTAAATTTGAATTGAAAAGAACTTTTGATTTTAATTTGAAATGAAATACGAGTCAAAAAATGGTTAACCGATTTGGACCTATATTTCTTTTAAAAAATATGGTTAGGAACCTTAACCAACTTAAGTAAATAAAATAGTTAATCAACCCATTTGGTTCTAGTTAATATGAGTTGACTCAATAGTTAACCAACTATATTGTCAGATCTACCATTTAGTAATGAAAAATGATATATACGATGGACTGAAAATATAACAATTAGAATTACCGCCATTTGATTATTAATGAACTTTATAAAAATAATTAATTAAAAACTTATGATGTGAAGTTATTTTTTCATTCCAACTTTACCCATATTATATATCCCTCGTGGAAAAAGGGTTATAGAACTAGTATATCGACAAAGTTTCCTTTGTCGTACATGGTGGATACGCAGGCCGGGAGGTGGTTTATTTTTACGTGTTAGTATTAGTTAATTGACCAATTTAGCATGAAGTGGATAACATAATCCATTTTTAATGGATCCGATTCTCTCCATTTCAAATGAAATGATTAATCTCTATTTAAATGTTTATTTAAAAATATTGAATCTAAGGCCTAAAAACTGTTACCTCATTTAAAAGTCACTAACCTAAAACAATAACTTATTTGTTTCAAATTTTTTTTTACGTATCAACATTAAAATGCCATGTAGGATTTTATTTTTTTCACACATAAGCATTTACTTACCACTGTAAGACCCCGAATTTTATGAAATAAAAGTATTCAATTTTTTTTATAATTACAATTCAGTAAATGATTAAATTGATAAAAGTTTAAAGTTAAGGGTGAGATATGAATTTTTTTTCAAAATATGCAAGTGGTTATAAAATATTCATTATTGTCGGAGAATATTCGTTTGGTCGTGGAATATTCTTTTCTGTAGGGAATATTAAATGCGACAATGTAGCGACCATTTAGGGGCCCCATAACAAAATAACTGTCGGATGAAGAAAACGACAAAAATTGAGTTTTTATAAATAACGGCGTAGTTATTACCATTAACACTGTTGGAATACCCGGTGGTTAAAATACGATGTCTGGCGTGGTTAAAGAAGATACGCCTGAGTTTTACAGTATTGTTGAATTATTGATCCTTACGTAAAGAAGACCTTTACTCAATAATTGTCACGGTAGCTCTTGTTCAATATTTTATTTTATTAATTCAATAATTGCTTTGCGTTGATATTTTATATTATTGTTGCTTCGATAATTATCAACTGCATGATATTTTCCATTATCGATCAATAATTCATATTATTTGAATAATATTATTAGATATCATTATTGGCAATGTCTAGAAAGTTCTGTCAAGGAGAGGTTTGGTCATCTAATAGCGCGCCAATAATGAGAAATTCTTATTGGAAAGCCCTCCATCACGAGAGCTACTTTGGTTATCGTAATTGTGATTATGTAATATTATTTGTGAATAAATAATTATTAATTTATATGATAAGGAAATATTTATTTTATGTGGATATAAATGATGGATATATTTATTTTTATGTGGATAAAAATGAAGGAATTAATTCTGAGGTGTTTTATCAGTATTTTGTCGGTGTGGAGGTATTAAAAATCATCCGTTTATGGATTTCGAATATTTTATGTTTGGAATTTGAAAAAACTCAAAGCTACAAAGTTGTAGAGAATTTGATTTCAGGCAGAATGGACATAAAATTCGTATTTTTCTGATAAACGGACTATTTTCTATGAATTGTTGAAGTTTCGATAAATAAAATGTTTTTTATTAAAATTAGGGGCGGGACCCACTTTTGTCTTTGGTTGATAAATGTGCTGAATTGGTTTTTCAATTGAGGTGGGATAGAATTTTTCAAAGTGGCGTGCTTGAGTTGGTGAAAAGAAATAATAATAATTTATTATTTTAGTCTTCTTTGGCGTTTTAGCATTTTTCTATAAATAGGTGCTTATGTTATAATTGAAAATCACATCAGAAACAAGTTTTCTTTCTTTCTATATTGTCAAGCATATTTTTGAGAGTATTTAGATGCTTTGAGAGTTGCTATTTAGTAGAAGTTTCCTTGATTTTTCATCCGATATTCCAAATGAAGTATCTTCTTATTTTTGAGGTAAGAGATTTTAAGGGTTATTATATTTTTCATTCGTACTTCTTCCGCCTTGAAAAATTCGGAAAAATTTGAAATGATATTTTGATGAGTTTTATTGATTGTGTCCAAAATGGTAATTTTGGATCATAGATTAAAGTTATGAATTTTATGAGAAAATACTTATTTTAAAAAGTAACCGCTTATAACTCCTTGTGGTTAACTCCAAAATCGATAAAATTTTATTGAGAGTACATCTATATAATATCGATTGTACTCTGTGAATTTTGAAATTTTTGGATAAAAGTACAATTTATGATAAATGTCTAAATATTAGGCGGTTTTTGGCCATATGAAAAATAGTAAATGAATTTTAAAATTACGAGAAAATATATATTTCAATATGGGACTATATTCTGCTAAATCCCATAAAAGAAATATTTTTGGAACTGATTTGGTATTTTTCATGAAAATGGACTAGTTATGAGTAAATGAATTAAATATGTTATGTGAAGTAAGAAAATTGGAAAATATGATTTTATGGCTTGAGAATCATACATGAGTTATATGTAGATTTTTTATGAGGGTTTTGGTTATTGGTGATAAAATCTTATGAGTTTAGCATTTTAGAATGATTAAATGCATTATTTAGTAAAGTGTAAACAATTAAAATAAATTGTTTATAAGTTTAAGAAATATTATTTCAATATCATTATCTTAGAAATATTGGTATGAATTTTATTGTGAAATTTCTACCTTTTTGAGTCGGGTTTACTTATTCATGAGTTCTTATTCACGAGTTCTTATTTACTGATTCTTATTCATGGAGTTCTTATTCACGAGTTCTTATTCATGACAAAATTGGTTTCTTTTTAACCAAATTATAGTTGAGTTATGAATATTACTCTTGAGATTAAATCTATATGTTGATTATATTATTTTTTTATTATCATATATAATATTTTTATAACCCAATGATGATATTAATTTCTCTTTGACTTGAGTGTAAAGATGGGTAGATTATTGGTATGATCATGACTATGGATTCTCTTTTTGGCGATGGTCAAAAGTTGAATTGTTGGTCGGTATGATCATGACCATTGAATTTATAATTGAATATCTTTAGCTTAAGTGCAAAGGTGAAATGATCAACATGGTTATAATTATTGTTTATATAAATTCTGAAATGATTATATATTTTTTGAGATATTAATATATTTGGCATGTAGTGCAAATATGAACTGTGGATGAATATATTTGGCGTGTAGTGTAAATATGAACTGTTGAGGAATATTTTTGGCCTGTAGTGCAAAGATGAATTGTTGATGAATATCTTTGGCCTGTAGTGCAAAGATGACATGTTGTTGAAAATCTTTGGCCAGTAGTGCAAAGATGAACTGTTGACGAATATCTTTGGCCGTAGTTCAAAGATGAATTTATTAGTATGATTATGAACAGGAACTGTGATTTGGTATAACCATGATCTTTGATGTTTCAGGTAAAGACATATGATAAAAATTATCTTCGTCCTGGATGCGAAGAGAAATTTAGAATCACAATTATGATTATGAGTTATTCATATGATTGTGGACCAGAACTGTTGATTGATGTTACAGGGATAAAACATTGTTGGTGGATTTTTAACATAGAGAATATACATGATACAGAATTGTGACGACCCCAAAATTAGGTATACATCACCCATCTTGAGTCGCCAGATACATGGTACAGAATTTAAATACAACTTAATAATCTGTTGTCTTAGTATGCAATCTTAATAAAACATAAACTGTGAGTTTGAATACAAATATTGTCTATTAGAGATTATACAAACTCAAAAGGAGTCCTCATTACAATTATTATCACACTATTTCACGAATAGTGAGGACTACTTAATGCACCATCTAGGACCATCACTCTGTTTCTCCGACTAGTCCCAATTACGTTACTCATTTCTGAAGAGAATGCGTGAAAGAAAGGGTGAACTCAACTAGCCCAGTAAGAAATATTATGACTAAGATAATGCAAAATAATTTATCATTATCCTTCAACAGTGTTAAACTGATAAAATATAATAACTATCAAGTTTAACTGCAGCGGAACAAGCAATCAATTAGAAGAGTTAAGTAGGAAATAAAATCTAATATCTTCTATGATTTAAAAGGTTTTTCATCACTTTATCGCTGTGACTCAGCTTAATAAATAATCCACATCATCGAATCACCCCTGCACTACGGCCAAAGATATTCTTTAGTATCACGACCACGAATTATCCATGCACTACGGCTTAAGATAATCATGTTTTCATCAACTGTCCCGATCATGCCATAAAACAATTCATCTTTGCACTACTGACCAAAGAGAATCCATAGCCATAATCATACCAAAAATCGTCCATCAATGCACTACTACGCCGATGAGGACTTTTTCCACATCACTTGTAACATTACGGTTATGATTATCTTAGAATAATCCTCAGTCATAATCATACCAAGTCCATCTACGCACTCTGAATACCACAGATAACTTTCAACATAATATAAACATGAGGATGATGACAATGATATAAGAATTCAATAAAACAAGTTCAAGAATTAACTTATCCAGAAACTGATAACGTTCAAATTGTCAACATGATATTGCTTTGTAGAGTAAAATTCAAAAATGCTCAAAAGAATATTTCCATGAAAAGATACTGGATGAAGCGCAAATATCAAAGATATTCCACTAATTTCATGAGTATAGAAGTCAAAGTTTTAATCAACTGAGTATAATAAAGAATGGAATAACAAAAGAAATCACCATGAATGCGATAGAATCCTTGCACAAGGCGAGTTATTCCAACAGAATAATAAAGGATGGAACCAGGTCCGACGTAAACACACGAACGTGGATATTAGATAGAATAATAAATAATGGAACCCGGTCCCATAAACGCATTTATGTGATATTTCGACGAATAATAAATAATGGAACCGGTCCGGCCAGAACGCACAGACGGGATATATCCGACGTAATAATAAAGAACGGAATATTAGAAGAATGTCACCATGTATAGGATAGCCCGCGTATACAGGTTATTCTAACAGAATAATAAATAATGGAATAACAGAAGTTCTCTTCATGAATACAAAATAAATAATATGTGACAACCCTGTCCAAAATCACGTATATAACTCATAATCATAATTGTAGTTCTAAATTCCTTTCCTCATCTAGGACAAAAATAATTTTCATCACCTGAAACATCAAAGATTATGATTATACCAAATCACAGTTCATGTTCATAATCCTACTAATAAATTCATCTTTGCACTACGGCCAAAGATATACATCAACAAGTCATCTTTGCACTACAGGCCAAAGATATTCATCAATAAGTCATCTTTGCACTACGAGGCCAAAGATATTCATCGATTAATCATGTTCATCTAAACACTGCTCATCTTCAGCATTTCACGGCCAAAGATATTCATCGAAATCATTCATCTTTGCACTACGGGCCAAAGATATTCGGTTATAACATCATTTAGGACCGAGGATGATGAAAAATATTTTAAAGAGAATCGAATCCAAAGAAGCGAAAAGAACAAATATTAAGGATTCGTACTTTAAACAATTCCATTAAAAATACTTCATAAATAACCGTGAGTGGGGTAAAATTCAAGAATGATCAAAACATGGATACAATCAAAGCTAGTATCCGAATAGATATTTTGGACAAAAGAAGAAATTTCATTTCTCGGTGAATAGTCTTGATATTAAGTGAATAGTAATCTCGACACCAAAAGATAGAAATTTCACAAAAAATCATCACGTTTAAGTGAATAGTACTTTCGTGAATAAGAACTCGTGAATAGTTAACTTGACATGAAAAAGTTCTAAATTTGATAAAATTTCCAACCAACATTACAGCATAATGATATTGAAGAAATAATATCATTTTAGAAGAAAATAACCTCCTTACCTCGGAAAAAATAAGATTTACATGGAATCTTTGGATATAGTCTTTGAAAGAACTTGCAAGTATATATGATATACTCAAGTACTAAAATACTCACAAAATACTCGATATAATAGAGAGAGAAATAGAGAAAACTTGAGTTTACGGTGTGATTTTCAATTCTAACCCAAGCACCTATTTATAGGAAAATCTTAGAACACAAAAATAGAAAATTTAATAAATTAATAATATATTTATATAAATTTCCTCTGAAACACCTAACATCTGAAATCAGCCATCCTAACACATGTTAAATGAGTCCCAAAAATGTAAAAAACGTTTTTCTTATTAAAAATAATTAAAACTTCAAAAATTAATTATTTCGGAACTTTGGAACTTCAATAATTTATAATAAATAGCCCTTTTATCAGAAAATTCGAATCTTGCAAATTTTTATAGGAAATTCAATTCCCTACAACTTTTCAGAAGAAAGTTTTTTCAAATTCCAAACAGAAATTGACCGAAATCCATATACGGACGATTTTACGGGCTATAATCAAATTTCAGTCAAGAAATGGACCCACAGACATGTTTAACATGTTTTAAACAACTTTTGCAACAAAAATACTTCTCCTCCTCATATACTCATATATCCCACATTCATTATAAAAATATCATCATTATTATATTATAATAATATAATAAAATATTATTTTATCAGAAAAGATAAAATATCGATTTTCAACAATTGTCACTTTAAAAAATTTTCTCCATCTATATCCACATAAAATGAATATTTTCCTCATTATATAAATCAATTATTAATCATTCACAAATAATATTACAAAATCACAATAATAGCAACGAGTAGGTTCAGGAAGAGAGGGCTTTCGAATAAGAATTTCTCCTTCTTGGCGCCAAGATTAGGTGACCAAACCTCTCCTTAGATAGAACTTTCTAGACATTTCCAATAATATTATCTAATAATATTATTCGGATAATATGAATTATTATTCGATAATGGAAAATCTTGTGTAGTGACAATTATTAAAACAACGATAATATAAAATATCAACGCAAGAATTATTGAATCAATAAAATCTTGAGCGTAATTCTCGTAACAATTATTGAGTAGTGCCTTCTTCACGTAAGAATCAATAATTCAAAAATACATGCAATCTGGTGTCTTCTTTATGTCAACGTGCGTATTACTTTACTTTACCCAAGGGTATTCCAACAATGTTAACGGTAACCCTTCTGTAGTTATTTATAAAAACTTTAATTTGTCTTTTTCTTTATCCGCCAGTTATTACATTATGGGGCCCTGAATGGTCATGCTGGCAAATCATGCGAATATTCCCCAATGAGAATGAATATTCCACGACAAACAAATATTCCCAAACAACAATGAATATTTTATAACCACTTGCGTATTTTTGAAAAAAATTCATATATCACCCTTAACTTTAACTTTTATCAATTTAACCATTTACCTAATTGTAATTATAAGAAAAATTGAATACTTTTATTTCATAAAATTCGGGGTCTTACATAATACCCCTTACCATAAAAGAAACTGAATATAAGAGTAGGGAAGTAGCAGAATACTTTTCTATAGGTTCTCTTATAATTCTCTCTTTAGAGTTTCAGTCAATTCGTAAGAAATAATGAAGGAATAAACTTCTATTTATAGGAAAATTAAATGAATAGTAACTAATTCATGAACGGTCCAGATTGATTTACTATTAAACTGACGGTCCATATTGGTTTACTATTAAAACTTAAAACATCCATACTGATTTACTATTAAAACTTTAAACCAACGATCCATATTGTTTTACTATTATAACTCCACCAGCGGTCCATATTGACTTACTATTATATTTTCAACCAACGGTCTGAAAAATTAGCACATCTACTCATGGAATAATATTGTACCCAAATACGAATACAATAATACTAGAGTGAATAATAATCGGGGTGAATAGTAACTCGTTAATAGTAACTCGTGAATAAGTAGCGTGAATAGAAACTCATGAATAGTAACTCATGAATAATAACTCATGAATAGTACTCAGACACGAAAAGTGTCCAGAATACTCGATTGAACAATATATCATATTATCACGAGATGATCTTTGTAACAATAATTGAATCAATAATATGAGAGATATGATCGTGAATTCTTGTAGTAATAATTGAGTATAAGCGAGTGACTTCTCACGTAAGCATCAATAATCAATATCGTAATCTTCTTTATGCTGACCACGCGTATTCTTGTACTTTTAACACCGGGTGTTTTCAACGATTAACGATAAAACTTCCGCCGTTATTTTCATAAAAGTATTTTTTTATGTCGTTTTCTCTGTCCGAATGATAATTACATTGTGGGGTCCACTAATGATTGTCTTGTCGTATGAATATTCCCTGACAAAAAGAATATTCCCCGACCAATCGAATATTATACAACCACTTGCTTACTTTGCAAAATTTATAAATATTACCCACAACTATAACATTACATCAAATCAACACCATAATATAAAAAAAAATTATTTCGAAAAAATTAAATCTTTATTCATAAAATTTGGGGTGGTCTATTTGACTCTTCTAATGGATTGCTCGTTCCGCTGTAACTATGGTTGAAATTTTTTTATAATGTACCATATGTTCTAAATCTCGGATTTATTATTGATGAAGGCTATTGATAATTTAATTATCTTTAGTCATGATATTCTTTACTGGGCTAGTTGTGCTCTCCCTTCTGTTTCACAATTCCTTTCAGGTAATAAGAGTGTAGCTGGATCGAGCGGGGGTAACAGAGGAATAGAACGGTGGTCATCATTTAGTAGTTATATTTGGTGAATCAATTAGGGAGAGGCAAACCCAACGTTGGAAGGGTGTTTTGCCACTTATCATCTGAAAGATATATAATGACATCTGACCTCGTGTCATCATAAAGGCGAGGTGGTTGTCTTCATCCACTTCTTTGAGTATATTTGTAAGACCGAATTTTATGAAATAAAAGTATTCAATTTTTCTTATAATTACAATTCAAAAATGGTTAAATTGATAAAAAGTTAAAAGGTAAGGGTGATATATGATTTTTTTTTTAAAATACGCAAGTGGTTATAAAATATTCATTGTTGTCGGGGAATATTAGTTTGGTGCGTGGAATATTCTTTACATTGGGAATATTCATACGACGGCCCAAGCAGACCATTTGTGGGCCCATAATGTAATAACTCATGTTGATGAAGAAAAAGGCAAATTAAAGTTTTTATAAATAATCGGCGTAGTGGTTACCGTTAACACTGTTGGAATACCCGGTGGGTAAAGTAAAGTAATAAACGTTGTTGCATAGTAGCACACGGTATTGCACAGTATTTTTGAATTATTGATTCTTACGTAAGAAGGCACTACTCAATAATTGTTATAGTAATTACTGTTCAGTATTTTATTTTATTGATTGAATAATTGTTGTGTTGATATTTTATATTGTTGTTGTTTCAATAATTGTCACTACACAGTATTTTCTATTATCAGATTAATAGTTCATATTATTTTAATAATATTACTAGATAACATTATTGGCAATGTCTAGAAAGTTACATACAAGGAGAGGTTTGGTCACCTAATTGCTTGCCGTCGATGAGGAGAAATCCTTATTGGAAGCCCCCTTCCACAGGAATTGCACAGTTGTCAATATTGTGATTACATAATATTATTTGTGAATAATTAAATTATTGATTTATATGATGAGGAAAATATTCATTTTATGTGGATATAGATGGAGAAAAATTTTAAAGTGACAATTGTTGAAAATTGATATTTTATCTTTTCTGATAAAATAATATTTTATTATATTATTATAATACAATAATGATGATATTTTTACAATGAATGTGGGATATATGAGTATATGAGTAGGAAGAGTATTTTTGTTGCAAAAGTTGTTTAAAACATGTTAAACATGTTGGTGGACCCATTTCTTGGCCCGAAATTTGATTATAAACATAAAATCGCCTGCTTTATGAATTTCGGTCAATATTTGTTTGGAATTTAGAAAAACTTTCTTCTGCAAAGTTGTAGAGAATTGAATTTCCTATAAAAATTCGCGAGATTCGAATTTTTTGATAAAAGAGCTATTTATTATGAATTATTGAAGTTCCAAAGTTCCGAAATAATTGATTTTTGGAAGTTTTAATTAATTATTTTAAGTAAAACGTTTTTAACAAGTTGGTTGCACATGTTAATTGCTATAATATGATGTCTTGGGTGTGCGTAGGAAATTTATTAAATAATAATAATATTTTATTAAATTTTCTGCTTTGGTGTTCTAAACATTTTCCTATAAATAGGGTGTTCAGTTTAGAATTGAAAATCATACCAGAAACTAAAGATTTCTCTCTCTATAATATCGAGCGTATTTTGTGAGTATTTTAGTACTTCGAGTATTGCTATACAGTGCAAGTTCTTTTAGCACTATATCCAGTATTTCAGTCAGAAGTACTATTCTTTCTGAGGTAAGGTAGATTATTTTCTTCATAAATGATATTATTTCTTCAATATCATTATGTCGAAATATTGGTTTGAACTTTTTATCAAATTTGGAACTTTTTCATGTCGGGGTTACTATTCATGAGTTACTATTCACGAGTTACTATTCACAAAGCATGATGATGTTTTGTGAAATTTATATCTTTTAGTGTTTGAGTTTCTTATTCACGTGATACGACCTTTATTCACGTATGCTCTTGACTATTCACGAATCACGACACCATTCACCGAAAATGAATTTTTTTTCTTTTTGTCCAAAATATCTATTCTGGATACTAGCTTTGATTGTATCCATGTTTTGATCATTCTTGAATTTTACTCCACTATGATTATTTATGAGGTATTTTGGACATGGAATAAATTTGAAATACTGAATCCTTAATATTTATTCTTTTGTTTCACTGGATTCGTTTTCTTTAAAAAAAATTATCATCCTCAGTCCTAAATGATGATATAACTGAATATCTTTGGCCGTAGTGCAAAGATGAACAGGTGTTTAGATGAACATGACCAACTGATGAATATCTTTGGTCTGTAGTGCAAAGATGACCTGTTGATGAATATCTTTGGCCTGTAGTGCAAAGATGACTTGTTGATGAATATCTTTGGCCCGTAGTGCAAAGATAAATTTATTAGTAAGATTATGAACATAAACTGTGATTTGGTATAACCATAATCTTTGATGTTTCAGGTGATGAAAATTATCTTTGTCCTGGATGAGAAAAGGAATTTAGAACTACAATTACGATTATGAGTTATACACATGATTGTGAACAGGAATTGTTGATTGATGTTACAGGGATAAAACATTGTTGGTGGACTTTTAACATGGAGAAGATAATAGATTTTATGGTCTATTTGATTCTTCTAATGGATCGCTCGTTCCGCTGCAACTATGGTTGAAAAGTTTTATCATCTACCATATGTTCTAAATCTATGATATATTAATGTTCAAAGCTATTGATAATTTGTTTATCTTTAGTCATGATATTCTTTCTTGAAGTTAGTTGTCTTTGACCTTTTTGCTTTCACAATTCCTTTCGTGTAATAAAATTGTATTTGGGTCGAGCGAGGGATAACAAGGAATAGAACGGTGGTCATAGATTTTGAGGGTGAGGTGAATTTAACTTGGAAGAGTGTTTTGCCACTATCATACAAGATGTATAATGACATACAACCTCGTGTCATCATAAAACGGGTTGTCTTTCATCCACTTCTTTGAGTATATTTGTAAGACCACAATTTTATGAAATAAAAGTATTCAATTTTCTTATAATTACAATTCAAAGAAATGGTTAAATTGATAAAAGTTAAAGTTAAGGGTGATATATGAAATTTTTTCAAAAATACATAAGTAGTTATAAAATATTCATTGTTGTCGGGGAATATTAGTTTGGTCGTGGAATATTCTTTCTGTTGGGGAATATTAAATGCGACCAGTAGCGACCATTTGTGGGCCCATAATGTAATAACTGTGGGATGAAGAAAAAGACAAATTAAAGTTTTTATAAATAACGGTAGTAGTGGTTACCATTAACACTGCTTGTTGGAATACCCGTGGGTAAAGTAAAGTAATACACGCGTGTTGCACAAGAAGACACTTTCGGTATTACACAAGTATTTTTGAATTATTGATTCTTACGTAAAAAGCCACTACTTCAATAATTGTTACGATAATTCTTGCTTCAATATTTTATTTTATTGATTGAATAATTGTTGCGTTGATATTTTATATTGTTGTTGTTTCAATAATTGTCACTACACAAGATTTTTTTATTATCGATTAATAGTTCATATTATTTTAATAATATTACTAGATAACATTATTAGCAATGTCTAGAAAGTTACATCTAAGGAGAGGTTTGGTCACCTAATTGCGGCTACCAAGAAGAGAGAAATCCTTATTGAAAGCCCTCTTCTCTGAATCGCTCAGTGGACGCCCCAAAATAGGTATACACAACACCCATTCGAGAGTCGCCAAATACATGGTACAAAAACAACTACTGACTTTATTATTACAACAAGAAAAGCGTGAGTTTGAATTCAAATATTATCTTCTAGACAATATCTATACTCAAATAAATCCTCATCACATTATTGATTCATTATTTTACAAAATGGTGAGGACTACTAAACAACTCTCTCTAGAATCTTCATTCCATACAAATTAGGTATACATCACCCGTCTTGGGTGCGACACTTACGTAGTGCAAATTTAAAACAACTTATTAACATAAGCGTAGGTATGCAATCGACATAAGCGTGAGTTTAAATACAAATATAAATCTACTAGATATTATCTGAAACTCGAAAAAAAAGTCCTCATTCTGATTATTATCACCTTTATTTTACGAAATAGTGAGGACTACTACTAATCTTATCTTGGGACCATCACTCGTTTCCCAGGCTAAATCCCGGCTATATTATCATTTCACGAAGAAAACGGTGAAAGAAAGGGTGAGCTCAACTAGCCCGATAAAAATATATGACTAAGATAATGCGAATAAATTATCAATAGTCTTGATAATATTAAGCGATAAAATCTGATAGACAACCGGTTTAAGCTGCGGTGAATATCTGATCCATTAAAAAGAGTCAGTAGAAAATAAAATCTACTATCTTTTAGGTTTTAAAGGTTTTCATCATTTTTTTATAAATTTGAGACTCGACTTTAATAAATATTCACATCATCGAATCACCCACACTTTTCTGACGAGGATATTCTTTAGTATCGCGACCACAATTATTCATGCACTTCTGGGGGCGAGAATATTTGTGTATTCATTAATAATCATGATCATACCAACAAGCATCCATCGATACTTCTGACCCTTTGAGGATTTTTATCACATCATTTGTAACATTACGGTCGTGATTACATTAGAATAGTCTCTGGTCGTATAATCATACCAAGTCCATCCCCATACTCTGAGGCCCACGAGATGACTTTCAAAAAAATATAAACATGAGGATGATGACAATGATATAAAAATTGATAAAACAAGTTCAAAATTATTTTATCCGGGAATTATTAACGTCAAATTATCGACATGATCTTTGTTTTGTAGAGTAAAATTCAAGAATGATCGGAAGAATATTTCCATGAAAGATCTTTGGATGAAACATTGAATATCGAGGATATTCTACTAATTTCATGGAGTATAGAAGTCAAAGTTTTAACCATTTGGGTATAATAAAGAATGGAATAACAAAAGAAATCACCGTAAATGCGATAGGCCTTGCAGACGAGTTATTCAGCGAATAATAAATAACGGAACGGTCGGGTGAAATTCACACAAAGCGGGATGTTCAACAGAATAATAAAGATGGAACCCGGATCCGTGTAAAACACACGCGATAGGATATTCAGCGAGAATAATAAAAAAGCGGAACCGGAAATGTAAAACACCTGAGCGGATGTAAAAAAACACGAGACGGGATGTTCAGCGAAATAATAAAAAGCGGAACCGAATTCCGGGTGTAAAACACCTGAGAGCGAGGATGTTCAGCGAATAATAATAAAAAAGCGGAACCGGTCGGTTGTAAAACACCACAGACGAGATGTTCAGCGAGAATAATAGAAGAATGTCACCAAGTATAGGGTAAACCACTTATCGAGTTATTCAAGAAATAATAAGCGATGGAATAACAACGATTCTCTTCGTGAATAAGAAAGAATAACACCCTTACATTTGGTAGGAGATTGAATCTTTACGGCGGTGTAGTAACAAAATACTCTTCTTCTTTCTCTCTTATTCTCTCTATACTTTCTCTCTCTCTATAAGCTTGAATGAATTAAGTGAAAAAAAAATGAAGCCCTAGGCCTCTATTTATAGAAGATTTCTAGCTTAGCACTTTTAGTGTGTGAAAAGCGAGTGGCTTGAAATGATGTGGCTTGGTTTTGGCCTTTTGTAATGTGAAGCGACAAGTGGTTCGGCCTTTTGTAATGTGAAGCGACAAGTGGTTCGACGTCTACTATAAAGGTAATTACTATTAGCGAAGGTAAATACTATTGGCGAAGGTAAATAAATACTATTGAAAGGGTAATTCTATTGGCGAAAGGTAATTACTATTGTGAAGGTAATTACTATTTGGCGAAGGTAATTACTATTGGCGAAAGGTAATTACTATTGTGAAGGTAATTACTATTGTGAAGGTAATTACTATTATTGAGGTAATTACTATTATTAAGAAGGTAATTACTTATTATGAAGGTAAATCTTATTGATGAAGAGACTCTTAGATGATGACATATAGGCCCCCATAAAATAATCAAACTTACCACAAATCATTTTTTTTTCATCAACACATATTTAATCTTTCAACAATTATTAATCATTTATAACTTGTCGTCTCGATTATTGATTTAATCTTATAACATATTATCTGAGATGATCTTTGTGACAATAATTGAATCGATAATATAAGAGATATGATCGTGATTCTCTTGTATGTGATAATTGAGCGTAGGTGAGTGACTTCTCACGTAAGCATCGATAATCAATCTGGTGTCTTCTTATCTATGACTCTGGCGTATTCTTTGTACTTTTACCATAGGGTAGTTCAGCGGTTTTAACGGTAACACCTCGTAGTTATTTTTATAAAAAATATTTTTGTCGTTTTCTCGATCAAATGCAATAATTACATTATGGGGTCCACCAATGATTGAGCCATTATGCACGAATATTCCTAACAAAAAAGAATATTCCCAGACCCAAACGAATATTTTATAACAACTTGCATACTTTACAAAATTTATAAATATTACCCACAACTATAACATTATATCAAATTTATTCCATAATATTCAAAAATAATATTTATAGAAAAATTCATCTTTATTTATAAAAGTTTGGGGTCTTCTGACCTCCCTTAACTTATGAAATTTAAGCCCTCGAAATTAGAATGCGATACACAGTATGTCGAAGAGGTAAGGATACCTTGATTTCATTTGATTCTAACTCCCAGTCATTTCCTCGACATCGTGGTTCCTCCACAAAACTTTGACTTGAGGTATAACCTTGGGCGTAGAATATGTTCCTTCTTATCAAAATTTGAGCAGGGAACCTCTTAATCGTCAAATCTTCCATTATTTAAATCAGGTTCTAACTTCGATAATATGGTTGGGTCTTTCACATATTTACGTAACATAGATATGTGAAAAGTTATGAACACGAGACATATTTGGCGGTAAAAGCGAGTCTATAGGCCCCAGATTCCTACTCGATCGAGGATTAAAATGGGCCAGATGAATCGAGGTTAAGTTTTCCTCTCTTTCCAAATCTTGTAACTCCTTTCCATGGAAGCGACTCTTAACAACATGATCTCTATATCGAATTCCGTCCTTTCGATGAAGATCGGCATAACTCTTTTATCGATTTTGTGAGGTTTTTATATCGTTGTCGGATCGTTTGAATCTTTTAAAAGTAGTCATACGTACCAACTCGGTCCCAACAACGTTGCTTCACCCACCTCGTCCCGTATCTTTGGAAGCGACACTTTCTTCCATCTGGCTTGAATGGAGCCATGCGATACTTGCTTGATAAGCTGTTGTTGTGGGAAAAACTCCACGATGGTAAGAACTTGTCCCACTCCCCTTGAAATCAAGGACCACGAGTCTTAATAGATCTTGAGAGTTTGAATAGTCCTCTCCATTGTCCGTCCGAAATGCGAGGATGATATCTTAGAAACTAAATCGTGAAATCTGTGCCCATAGCTTTTTGCAAACTAACCCAAAATCGTGAAGTGAATCTTGGGTCTCGATCGAAACTATGGATCTTAGGCATACCATGCGATCTTACAATCTCGTTTATGTACATCTGAGCGAAGGCGTTCAAGTGTATAAGTTTCTCGTATCGGTAAGAAATGAAGCGGACTTGGTCGACTCTATCAATGATGACCCAAATCGCATCGATGCCTTGAGAAACCTTAGGAAGGCCGTGCTAGAAATCCATGGTAATGTGCTCCCACTTCCATTACGGAATTTCAAGTGGTTCTGATGGACCTTTTGGTACTTGATGCTCAACTTTAACTTCGTTGACAAGTTAGACACCTTGAGATAAGCAGTATATCTCTCTCTTCTTATTGCTCCACCAAAATGTATGCCGAATATCGTGATACATTTGGTACTCCCGAGATGGATTGCAAATGGTGTGTTGTGTGCCTCCATCGTGATATTATACTTTAAATCGAGGTCGTTAGGAACCTGAAAGTGCAGAGTTGACTCGAAGTATTCCTTCTTCATCGATTCTTGCTTCTTGGCGCGTAGCACCTTCTTGCACTTTCTTCCTCATCACGCATCGACTCAGTGCGTAGCTTGGCGACTTTAACTTTATCGATTAAAATCGGTTCTACTTTCGTATACTCGCTATCATCACATGCGTCCACAGGTCTTTAATTCTATCTCCATCCTTTGCAAGTCACACAAAATGGGCCTTTGCGTTGACAATATCGCTTTTCGTGCTTGCATATGATTTTCTACTTTCGATCGTCGGCTACCGTTTAAACTTTTCGGGATGGTATTGGATGGTATGATCATAATCTTTCAGCGATTCAAACCAGCGTCGTTTATCGCGTGTTGAGTTCCTTTTGAGTGAAGAAATATTTGAGGCTTTTATGATCGTAAAGATCTCCACTTTCTCCCCATCTGAGTAATGCCTCCAAATTTTAAGTGCAAAAACAACGGTTTGCCTCTCTAGATCATGAGTAGGATAATTCCTCTCATATTCTTTGAGTTGTCGCGAGGCATAAACTATTACTTTTCCATGTTGCATGAGAACACATCCCACCCTTTGCTTGCGAAGCATCACTTGTAGATGACAAATCCCTCAAGGCGGATGGTATTGTCGAGCAGTCTTTGAAATAAGTCTCTCTCTTGAGTTCTTGAAAACTCTTCTCACATTCTTAACTCAATGCAAGAACTTTGTATCTTTCAAAAGTCGGTTTGAGTCGATGGAATAGCGATTAGAAAATCCTTCCACGAATCTCAGATAATAACCCATTAAGCAAGAAAGCTACGTGCTTGATCCTTTGATTTAGGTTGTTCCCGACTTTGAATAGCTTGATCTTTCTTTGGGTCAGCGGATATTCCATGACTTGATACCACGTGCCCAGAATGCTACTTCTTGACGAACTTCGCATTTCTTGACTTGGCATAAAGCTTATATTCACGAAGCTTTTGGAGTGTCGACCTCAAGTGTTGCTCATGATCTTCCGGCTTTTGGAATAAATAAGGATGTCATCAATAAAGGCGACCACAAAGTGATCTAAATATTCCTTGAATACTCGGTTCATCATATCCATGAAAGCGGCGGGGCATTAGTCGATCGAAGGACATGACTAGGAATTCATAATGCCGTCTGGGGTTACGGCCGTCTTTGGAATGTCGGTGATTCAATCTTGATTGGTGATATCAGGAGCGAAGATCGATCTTTGAAAAGAATTTGGCTCCTTACTGTTGGTCGAAGCGGGTCATCAATCGTGGCAATGGATACTATTTTTTGATGGTGGCGTGATTGACTCCAGATAATCAATCTGAAATCGCATACTCCCATCTTTCTTCTTCACGAATAGAGCAGGGCACACCCCGAGGAAGTACTAGGGCGAATAAAGCCGATGTCTAACAATTCCTGCGGTTGGGTCTTTAACTCACGAAGTTCAATAGGAGCCATTCGATATGGGGCTTTGGAAATAGGTTTTGTCTGGGTTCAAGTCGATACAAAATTCATTTCACGCTCTGGGGTAGGCGGGGAAGTTCTTGAGAATCGTCGGAAATTTATTAACAATAGGAATATCGTTTAAAAGCGGCGTATTTTTATTTAAATCGTGACATGAGCTAAGAAAGCTTGACATCCGTTTTTTCATAAGCGAATAGCTTTATGGCTTGAGATGGCCGTGATTGATTTTAATGGTTTGTCGTTTGAATTAGCATAATAGGTTGATTAGGAATATGAAAGCTAACACCTTACGAAAACAATCAATTTTTGCATGATAAGTAGTTAACGATCGATCCACAGAATCACGTCAAATCTGAGTATTTTTTAATGAAATAAGATCGACGGGTAATGTGAAGTGCAATTTGAACCAAACAAGACTTATAAGCGATGGATGTAATGAAGGTTTCTCCCAGCGGAGTTTCCACGAGATAAGTCGAAGTCTAATTTCTCGGTCGAATTTAATCGATGGCGCAAGTAGGAGAAATAAAAGAATGGGTAGAACCAGGTATCAAATAAAGTATAGACTTCATTAGAGTTTATGATAAGCTTACGTGATGACCTCATTCAGTTCCTTGCTCTTTGGGAGGTCACAACAAATGCTCTCCCTTGCCTCTGGGGTTTTGAATTTTACGGGATGGCCTTTGGTGCCTCCATCCTAGTGAATTTGTCTTGATGGCAACAAAATCGAGCTAAGTGACCTTCTCTTCCACAATTATAACATGCTTTGGATGGCATGGCCTTGATTTGGGTGATGTGTCCTCTCCTCGCATTTGAAGCATATGATAGGTGGTCTTTCTCCTTCCTTAACAATGGGTCTTTGGTCTTGGCGTCTTTCCATCATTGTTGAATCTCCTTTTCTTGAAATGTCCATTCTTATTGTTTTGTACGATTACCACCAAAGTGGTTACCATATCTCGGCTTTGTTGATTCCCTCACGCTTGTTGTCACCTAGCCTCGATGACTATTCTCTCATTTGGTATTATAATTTTGCTTAAAAATTGCTCTCTTTTTTTTATTTGTTGTTGACTCATTATCGCGCTCCACTAAGCGAGCCCTATTTACAACATCTGAATCTGACAACCACGTTTATGAGAAATAAGATGTTGGCGTATCTCGACTTCAACCTCTTAAAAACATTAGCGCCATTCTCTCTTCATTATCCACAGAGTGGGGCCCTTGGCCGTGATAACTCATAAAATTTTGCCTCGTATTGCGACACGGTCGTATTGTTTTGTTCGACTTGATAAACTCCACCTCCTTCATATGGCGAATACTTTCGGGAAAGTATTTGTCGTTGAAACGACTCTGGAACTTCTCCCGAAGATATCTTGATGCAATTTGGTTGAGTCGTTTCTGGAATTCCCACGATGTCCGCCTCTCCGCATGACATAAAAGCGTGAAAGGAACCTTTTGCTCCTCGGAGCATCCCAGAGACATCAAATATCTTGGTAATCTGCTTTATCCATGCTTAGCGAGAAGTGGTTTTGGCTCTCCCTTAAACTCGGTGGTCCCGCTCCTTAAATTGTTTAGCGGTGGCCTTGCAGAGAGTTTCAGTGTTTCCACCTACGTTTTGGGCGAGAGTCGCTCTACTTTCTTTGTTGCATAAATTGCATAAAACCTCTGAACATTTGATCGTTCGTCATTTGGTCGGTGTTGTTGTTTGCGTGAGGATTATCGCCTTCTGATGCACATTATCCGATTATTATTGATATGTGTGAATCAACGATCGCTGCGCTCCATTCTTATTCTCAACATTCTCGGATGTCATTTTGAGATCTTGCCACAAAACAAAAGGTTAATTGACGTATAACAAATTATCCTATCTTACGACCAACCCGATAAAATATCCACGTAAACTTAGGTAGGTCATCTACTAGCGAAGGTATTCCCGTCTCTCTCCCTCTAGTACTATTCTCACATCTTAGCGGGGATCGTATCCTAGCTACGATACTGTTGTGCGCCCCCCAAATTAGGTATACATCACCCGTCTTGGGTGCGACACTTACGTAGTGCAAATTTAAAAACAACTTATTAACATAAGCGTAGTATGCAATCAATCGACATAAAGCGTGAGTTTAAATACAAATATAAATCTACTAGAGATATTATCTGAACTCAAATAAAAAAGTCCTCATTCTGATTATTATCACCTTATTTTACGAGAATAGTGAGGACTACTAATCTTATCTTGGGACCATCACTTTCGTTTCCCAGCTCTCCCGTCCCGGCTATATTATCATTTCACGAAGAAACGGTGAAAGAAAGGGTGAGCTCAACTAGCCCGATGAAATATTATGACTAAGATAATGCGAGAATAAATTATCAATAGTCTTGATAATATTAAGCGATAAAATACAATGAACAACCGGTTTAAGCTGCGGTGAATATCTGATCCATTAAAAAGTCAGTAGAAAATAAAATCTACTATCTTTTAGGTTTTAAAGGTTTTTCATCAACATTTATAAATGAGACTCGACTTTAATAAATATTCACATCATCGAATCACCCACACTTTTCTGACGAGGATATTCTTTAGTATCGCGACCACAATTATTCATACACTACGGGCGAGAATATTTGTGTATTCATTAATAATCATGATCATACCAACAAGCATCCATCGATGCACTTCTGACGACCCTTTGAGAGATTTTATCACATCATTTGTAACATTACGGTCGTGATTACACTTAGAATAGTCTCTGTCGTAATCATACCAAGTCCATCATACTTCTGAATACACGATGACTTTCAAAAAAATATAAACATGAGGATGATGACAATGATATAAAATTGATAAAACAAGTTCAAAATTATTTTATCCGGGAATTATTAACGTCAAATTATCGACGTGATCTTTTTGTTTTGTAGAGTAAAATTCAAGAATGATCGGAAGAATATTTCCATGAAAAGATCTTTGGATGAAACGCGAATATCGAGGATATTCTACTAATTTCATGGAGTATAGAAGTCAAAGTTTTAACCATTTGGGTATAATAAAGAATGGAATAACAAAAGAAATCACCGTGCATGCGATAGAAGCCACAGACGAGGTTATTCAGCGAATAATAAATAACGGAACGGTCGGTGAAATTCACACAAGCGGGATGTTCAACGAGAATAATAAAGATGGAACCCGGATCCGGGTGTAAAACACACGAGATAGGATATTCAGCGAGAATAATAAAAAAGCGGAACCGGTCGGTGTAAAACACCAGAGAGGATGTTCAGCGAATAATAAAAAAAAGCGGAACCGGTCGGTGTAAAACACACTGAGACGGGATGTTCAATGAATAATAATAAAAGCGGAACCCGGTCGGGTGTAAAACCTGAATTAGGTGTTCAAAATAATAATAAAAGCGGAACGGGATGTTCATGTTCAGAGAATAATAGAAGAATGTCACCAAGTATAGGGTAAACCACTTATCTGAGTTATTCAGCCAGAGAATAATAAGCGATGGAATAACAACAGTTCTTCGTGAATAAGAAAAGAATAACACCCCCACATTTGGTAGGAGATTGAATCTTTGCGGCGATGTAGTAACAAAATACTCTTCTTCTTTCTCTCTTATTCTCTCTATTTCTTTCTCTCTATATAGCTTGAATGAATTAAGTGAAAATAATGAAGCCCTAGGCCTCTATTTATAGAAGATTTCTAAACTTAGCACTTTTAGTGTGAAAAGCGAGTGGCTTGACTGATTTGGTTTTTGGCCTTTTGTAATTGTGAAGCGACAAGTGGTTCGGCCTTTAATGTGTGAAGCGACAAGTGGTTCGGCGTCTGTAAAGGTAATTACTATTAGCGAAGGTAAATACTATTAAAGGTAAATACTATTCCTGAGGTAATTACTATTGTGAAGGTAATTACTATTGTGAAGGTAATTCTATTGTGAATTCTAATTACTATTCTTATTGCAAGGTAATTACTTATTAATTACTGAAGGTAATTACTATTGTGAAGGTAAATACTATTCACGAGGGTAATTACTATTGTGAAGGTAATTACTATTGTGAAGGTAAATCTATTGAAGAAGAGACTCTTAGATGATGACATATGGGCCCCCCAAAAAATAATCAAACTTACCACAAATCATTTTTTTTTTCAACACATATTTAATCTTTCAACAATTATTAATCATTTATAACTTGTAAATCTCGATTATTGATTTAATCTTATAACATATTATCTGAGATGATCTTTGTGACAATAATTGAATCGATAATATAAGAGATATGATCACGTGAATTCTTTGTAGCGATAATTGAGCGTAGGTGAGTGACTTCTCACGTAAGCATCGATAATCAATCTGGGTGTCTTCTTATCTGACTCTGGCGTATTCTTGTACTTTTACCATAGGGTAGTTCAGCGGTTTTAACGGTAACACCTCATAGTTATTTTTATAAAATATTTTTATCGTTTTCTCGATCAAAATGATAATTACATTGTGGGGGTCCACCAATGATTGAGCCGTTATGCGAATATTCCACTAAAAAAATTCCAGACCAAAGCGAATATTTTATAACAACTTGCATACTTTAATATTTTTTATAACAACTTTATAAAATACTTTAAAAAATTTATAAATATTACCCACTATATTTATATCAAATTTATTCCATAATATTCAAAAATATATTTATAGAAAAATCATCTTTATTTTTCATCAGAAAATTCGAATCTCGCGAGTTTTTATAGGAAATTCAATTCTCTACAACTTTGCAGAAGAAAGTTTTTCCAAATTCCAAATAAAATTGACCGAAATCCACAAACAGGTAATTTTACAAGTATAATCAAATTTCTATTAATAATTGTGTCACTGAACACACAAAACATGTGTTAAACATTTAATGCCACAAAATACTCTTCCTCCTCATATACTCATATATCCCACATTCATTGTAAAAATATCACCGTTAATATATTATTAAAATAATATATTTAAATGAATTATTTTATCGAGAAAAAGATAAAATATTAATTTTTAACAATTGTCATTTTAAAATTTTCTCCATCTATATCCACATAAAATCAATATTTTCCTCATCATATAAATCAATAATTAATTATTCACAAATAATATTACAAAATCACAATATTGACAACCAGGCGGTTCAGGGAAGGGGGCTTTCGATAAGAATTTCTTCTTCTTTGGGCCTTGATTAGATGACCAAACCTCTCCTTAGAGCAGAGCTTTCTAGACATTGCCAATAATGTTATCTAATAATATTATTCGGATAATATGAATTATTGCTTCGATAATGAAAGATCTTTGTGTAATGACAATTATTGAAACAACGATGATATAAAATATCAACGCAGTGAATTATTAACTCAATAAAATCTTTGAATAGTAATTCGTAACCATTATTGAGTAGTGCCTTCTTCTTACGTAAGAATCAATAATTGGTACAATATCGTGTCTTCTTTGTTCAACAACGCCGTATTAGTGTGTTTTAACCATAGGGTATTCAACGATGATAATTATTAACAACTACGTCGTTATTTAAAAACAACTTATATTTGTCGTTTTCTTCATCCAATCGCTTTTACATTATGGGGCCCACACATGGGCTTTTTTGTGATCGTCTGAATATTCTGACGATTTAATATTCCCAAGACGATAATGAATATTTTATAACCACTTGCTTATTTTGAAATATTTGCATATTTAACCCTAGCTATCCACATTAATCAAATCAACCTTACTATTTCAAAATAATAAATAAAGGAAATTCCTTTTATTTAAAAAATTTGAGGTCTTCTGACCTCCCTCCTTATGAAATTTCGTCCTCGAAATTGACGTACGTACACAGTGTTTTCAAAAGGTGAGGATACCTCGCTTTCATTTCCGTTTCTAATTCCCGGTCATTTACTCTATAGCATGATTCCTCCACAAAACTTTAACTTGTGGTATAACCTTTCTTGGCGTGGGACGTGCTCCTTCCTATCCAAAATCTTGACAGTACCTCCTCATACTTTAAGTCTTGGCTATCTCGTCCGGTTCTAACTTCGATAACGTGGTTCGGGTCTTTCACATATTCTGAAACGCGATATATGAAACACATTATGAACACGAGACATACTTGGAGGTAACGCAAGTCTATAGGCTACATTTCCTACTCGATCAAGAATTTGAAATGGACCAATAAATCATGGATTGAGCTTTCCTCTCTTCCCAAATCTTGTAACTCCTTCCATGGAAGCAACTTCTCATGACAATCATGATCCCCTACATTAAATTCCACGTCCTTTCGATGAAGATCCGCATAACTCTTTTATCGATCTTGTCTTGGTTTGTATCGTTGTCGAATCATTAGACATACGTCTTAACTTTCGAGTCCCAACAATGTTGCTTCACCCACCTCATCCCAACATATTGGAGAACGACATTTTCGTCCATATAATGCTTGAATGGAACCATGCTATATTTGTTTAATAACTATTGTTGTATGAGAATTCCACCAATGGCAAGTACTTATCCCAACTTCCTTTGAAATCTAGGACACGAGTTTTAATATATCTTGAGAGTTTGAGTAGTCCTTTACGATTGCCCATCCGTTTGAGGATGGTATGCCAGCCAATCGTAAATTCGTGCCCATAGCTTTCTACAAACTAACCCAAAACTATGGATCTTGGCATGCCATACAATCTCACAATCTCATTTACGTCATATACGAGAAAGGCGTTCGAGGAATAAGTCTCTCGTATCGGTGAAATGAGTAGACTTGGTTAATCTATCAACAATAACCCAAATCGCATCTATGCCTTGAGAAACCTTGGGAAGATTAGTAATGAAATTGAGGTAATGTGTTCCCACTTCCATTTCAAAATCTCAGTGGTTCAATGGACCCTTTGGCACTTGATGCTCTCCCTTTACATGTTGATAAGTTAAACATCTCGAGATAAACTACGCGATCTCTCTCCTCGTATTGCTCCACCAAAATGTATGTTGAAGATCATAATACATTTTGGTACTCCCGAGATGGATTGCAAACAATGTGTTGTGTGCTTCCATCATGATTCTATCTTCAATCAAAATCATTAGGAATCTGAAAGTTGACTGGAGTTGACTCGAAGTATCAATTCTCGCTTAGGAATAGCTCCTTCTTGTACTTTCTTCTTCATCGCATCGACGCAAGATTGGGCTTGAGCGACCTTAACTTTTCTATTAAAGTTGGCTCTGTCGTATATACTTGACATCATCGCCTTTTCGTTCCGCATATGATCTTCTACTCAACGCGTCGTCATTTACACGTTCGCTTTTCGAGGATGGCGTGATCGAACATGTCTTTGAAATGAGTCTCCTCTTGAGTTCTTGAAGCTCTTCCCACATTCCTTGCTCCATTCGAATTTTGTATCTCTACGAGTCAATTTGCGTTAATGGAATAGCGATTCGAGAATATCCTTGACAACGAATCTCCGATAATAACCAACTAAGCCTAAAAGCTACGTATTTCGATTCTTGACTTAGGTTGCTCTCAATTGTGACTCGTATCCCAATATTGGATAAAGCGTCACAATGACACCTATCGATTTACTTTATCGCATCGAATATGGCGTCCCTACGGAGAGAGTGCGGCAGGTGAATTCCAAAGGAAGTCACAAGATAAAGGCTCGGTACCAAATTCTATAGTTGAATTTTAACTCTGAAGTTCAATAGGAGCCATTCGATATGAGATTTTAGAAATGGGTTTTGTCTGGGGTTCAAAGTCGATACAAAATTTAATATCGAGCTTAGGGAGTAAGCGATAAATTCTTGAGAAATCGTCGGGAAAAATCAATAACAACAGAATATTATTCAAATCGGCGTGTCTTTATTCAAATCCATAACATGGACTAAGAAAATTTGACATCCGTAATAAACGAATGACTTCATGGCTTGATATGAAAATGTTTGACTACAATGGTTTGATTGCTTGAATTGAATAACGGGTTGCTTAGGAATATGAAAACTAACAACCTTACGAAAATAATCAATTTCGGCGTGATGAGTAGTTAACCTTAAAATCACATCAAAACAAATATCTCTATAGAAATAAGGTTAACAGGTAATGTGATAGTGCCAACTGAATCAAGCAAGATTTATAAGCGATGGATGTGATGAAAGTTTCTCTAACGGAGTTTCCACGAGATAGGTCAAAGTCTAATTTCTCCGAGTCGAGTTTAAGCGTTGGTATAAAGTAAGAGAGATAAAAGAATGGGTAGAACCGATATCTAGTAAGGTATATACTTAGCAAAATTTATAATTGACTAACGTCTTAACCGTTCGGGTTCCTTGCATTTTAATGGAAATCAGCCGACAAAACGCTCTTCCAAGAACCGTTGACTTTGACTTTTCTCGGGACATCCTTTTGAGTCACCATTCTCGTTGGATTGGGTTTCGATATCGTCTGATCTCGGCGGTATGTCCTTCTTTTCCACAATTATAGCATACCTTAAAGCTGTTGTGGGCGGTTTGAAATTTTGATATCCCTCTTTCCGCATTTGTAACATACGACCGTGGTCGTTCTCCTCCACTTAAAACTAGTTCTTCTGGTGATGGCGACGTCTTCACATGGTCGTTGTTGAATCTCCTCTTTTAAAATCTCCTCCCACTTCACTCTTCTATTTTCATGGCCACGATTACCACGGAGTGGTTCTACCGCCTTTGTCTGTATTCTTCTTTCTCCGTTTGGTTATCGTTATTACGATGATCTACTTATCTTGATATGATCCACAGTTATGGTCCTCGGTTGAGCGTACTTTCGTTATCTCGCTCTAACAACCGAGCCTGTTGCTGACAACATCTGAATAGAGAAAAATTTATGAGAAATGAGATCTTGGCGTATGTCGGGTTTCAAACCTCTCGAAACATCCGCGTCATACGTTCCTCATTCTCCACCAAATGAGGTGTAAACTCGGATAACTCATGAACTTACGCCTCGTCTTTGGGACAAATCGTGTTATTCTGCTTCTAGTCTAATGAACTCCACTTCCTTCCCGTATAATGAATACTTTCGGAAGTACTTGTCATTTAAGCTTTGTTTTCTGAACGCGTCTCCCGCGGCGTCTTTGAGTCGCAATTGGATGGATGCAACTTCACGATTCCCACCGATGTCTGCCGCCATACGTAACATAAAGGTGGCGAATGGAACTTTCTGTTCTCCGCATCCCAAGACATCGAATATCTTGGTAATTTGTTTGACCCGTCTCGCGCTTTATCGGATCCGAACTTTCGCCCGAATGCAGTGGTCCCGACTCTTTGAAGCTAACTTGTGACCACCCGTAATTGCTATCATTTCCTCCTGTATTTTGAACACGAGTCTCCTCGTCGTCGATTTTGCATGAGCTGCAAAAAGCTTCTAAACATCCCTCGTTCATCATCTGCTTTCGGTGGTGTTGTTCACGGGAGGAACATTGCCCGACTGTTGCACGCTCTTCTCCTCGTTTGTGAGTCTGAGGCATCTCCACGGTCTCATTTACTCCTTCGTTAATATTCTCGATCGACATTCTCAAATCTTTGTCATAAAATAAGGGTTAATTAAGAAATCAATATATCACATAATATCCTATATCTTGACCAACTAACAAATAAGCTTAGGTAGGACACCTTTAGCGAAGGATTTACTCGTCTCTCCCTCCTGATTCTATTCCCCGATCTCATGGGAGATCATATCCTAAGCTCGATACCAATTATGGCGCCCCAAAATAGGTATACACAACACCCATTCTGAGTCGCCAAATACATGGTGTAAAAACAACTACAACTTTATTATTACAACAAAAGCTGTGAGTTTGAATACAAATATTATCTTACAGACAATATCTATACTCAAATAAATCCTCATCACATTATTGATTCATTATTTTACAAAATGGTGAGAACTACTAAACAACTCTCTAGAATCTTCATTCCATACCCAGACTAGTACTCGCTACATTCTCGCCTCCGAGAAGAAAAATGGAACAACAAGGAAAAGGGTGAGCTCAACTAGCCCAAATAAAGAATATTATGACTAAGATAATATCTGACAAATTATCGTTAGTCTTGAACGAGGAAAAAATCGATAGAATACAATGAACAACAAGTTTCGGATCAATATTACATGGTGAAATAATAATTCATAGAAGAGTTACGTAGAGAATGAAATCTACTATAATCTATGAATTTAACGGTCCATCATCAATATTTTATCCTGTAACATCAATCGATATGCATCTGGAATCAAATATTCATCTTTTACCTTCTGAGGCGAAGATATTCATCGATTAGTCATATTCATTTAAACACTGTTCATCTTTGCATTACTTCTGAGCCAAAGATATTCTTCGAAATCATTCATCTTTGCTACTGCTGGCGAAGATATTCTTGAAAATCATTCATCTTTGCGCTACGGGCCAAAGATATTCAATAATATCATCATTTAAGGCGAGGATGATGAAAAATATTTTTAAAAAAGCGAATCGATTGAAACAAAATGACAAGGATTAAGGATTAAGGATTAAGTACTTGGTTTTATCACGTCCAAAATACCTCAAAAATAATCATAGTGGTGTAAAATTGAGAATGATCAAAACATGGATCTGATCGAGTTAGTATCCGGAATAGATATTTTGGACAAAAAGAAGAAATTTTATTTTTAATTGAATAGTGTATATCATTGAATAGTCGTATCGTGAATAGTCTGAGTATCGTGAATAGTAACTCAAACACCAAAGATAGAAATTCTACAAAAAACATCTTCACGCTTACGTGAATAGTACTTTCGTGAATAGTAACTTCGTGAATAATAACTCATGAATAATAACTTCGTGAATAGTAACTCATGAATAGTAACCCATGAATAGTAACCCCGAGCATGAAAAATTTCCAAATTTGATAAAAACTTGAGATCAACATTTGACATAATGATATTGAAGAAATAATATCATTCTGAAAAAAAAATAATATCCACTACCTCGAAGATTAGTACTTACATTTGGAATCACAGGGTATAGTCTTTGAAGGAACTTACACTGCGTCTAACAATACTCAAAGTATATTCACAAGAATACGCTCAATATATCGAGAGAAATAGAGAGAAACTTGATTTTTGGTGTGTTTTCAATTCTAACCTAAGCACCTATTTATAGGAAAATGCTTTAGAACACAAAGCAGAAAATTGAATATAATATTAATATATTTTCACATTTTCTTTAGCCCACCTTGAACAACTGATCTCAGCCCATTTGAATCACATGTGAGGCCAACTTAGTTTACAAAAAACGTTTTTTCTCAAAATAATTAACTAAAACTCCCAAAAATTAATTATTTGAACTTGAACTTGATAATTCATAATAAATAGCTCTTTCATCAAAAATTCGAATCTCGCGTGTTTTTATAGGAAATTCAATTCTCTACAACTTTTAGGAAGAAAGTTTTTCCAAATTCCAAATAGAAATTGACCGAAATCTACAAGCGGGTAATTTCTACAAAATTATAATCAAATTTGATCGATAATTGTGTCCACCAACACACAAAAACATGTGTTAAACATTTAATGCCACAAAATACTCTTCCTCCTCATATACTCATATATCCCACATTCATTGTAAAAATATCACTTAGATTAATATATTATTAAAATAATATATTTAAATGAATTATTTTATCGAGAAAAGATAAAATATTAATTTTTAACAATTGTCATTTTAAAATTTTCTCCATCTATATCCACATAAAATCAATATTTTCCTCATCATATAAATCAATAATTAATTATTCACAAATAATATTACGAGAATCACAATATTGACAACCGAGTGGTTCCTGGAAGAGAGGGCTTTCAATAAGAATTTCTTCTTCTTGGCGGCAATTAGATGACCAAACCTCTCCTTGGGTGAAACTTTCTAGACATTGCCAATAATGTTATCTAATAATATTATTCGGATAATATGAATTATTAGCTTCGATAATGAAAGATCTTTGTGTAATGACAATTATTGAAACAACAATATATAAAATATCAACGCTTGACAATTATTAACTTAATAAAATCTTGAATAGTAATTCATTGTAACCATTATTGAGTAGTGCCTTCTTACGTAAGAATCGATAATTGGTGCGATATCGTGTCTTCTTGTTGACAACGCGTATTAGTGTGTTTTAACCACCGGGTATTCAACGATGATTACTTGATGTAACAACTTCTGTAGTTATTTAAAAACAACTTATATTTATCGTTTTCTTCATCCAATCGCTTTTTACATTATGGGGCCCACATGTTTCTTTTGCCGCAAATCACGAATATTCCCCGACAACGATCTGAATATTCCCAAGCGATAATGAATATTTTATAACCACTTGCTTATTTTGAAATATTTGCATATTTAACCCTTAACTATCCACATTAATCAAATCAACCCTTCTTATTTCAAAATAATAAATAAAGGAAATTCCTTTTTATTTAAAAAATTTAGGGGTCTTACGACACAGTTGTCGATATTGTGATTACATAATATTATTTGTGAATAATTAAATTATTGATTTATATGGCGAGAAAATATTCATTTTATGTGGATATAGATGGAGAAAATTTTTAAAGTGACAATTGTTGAAAATCGATATTTTATCTTTTACGATAAAATAATATTTTATTATATTATTATAATACAATAATGATGATATTTTTACAATGAATGTGGATATATGAGTATATGAGGAGAAAAAAGTATTTTTGTTGCAAAGTTGTTTAAAACATGTTAAATATGTCAGTGGACCCATTTCACTATTGAAATTTGATTATACCTGAAAATCGTCTGCTTTATGAATTTCGTCAATTTTTTGTTTGGAATTTGGAAAAACTTCTTCCTGAAGTTGTAGAAATTGAATTTCCTATCAAAATTCAGCGAGATTCAAATTTTTGATAAAAGGGCTATTTATTATGAATTATTGAAGTTCAAGTTCAAATAATTGATTTTGGAAGTTTTAATTAATTATTTTAAGAAAAACGTTTTTAACAAGTTGGTTGCATGTTAATTCTTATGTCGATGTCTTGGGTGTGCGTGAGGAAATTTATTAAATAATAATAATATTTTATTAAATTTTCTGCTTTGGTGTTCTAAGCATTTTCCTATAAATAGGGTGTTCAGTTTAGAATTGAAAATCATACCAGAAACTAAAGATTTCTCTCTCTATAATATCGAGCGTATTTTGTGAGTATTTTAGTACTTCGAGTATTGCTATACGGTGCAAGTTCTTTTAGCACTATATCCAGTATTTCGATCGGAAGACTTATTCTTTCTCGAGGTAAGTAGATTATTTTCATCATAAATGATATTATTTCTTGATATCATTATGCCGAAATATTGGTTTGAACTTTTATCAAATTTGGAACTTTTTATGTCAGGGTTACTTATTCATGAGTTACTATTCACGAGTTACTTATTCACGAAGCATGATGATGTTTTTGTGAAATTTATATCTTTTAATGTAATAGAATTCTTATTCACGATGCGACTATTCATTCATCATCGACATTATTCACCGAAAATGAAATTTTCTTCTTTTTCCAAAATATCTATTACGGATACTAGCTTTGATTGTATCCATGTTTTGATCATTCTTGAATTTTACTCCACTATGATTATTTATGAGGTATTTTTGGACACGGAATAAATTGAAATACTGAATCCTTAATATTTATTCTTTTGTTTCAATTTGGATTCGTTTTCTTTAAAAAAAATTTATCATCCTGGGTCTAAATGATGATATAACTCGAATATCTTTGGTAGTAGTCTGAAAGATGAACAGTGTTTAGATGAACATGACCCGGTGATGAATATCTTTGATGCATGTAGTCTGAAGATGACTTTGTTGATGAATATCTTTGGCACGTAGTGCAAAGATGACTTGTTGATGAATATCTTTGGCCGTGTCACAAAGATAAATTTATTAGTAAGATTATGAACATAAAAGCGTGATTTGGTATAACCATAATCTTTGATGTTTGGTGATGAAAATTATCTTTGTCTGGATGAGAAAAGGAATTTAGAACTACAATTACGATTATGAGTTATACACATGATTGTGAAACGAAATTGTTGATTGATGTTACAGGGATAAAACATTGTTGGTGGACTTTTAACATGGAGAAGATAATAGATTTTATGGTCTATTTGATTCTTCTAATGGATCGCTCGTTCCGCTGCAACTATGGTTGAAAAGTTTTATCATCTACCATATGTTCTAAATCTATGATATATTAATGTTCAAAGCTATTGATAATTTGTTTATCTTTAGTTATGATATTCTTTACTGAGCTAGTTGTGCTGACCCTTTTGCTTCACAATTCATTTCAGGTAATAAAAGTGTAGCTGGGTCGAGCGGGGGATAACAAGGGAATAGAACGGTGGTCTATAGATTTTGAGGGTGAGGTGAATTTAACTTGGAAGGGTGTTTTGCCACTATCATACAAGATGTATAATGACATACAACCTCGTGTCATCATAAAACAGGGGTTGTCTTCATCCATTTTTTGAGTATATCTACCAAAGACTACTATATGATCTTGGAGTCCATTTGAAATATAACTCTTAATTAGAGATAGTGGAGATAATGATATGTCAAGAGAAGACTCACCATTGGGAAGAATGTGATAGTAATCTTCTCGTTTTTCTTTGGGGTATATTGGGTCAACGAAGGATAATTACTCGTGGCCATATGATATCTATCATAACCTGAAGCGTGGCCTCCCATGTATACGAAGGTTTCTTGAGCACTTCCCAAAGGTTTTAATTTCTAAAACAATTTTTGACTGTACCTTTATGTAAGGTGTCATGGTGACGTCTTATCGAAGTTGGTGTCCGAGACGAGTATAATTCTCAATTAGAGGCGATGGAGATAATGATATGTCGAAAGACTCAACGCGTGGCGCCCCCAAAATTAGGTATACATCACCCGTCTTGGGTAGTCGGATCGTAGATGCGAATTTAAATACAACTTCTAATATAACTATCATGTATAATAATCGACATAAACTACGAGTTTGAATGCAAATATTGTCTACTAGATATTATACAAACTCAAAAGGAGTCCTCATTACAATTATTATCACACTATTTCACGAGAATAGTGAGGACTACTAATCTTATCCTCTGGACCATTACTCGTTCCCAGACTTCCCAAAATTAGGTAAATCGTCACCCATCTTGGGTATTCTTTAGTATCGCGACACTTTATTATTCATGCTACGTAGTTGTGTAAATTCAAATCACAAACTTAATCAATACATACGTATGACGTAGGACATTATCACGACAATGACGCCCCAAAATTAGAGTTCGTCAATAGGAATATTGTCATTTAGACAAACTTAATATCCATACTCGAACAGGAGTCCTCATTATTGTCACTATTATCACAATATTTCAACGAGAATAGTGAGGACTATAATCTTTATTTATCCTAGTGGGACCATCACTATCTTTTCACTCTTTTCCCAGACTGCGTCCCGGCTATATTCTCATTTCACGAAGAAAACGGTGAAAGAAAGAAAGGGTGAGCTCAACTAGCCCGATGAAAAATATTATGACTAAGATAATGCGAGAATAAATTATCATTAGCCTTCAACAGATGTTAAAGCGATAAAATACAATAGACAACCGGTTTAAGCTGCGGTGAAATATGCGATCCATTAAAAGAGTCAAGTAGAAAATAAAATCTACTATCTTTTAGGTTTTAAAAGGTTTTCATAAATTTTTATCATTAAGACTCGGTTTAATGAATAAACCACAATATCTAATCATCCACATACCCACGGTCGAGGATTTTCATCAAATTATCAATGGTAATGACTATCTTAGAATCACCCCAGTCATAATCATACCAAAAACTATCCATCAACTGCATTACAGAATAACGAGGACTTTTATCACATCATTTATAACAAGCCGTGATTATCTTAGAATGATCCTGGTCATAATCATACTAAGTTCATCTATGCGTAAGCGAAGATAACATAATATATATCATGAGGATGATGACAATGACATAATAATTCAATAAAACAAGTTCAAGAATTATTTTATCCGAGGAATTAATAACGTCCAAATTGTCGACAAGATCTTTGTTTTGTAGAGTAAAATTCAAGAATGATCGGAAGAATATTTCCATGAAAAGATCTTTGGATGAAACACAAATATCGAGGATATTCTACTAATTTCATGGAGTATAAAGTCAAAGTTTTAACCAACTGGGTATAATAAAGAATGGAATAACAAAAGAAATCACCGTGCATGCGGTACTTGGCATAGGCAGAGTTATTCAATAGAATAATAATAACGGAACCGGTCGGTGAAATTCACAAAGCGGGATGATCAACGAGAATAATAAATCTTTGAATAATAAACAATGGAACCGGTCCGGTGTAAAACACACGAGACGAGATATTCAAACGGAGAATAATAAATGCGGAATAATAAACAATGGAACCAGGTCCGTTGTAAAACACACAGACAGGATATTCCAACAGAATAATAAAGAATGGAATAACAGAAGAAGATCACCAAGTATAGGGGATTCCGCGTATCTGAGTTATTCAACGAATAAATAAGAATGGAATAATATAAGGATTTCACCAAGTATAGGGTATCTGCGTATCTGAGGTTATGTATAGGGTATTCCACTTTTACGAGTTATTCAATAGAATAATAATGAATGGAATAACGAAGTTCTCTTCATGAATAAGAAAGAATAACACCCTTTACGAATTACAACAAATAATATCCCTTACTAGTAAAAGAAGATTTGGGATATCAAAGTAGTGAAGTACGAGAATACTACTTCTTCTTCTTTCTCTATATAGATTTCTCTCTATAAACCTCTCTCTATAATTTCTCTCTCTAGAGTTTGAATTGAATTAAAGAAAATAATGAAGGAATGAGCTTATTTATAGGAAAATAGAATGCGTAGTAATTAATCCATGAGCAGGTCAGTTGATTTACTTTAATCGACGGTCCATATTTAAAAGCAAAATCTTTTAAATAAAATATCATATATTCTATTTATATAAAAACATTTTACTATCTGAAAACCACTATGCAACACTATATAAAACACTTTATGCAACACTATATGCATAATAAAATATAATATATTACATTTATAGAATAACTTTAATAAAGTATTACATTTTATATAAAAAAAGATGTTTACATTTTATTACGTTAATAATCTGAATAAAACAAAAGCGTCATTATCGCTATAATAATTCATATTATTAATCGTGATAATGGAATCAAACCGAGTGACTTCTCACATAAGCATCGATAATCGAATACTGGTGTATTCTTATGCGACCACATTATTCTTTGTACTTTTTACTACCAGTAGTTCAACGATATCAGCGGTAAAACTTCCGCCGTTATTTCATAAAAATATTTTTATGTCGTTTTCTCGATCAAATGATAATTACATTGTGGGGTCCACCAATGATTGGTAGTTATACGAATATTCCTGCTTAATCGAATATTCCCAGACCAATCGAATATAATATAACCACTTGCATACTTTTGCAAAATTTATAAATACTACCCATAACTATAATATTATCTCAAATTCACACCATAATATTAAAAATTATTTCGACAAAATTTAAATCTTTATTGATAAAATCTGGGGTCTCACAATCCCCTCCTTATGGAATTTAAGCCCTCGAAATTAGAGTGCGTACACAGTATGATAAGAGGTGAGGATACCTTGAATACCTTTATCGTTAAAAATATTAAATTCATCTTCACAATCCGCCGAAGATATTCATTAACAATTCATCTTTGCACTGAAAGATAAAAGATATACAACCTGTAAAAAACCAATAATCTTTGAGGCGCGACTTAATAATAGTATCCACGACCACGAATTATCCATACCTTTCTTGGCGAGGATATTCGTGTTTTCAATCTGATCGTGATTATCTGCCGAATAATCCATTGGTAAGTAATCATACCAAGTCTATCGATACACTACTGACGAAAGATGACTTTTACCACATCCATGAATTAATATTTCATTCTTTGAGACTCGATTTCGATAATTAATCCATATCATCGAATCATCCACGCTTCTCTGGGCGAGGATATTCATTAGTATCACGACCACGAATTATCCATGCACTACGGCCAAAGATAATCGTGTATTCATTAGTATCACGACCACAAATTATCCATGCACTTCTGACGAAAGATAATCGTGTATTCATTAGTATCCGACGACCACAAATTATCCATGCACTACTGACCAAGATAATCGTGTATTCATTAGTATCACGACCACAAATTATCCATACTACGGCGAAAGATAATCGTGTATTCATTAGTATCACGACCACAAATTATCCATACACTACGACGAAAGATAATCGTGTATTCATTAGTATCACGACCACAAATTATCCATACACTACTACGGCGAAAATAATCGTGTTTTCAATTACGGTTATGATTATCTTAGAACAATCCACAGGTCATAATCATACCAAGTCCATCTATCTTTCTGAGCGCGAGATGACTTTCAACGTAATATAAGCATGAGGATAATGATGATATAAAGAATCAATCAAATGAGATAAAGGATAAATATTAAACATTTATAATATAATTTATCCGAGGATTCAAAAATATCCCCATGTTATCAATCACTTAATAATCTCATAATCTAATATCATTAATATTATAACAATATTTTAATCACTTCTTAAATTTATAAACAATTTATCTCAATTGTTTACGCTTTACCATATAATGCATTTAATCATTCAAAAATGCCATACTCATAAGATATCATCACCAATTATCAAATCCTCATCAAAAAAAATATGCATATACTACATATAGGATTCTCAGCCATAAAATCCTATTTTCAACTTTGTTACTTCACATAACATATTTAACTCATATGTTAAGTAACTAAACTATTTTCATGAAAAATACCAAATCAGTCCCAAAAATATTTCTTTTCTGGGATTTAGCATAATATAGTCTCATAATGAAAATATATTTTCTCGAATTTTTAAAATTCATTTACTATTTTTCAAAAATCAATTTCTAATTAATTCCTTAAGAAATTAGCTACCTCAAGTTTAACTCCAAAATTCCCAAATCTTGGCGGGACCTTACACATGTTAATGTGAGCCTCGAGTTTAAATTTCATGGTCATCGGAGTTGTAGAACTCGGTTATATCGTTTTTTAAATCGGAAAAACCTAAATATTGAAATAGTCATAACTTGCTCATTTTAAGTCGAGAATGAGCTCATTTTTGGACAGGAGTTACCTTATACCATATACTTTCATTTCCCAAAAGGCTAGAATTTTTCTCATAATTTAAGTGGCCGAAAATGCCCTTTTAAAATAAAATCGTGAGCTTTTTTGGTTTTTGCAGCTTTTCATTCTTTATTAAAATCAGTCCACACGTAAATCTACAACACCTTTTCCAGTGATTCCACTTGGAGATGCTTAGGTAACTCATAGATCTAACTCTAGAACTTGACCACACTCAAAAATTCAAAATATATTAGGAGATATGGTCGATTGAATTTCATATTACGTTTTTCACAAAATCGATTTTCAACTCTTTGTGATTTATAAGAAACTTTCATGTTTTCTCATAATAACCAACATAACTCATCATAACACTTACTAATACCACGTATACCCATGATTTTCATTAGTCCAATGCTTTTATTATGACTTTCATCATAATCCACGTAAGCAGATCCTTTTAGTTGAAGAAATATTTGAGGTTTAAGAAATGGGTTTTTCTCTTTGGGGTCAATACAAAATTCGATTTCACGCTCTAGGGTAGGCTAGAAAGTCTTCAAGAATCGTCAAGAAATTTATTAATGATAGAAATATCATTCAAAGCGCGACTCTCATCCAAAACTTGGATAATCGTCACATTGATACCAATGTGACTTCATCCTTTAACTAGATAGCACCTCATAATGATGCCTATCAACTTGCCATCTTCTTTCATGATGTCGCCTCTAGAAAAGTCTAAAGCTCGGTGCATTCCACACAAGGAAGTCAACAACGAAAGGTTCGGGGATCTTTACTTATGGCTTGATATGACAATGATTGACTTTAATGGTTTGGTTACTTGAATTAGCATATAACGGTTGGTTATGAATATAAAAGCTAACAACCTTATAAAAAGCATGATGATTAGTTAACCAATTGATTCCTAAAATCACATCAAGGCAAATATTTTTTAAAAATAAGATCGACGAATAGCGTGAAAGTGTTTATTTGAATCAAACAAGATTTAAAAATAGTAAGCGATAACGAAGGCTCCTACTTAACGAAGTTTCACCAATAAGTCAAAGTCTAACTTCTCCGGTCAAATTTAAAAGTTGAATGCATAAAGCAGAGATAAAATAATGTAGAGAACCGGTATCTTATAAGGTATAGACTTATGATTTATAATTAACTAACCCGTGCTAACCGTTCGGTTTACTCGCTTTTGAAAGTCGTGAAAAAATGCACTTCCTAAAACCAACGACTTTGTTTTGTCCATATCCACCTTTGGTGCCACCGTCCCAGCTAGACTTGACTTTGGTGCACAACAAAATTGAGCTAAATGACATTCTCTTCTTGCAATTTCCACTTCTATTATCTTTGCCATGATTACCATCGAAGTGGTTACCATTCTTAGCATGATAATTTCCCCCACGATGGTTATCATTGTTACGATGGCCGATTGCCACACGATATGATTATTATCGTGTTGTTGGTCGTTACCTTTTGTTTGAAATTTGAATCAACACTCTCATGTGCTTCATTGCTTATCTCGGCATTTTTGAGGATGCCATTCTCAAACAACTTTGTCACAAAACAAGGGTTAATTAACATATCACATATTATCCTATACTCTACGTGAGGCCAATTAAATACCAAATAAATTTAGGTAGGTCATACTAGCGAAGGAATTCCCGTCTCTCCTCTGTTTCTTATCTCACATCTTAGCGGGGATCGTATCCTAAGCTCGATACCTACGGACACCAACTTGTGTCATTCACCTCACATTGGTGGCGCCCCCAAAATTAGGTATCGTCACCCATCTTGGGTATAGCCACTTACATGGTACATAAATTCAAATACAACTTAAATAATATATACTTATACATCGTATGCATATCGATACATAAAGCGAGAGTTTGAATAGGAATATTGTCATTTAGATATTATCCATACTCAAAAGGAGTCCTCATTACATTATTATCACACTATTTCACGAATAGTGAGGACTACTAATCTTATCTTGGGACCATCACTCTTTTCCCAGACTAAATCCCATATATTCTCATTTCACGAGAAAACGGTGAAAGAAAGGGTGAGCTCAACTAGCCCGATGAAAATATTATGACTAAGATAATGCGAGAATAAATTATCATTAGCCTTGAACAGTGTTAAAGCGATAAAATACAATAGACAACCGGTTTAAGCTGCGGTGAAATATGCGATCCATTAAAAAGTCAGAGTAGAAAATAAAGTCTACTATCTTTTAGGTTTTAAAGGTTTTCATAAATTTTTATCATTAAGACTCGGTTTAATGAATAAACCACAATATCTAATCATCCACATACCACGGTCGAGGATTTTCATCAAATTATCAATGGTCATGACTATCTTAGAATCACCCCAGTCATAATCATACCAAAAACTATCCATCAACTTGCATTCTGAACCCTTTGAGGACTTTTATCACATCATTTATAACAAGCCGTGATTATATATTAGAATGATCCACAGTCATAATCATACTAAGTTCATCTATGCACGTAAGCGAAGATAACATAATATATCATGAGGATGATGACAATGACATAATAATTCAATAAAACAAGTTCAAAATTATTTTATCCGAGAATTAATAACGTCCAAATTGTCAACAAGATCTTTGTTTTGTAGAGTAAAATTCAAGAATGATCGGAAGAATATTTCCATGAAAAGATCTTTGGATGAAACACAAATATCGAGGATATTCTACTAATTTCATGGAGTATAGAAGTCAAAGTTTTAACCAATTGGGTATAATAAAGAATGGAATAACAAAAGAAATCACCGTGCATGCGGTGCTTGGCATAGACGAGTTATTCAGCGAGAATAATAATAATAACGGAACGGTCGGTGAAATTCACAAGCGGGATGATCAACGAATAATAAATCTTGAATAATAAACAATGGAACCCGAGTCCGGTGTAAAAAACACACGAGACGAGGATATTCAAATGAATAATAAATGCGGAATAATAAAAAAATGGAACCCGGTCCGGTGTAAAACACACGAGACGGGATATTCCAATGAATAATAAAGAATGGAATAACGAAGAAGATCACCAAGTATAGGGATTCAGCGTATCTGAGTTATTCAACAAGAATAAATAAGAATGGAATAATATAAGATTTTCACCAAGTATAGGGTATCTGCATGCGTATCTGAGTTATGTATAGGGTATGCCACTTTTACGAGTTATTCAATGAAAATAATAATGAATGGAATAACGAAGTTCTCTTCATGAATAAGAAAGAATAACACCCTTACAGATTACAACAAATAATATCCCTTCTAGTAAAAGACCTTTGGATATCAAAGTAGTGAAGTACGAATACTCTTCTTCTTTCTCTCTATAGATTTTCTCTCTAACTTCTCTCTATAATTTCTCTCTCTAGAGTTTGGTGAATTAATTAAGAAAATAATGAAGGAATGAGCTTATTTATAGGAAAATAGAATGCGTAGTAATTAATCCATGAGCGGTCCAGATTGATTTACTTTAATCGGCGGTCCATATTTAAAAGCAAAATCTTTTAAATAAAATATCATATATTCTATTTATATAAAAACATTTTACTATGCAAACACTTTATGCAACACTTTATGCAAAACATACTACACATACAACACTATATCGTAATAAAATATAATATATTCTATTTATAGAATAACTTTAATAAAGTAATACATTTTATATAAAAAGATGTTTACATTTTATTACGTTAATAATACGAATAAAACAAAAGCGTCATTATCGCTATAATAATTCATATTATTAATCGACAATAATGGAATCAAAGCGAGTGACTTCTCACATAAGCATCGATAATCAATACTGGTGTCTTTACTTATCAACCACACGTATTCTTGTACTTTTACTACTTAGAGTAGTTCAACGATGTCAACGGTAAAACTTCCGCCGTTATTTCATAAAATATTTTTGTCGTTTTCTCGATCAAATGATAATTACATTTATGGGGTCCACCAATGATTGGTAGTTATGCGAATATTCCTGCTAAATCGAATATTCCCAGAGCAATCGAATATAATATAACCACTTGCATACTTTGCAAAATTTATAAATACTACCCACAACTATAATATTATCTCAAATTCACACCATAATATTAAAAATTATTTCGACAAAATTTAAATCTTTATTGATAAAATCAGGGTCTCACAATCTCCTCTCCTTATGGAATTTAAGCCCTCGAAATTAGAATGCGTTACACAGTATGATAAAGAGGTGAGGATACCTTGAATACCTTTATCGTTAAAAATATTAAATTCATCTTCACAATCCGCCAAAGATATTCATTAACAATTCATCTTTTTATTAACAATTCATCTTTGCAAAAATAAAGATATACAATTGTAAAACCAATAATCTTTGAGGCAGCGACTTAATAGTATCCGACCACGAATTATCCATGCACTTCTTGGCGAGGATATTCGTGTTTTTTCAATCTGATCATGATTATCTTAAGAATAATCCATGGTCATAATCATACCAAGTCTATCAATACACTTCTGACCAAAGATGACTTTTACCACATCCATGAATTAATATTTCATTCTTTGAGACTCGACTCGATAATTAATTCATATCATCGAATCATCCACCTTCTGAATGAGGATATTCATTAGTATCATCGACCCACGAATTATCCATATCCATTAGTATCTTTATCCATAAAAGATAATCGTGTATTCATTAGTATCACGACCACAAATTATCCATGCACTACGGCGAAGATAATTGTGTATTCATTAGTATCACGACCACAAATTATCCATGCACTACTGACGAAGATAATCGTGTATTCATTAGTATCACGACCACAAATTATCCATGCACTACGACGAAGATAATCGTGTTTTCAATTACGGTTATGATTATCTTAGAACAATCCACGGTCATAATCATACCAAGTCCATCTATCTATACGTGAATAGTGATGACTTTCAACGTAATATAAGCATGAGGATAATGATATATAAAGAATCAATCAAATGAGATAAATGATAAATATTAAACATTTATAATATAATTTATCCGAGATTCAAAATATCCCCATGTTATCAATCACTTAATAATCTCATAATCTAATATCATTAATATTATAACAATATTTTTTAATCACTTCTTAAATTTATAAACAATTTATTTCAATTGTTTACGCTTTACCATATAATGCATTTAATCATTCAAAATGCCATACTCATAAGATATCATCACCAATTATCAAATCCTCATCAAAAAATATATATACATATACTACTATATAGGATTCTCTAGCCATAAAATCCTATTTTCAACTTTGTTACTTCACATAACATATTTAACTCATATGTTAAGTAACTAAACTATTTTCATGAAAAAAATACCAAATCAGTCCCAAAAATATTTCTTTTACTGGGATTTAGCATAATATAGTCTCATAATGAAAATATATTTTTCTCGAATTTTAAAATTCATTTACTATTTTTCAAAATCAATTTCTAATTAATTCCTTAAGAAATTAGCTACCTCAAGTTTAACTCCAAAATTCCCAAATCTTGGCAGGACCTTACACATGTTAATGTGAGCCTCCGATTTAAATTTCATGGTCATCGAGTTGTAGAACTTTCGGTTATATAGCGTTTTTTATTTGGAAAAAAACCTAAATATTGAAATAGTCATAACTTGCTCATTTTAAGTCGAAAAAAGCTCATTTTTGGACAGGAGTTACCTTTATACCATATACTTTCATTTCCCAAAAGGCTGAATTTTTCTCATAATTTAAGTGGCCGAAAATGCCCTTTTAAAAATAAAATCATGAGCTTTTTTTGAAATTTCCACTTTTTCATTCTTTATTAAAATCAGTCCACACGTAAATCTACAACACCTTTTCCAGTGATTCCACTTGGAGATGCTACAAAACTCATAGATCTAACTCTAGAACTTGACCACACTCAAAAAATTCAAAATATATTAGGAGATATGGTCGATTGAATTTCATATTCGTTTTTCACAAAATCGATTTTCAACTCTTTGTGATTTCTAAGAAACTTTCATGTTTTCTCATAATAACCAACATAACTCATTATAACACTTACTAATACCACGTATACCCATGATTTTCATTAGTCCAATGCTTTTATTATGACTTTCATCATAATCCACGTAAATGAGATCCTTTTAGTTGAAGAAATATTTGAGGTTTAAGAAATGGGTTTTTGTCTTTGAGGTCAATCAAAATTCGATTTCACGCTCTAGGGTAGGCTAGAAAGTCTTCAAGAATACGTCAAGAAATTTATTAATGATAGAAATATCATTCAAAGCGTGACTCTCATCCAAAACTTGGATAATACGTCACATTGATACCAATGTGACTTCATCCTTTAACCTAGATAGCACCTCATAATGATGCCTATCAACTCGCCATCTTCTTTCATGATGTCGCCTAGAAAGTCTAGCCTCGGTGCATTCCACACAAGGAAGTCAACAACGAAAGGTTCGGGGATCTTTACTTATGGCTTGATATGACAATGATTGACTTTAATGGTTTGGTTACTTGAATTACGCATAACAAGAGTTGGTTATGAATATAAAAGCTAACAACCTTACAAAAAGCATGATGATTAGTTAACCAATTGATTCCTAAAATCACATCAAAGGCCGATATTTTTAAAAAATAAGATCGACGAATTAGCGTGAAAGTGTTTATTTGAATCAAACAAGATTTAAAAATAGTAAGCGATAACGAAGGCTCCTACTTAGCGAAGTTTCAACCAATAAGTCAAAGTCTAACTTCTCCTGAGTCAAATTTAAACGTTGAATGCAAGACGAGAGATAAAATAATGTGTAGAACCGGTATCTTATAAGGTATAGACTTACATGATTTATAATTAACTAACCCGTGCTAACCGTTCGGTTTACTCGCTTTTTGAGAAGTCGTGAAAATGCACTTCCTAAAACCAACGACTTTGTTTTGTCCATATCCACCTTTGGTGCCACCGTCCCAAATAGACTTGACTTTGGTGCACAACAAAATTGGGCTAAATGACATTCTCTTCTTGCAATTTCCACTTCTATTATCTTTGCCGTGATTACCATGCAAGTGGTTACCATTCTTAGCATGATAATTTCCCCGATGGTTATCATTGTTACGATGGTTGGTTGCCACCGATATGATTATTATCGTGTTGTTGGTCGTTACCTTTTGTTTGAAATTTGAATCAACACTCTCATGTGCTTCATTGCTTATCTCGGCATTTTTGGATGCCATTCTCAAACACTTGTCACAAAACAAGGGTTAATTAACATATCACATATTATCCTATACTCGTGAGCCAATTAAATACCATTAAATTTAAATAAATTTAGGTAGGAATTCCCGTCTCCCCTCTAGTTCTTATCTCAGAAGGAATTCCCTATCTCTCCCTCCTAGTTCTTACTCTCACATCTCACATTGGGGATCATATCCTACGAGAGCTCGATACCCCATCAACGTGGCCACCCAAAATTAGGTATCGTCACCCAAAATTAGGTCTTCACCCATCTTGGTCGCCACTTACATGGTACATAAATTCAAATACAAACTTAATTATATATCTGCGTAGGTAACATACAACAAATACATAAAGCGAGAGTTTGAATAGGAAATATTGTCTATTAGATATTATCCATACTCAAAAGGAGTCCTCATTACATCTATTATTATCACACTATTTACGAATAGTGAGGACTACTAATCTTATCTTCGGACCATCACTCTTTTCCCCAGACTAGTCCCAAATATATTTCTCATTTCACGAAGAAACGAGTGAAAGAAAGGTGAGCTCAACTAGCCCGATAAGAAATATTATGACTAAGATAATGCGAATAAATTATCATTAGCCTTGACAATGTTAAACGATAAAATACAATAGACAACCGGTTTAAGCTGCGACGGAATATGCGAATCCATTAAAAGAGTCAGTAGAAAATAAAGTCTACTATCTTTTAGGTTTTAAAAGGTTTTCATAAATTTTTATCATTAAGACTCGGTTTAATGAATAAACCACAATATCTAATCATCCACATACCACGGTCAAGGATTTTCATCAAATTATCAATGGTCATGACTATCTACCGAATCACCCCAGTCATAATCATACCAAAAACTATCCATCAACGCATGCATTACGAGGCCCTTTGAGGACTTTTATCACATCATTTATAACAAGCCATGATTATCTGCGAGATGATCCTGGTCATAATCATACTAAGTTCATCTATGCACGTAAGCGAAAAGATAACATAATATATCATGAGGATGATGACAATGACATAATAATTCAATAAAACAAGTTCAAGAATTATTTTATCCGAGAATTTAATAACGTCCAAATTGTCAACAAGATCTTGTTTTGTAGAGTAAAATTCAAGAATGATCGGAAGAATATTTTCATGAAAAGATCTTTGGATGAAACACAAATATCGAGGATATTCTACTAATTTCATGGAGTATAGAAGTCAAAGTTTTAACCAACTGGGTATAATAAAGAATGGAATAACAAAAGAAATCACCATGCATGCGGTACTTGGCGTAGACAGGTTATTCAATGAATAATAATAACGGAACCGGTCGGTGAAATTCACAAGCGGGATGATCCAACGAGAATAATAAATCTTTGAATAATAAACAATGGAACCGGTCCGGTGTAAAACACACGAGCGGGATATTCCAAATGAATAATAAATGCGGAATAATAAACAATGGAACCGAGTCCGGTGTAAAACACACGAACGAGGATATTCCAACGAATAATAAAGAATGGAATAACGAAGAAGATCACCAAGTATAGGGGATTCGGCGTATCTGAGTTATTCCAACCAGAATAAATAAGAATGGAATAATATAAGGATTTCACCAAGTATAGGGTATCTGGCGTATCGAGGTTATGTATAGGGTATTCCACTTTTACGAGTTATTCCAATAGAATAATAATGAATGGAATAACGAAGTTCTCTTCATGAATAAGAAAGAATAACACCCTTACGAATTACAACAAATAATATCCCTTACTTAGTAAAAGACACTTTGGATATCAAAGTAGTGAAGTACGCGAATACTCTTCTTCTTTCTCTCTATAGATTTTCTCTCTATAAACTTCTCTCATAATTTCTCTCTCTAGAGTTTAAATGAATTAAATAAGAAAATAATGAAGGAATGAGCTTATTTATAGGAAAATAGAATGCATAGTAATTAATCCATGAGCAGTCCAGATTGATTTACTTTAATCGGCGGTCCATATTTAAAAGCAAAATCTTTTAAATAAAATATAATATATTCTATTTATATAAAAACATTTTACTATGCAAACACTTATGCAACACTACTGAAAACATGCATGCAACACTATGCATAATAAAATATAATATATTCTATTTATAGAATAACTTTAATAAAGTATTACATTTTATATAAAAAGATGTTTACATTTTATTACGTTAATAATATGAATAAAACAAAACGTCATTATCGCTATAATAATTCATATTATTAATCGAATGATAATGGAATCAAACCGAGTGACTTCTCACATAAGCATCGATAATCAATACTGGTGTCTTCTTATCGCGACCACACGTATTCTTGTACTTTTACTACTGAGAGTAGTTCAACGATATCAACGGTAAAACTTCCGTCGTTATTTCAATAAAATATTTTTGTCGTTTTCTCGATCAAATGATAATAATTACATTTGTGGGGTCCACCAATGATTGGTAGTTATGCGAATATTCCTCGATAAATCGAATATTCCCAGACCAATCGAATATAATATAACCACTTGCATACTTTGCAAAATTTATAAATACTACCCACAACTATAATATTATCTCAAATTCACACCATAATATTAAAAATTATTTAAACAAAATTTAAATCTTTATTGATAAAATCTGGGGTCTCACAATCTCCTATTACGTGTTTACTGATCGTGATTATCTTAATAATCCATGGTCATAATCATACCAAGTCTATCAATGCACTACTGACGAAGATGACTTTTACCACATCCATGAATTAATATTTCATTCTTTGAGACTCAAATTTCGATAATTAATCCATATCATCGAATCATCCCCGCTTACACGGGCCGAGGATATTCATTAGTATCACGACCACGAATTATCCATGCACTACTGCCGAAGATAATCGTGTATTCATTAAGTATCGCGACCACAAATTATCCATGCACTACTACCGAAGATAATCGTGTATTCATTAAGTATCACGACCACAAATTATCCATGCACTACTGGCCAAGATAATCGTGTATTCATTAAGATCACGACCACAAATTATCCATGCACTACTGCCAAAGATAATCGTGTTTTCAATTACGGTTGTAATCTTGTGTTGTAGAGTAAAATTCAAGAATGATCGGAAGAATATTTCCATGAAAAGATCTTTGGATGAAACGCAAATATCGAGGATATTCCACTAATTTCATGGAGTATAAAGTCAAAGTTTTAACTTATTTGGGTATAATAAAGAATGGAATAACAAAAGAAATCACCACGCGTGCGATAGGCCGCAAAGTGAGTTATTCCAACAGAATAATAAATAACGGAATCCGAGTCCGCCAGAAAAACGCCAAAACAGGATGTTCCAACCGAATAATAATAAAAGATTTAACCGTGTCCGGTGTAAAACACACGATGGGATGTTCCAATAGAATAATAATAAAGAGCAGAACTCCGGTCCGTGTAAAACACACGAACGGATGTTCCAATGTAATAATAATAAAGATTTTAACCGGTCCTGTAAAACACACAGATGTGGATGTTCCAATGAATAATAATAAAAGACGGAACCAGGTTTGGTGTAAAACACACGAATGTGATGTTCCAATGTAATAATAGAAGAATGTCACCAAGTATAGGTAAACTCACAGCGTATCTGAGTTATTCCAATGTAAATAATAAGCGATGGAATAACAACAGTTCTCTTCATGAATAAGAAAGAATAACACCCTTTACTTTTGGTAGGAGATTGAATCTTGCCTTTAGTGTAGTAACAAAATACTCTTCTTCTTTCTTTCTTATTCTCTATATACTTTCTCTCTCTAAGCTTGAATGAATTAAGTGAAAAATAATGAAGCACTAGCCTCTATTTATAGAAGATTTCTAACTTAAAGACCTACCATGTGAAAAGCCAGTGGCTTGACGATTTGGTGATGTGAAAAGAAAAGTGGTTCGACGCCTCAGTAATGTGAAACGACAAGTGGTTCGGCCTTTGTAATGTGAAACGATAAGTGGTTTGGCGCTTTTGTAATGTGAAGCGGCAAAATGGTTTGACGTCTGGTAAAGGTAATTACTATTGACGAAGGTAATTACTATTCACAAGGGTAATTACTTATCGATGAAGGTAAATCTTATTCACAAAAAGGTAATTCTTATTGACGGAAGAGACTCTTAGATGATGACATATATTTAGCCCCATAAAATAATCAAACTTACCACAAACGTCTGCATAACAGACTCTTTATATACATTAAGGATTGAATAAATATTACCACAAATCATTTTATTTTTAATCAACACATTTTAATCTTTCAATAATTATTAATCATTTATAACTTGTCGTCTCAATTAATAATATAACATATTATTCGGATGATCTTGTGACAATAATTGAATCAATAATATAAGAGATATGATCTGCAACAATTCTCGTAGTAATAATTGAAGCGTAGGTGAGTGACTTCTCACGTAAAGATCAATAATCAATACCGTGTCTTCTTATCTGAACCACGCGTATTCATCGTACTTTTACCACCGGGTAGTTCAACAGTTTTAACGGTAACACCTCCGTAGTTATTTTTATAAAATATTTTTGTGTCGTTTTCAATCCGAATGATAATTACATTATTGGGGTCCACTGATGATTGGTAGTTATCTAATATTCCCTAACAAAAGAATATTCCCCACCAAATGAATATTTTATAACAACTTTGCATACTTTGCAAAATTTATAAATATTACCCACATACTATAACATTTTATCAAATTTATTCCATAATATTCAAAAATAATATTTATAGAAAATTCATCTTTATTTATAATAAATTTGGGTCTTACACTCACATTGGGAAGAATATGATAAGAATCTTCTTGTTTTTCTTTGGGGTCTAATGGGTCAACCAAGGATAATTACATGGGCATATACGATATCTATCATAACCTGTAAAGCGTAGCCTCCCATGTATGAATGTTTCTCTTGAGCACTTCCCAAAGATTCTAATTTCTAAAACAGTTTTGGTATACATTTATGTAAGGTGTCATTGTGACGTGCTATCCAAAGTTGGGATGAGAGTCACAGTTGGTATATATTTATATCCAAACTCACAACATATGTGTTGTTGTATTTTGCACCACAATTGTTGTAATAAAGTTGTAGTTGTTTTCTGTATCATGTATTTGGCGATTCAGAATAGGTTGGATGGAATGGACCTATTTTGGAGTTGTCACAGCTACATATATAGAATCACATCATCAAATTTTGATGTGACATTTTAATCGAATATAATTGAAAAAAATTGAGAGTTGAATCATTTAATTGACAAATTAAAATATGAATCACCAAAATAAAATATAATCAATATTTTAAAATAATAAAACATATTTAAACCTTATTATTACGTGTACCGAAACAAATGCTCAAAATTAGGTTAGGTGACTTTGAAATGATCAAAAGACTTATTAGGTTGGTGACTCTCGACACTTTCTAATTACTAGATCCAATAATTTTAAATATGAACTTTTAAATAGAAACACTCCATTTCATTTCAATTAAAATGGGGAGATCCGGATCCGGATCCGTTTTTAATATACTATCTGAAAATAAATAGCACAACTTGCACGGTTACGACTAACCTAAGTTTTGGCCTCACAGCTAATACCACCATTATCACCAACACGGAGCCAGAAACTCAATATTCTCTCAGGACATCTGTGGAACACCTTTCGCATGATCGTTTCACTATCATCTCCTTTTACTCCATTCCTTCTCGAACCGAAAAATCAATCTACTTCATAAACACCCTCGCCGACCTATCCCTTGCACCAATCCCCGAGAACTTGTAGATTTAATCCCCAAATCATATTCGTAGATTGTATATCATATTGCCATGAAGCGAGGTTACCAAGAATCTTCAACTTCAAACTCTTTTGGACCGCCTAAATCAAAACCCAGATTCAACCCGGATGGTATTTTTCATTTTTTTTCTTGATGTAAAACCCATACTTTTTCCATCGAATTATATGGGTAATATAATGATTTGTTAGTTCAACATTGGGACCTGGCCAATGGGTTTTAAAGTTTAGATTGTTTTGTTGGAGTTGTTTAATTTGGCGACAGATGGTGAAAGTCTTAATCTTCAAAGTAAATTAATCGATCTTATTCCTGCATTATTCTGAACTCATGGGAAATTTTTGATCCATATTTTGGGTACAGGTGACTCGCAGTTTGTAGAGGATGAGAGTACAAAATTTTTTGCCAGGAAAGTGGCTGACCATTACAGTGCAAGGACGAATCAAACTTTGGAAGAACGAGAAGCGAGTCCTATCATCCATCTAAAGAAACTCAATAACTGGGCATGTTATATAATTCCCCATGAGACATTTTTCATGTTTAATTGTATATGCCTGATTTTGTAATTGACTAGTGCTACTATTCTCATTGAATAGATAAAAAGCGTCCTAATTCAGCTTTATGCACACCGAGGGGATGCAGTTCTCGATCTTGCCTGTGGCAAGGTATTATATGTTCCGAATAATTGGCAGTTAGAATGTCAACAATTATGCAAGCATACCACAAATATCCTTTTAAGTAATACTTATGCTGTAGTTCTTATATTATTTTTTGATTAGGGTGGTGATCTGATCAAATGGGACAAGGCAAAAGTTGGATATTATGTTGGCATTGATATAGCTGATGGCTCGGTAAACTGCTTATCTACTCGACTCTTTTTATGCTGGCTTTTACATTTTCACATTGTGTTGATTTTGTTATTGTGATTCATGTGTGAAAGAAGTTCACTCAGCTTTAAATTATTAACCATTCATTAGTACTTTAATGACTTGGTGCGACTACATCTTCGTGGATGAGTTACTCAACAGATCTCTATACTACCTAAGGCATGAACAAATAGACTGTAGTTACTAAATTTATAAAGTTTTCAAGTTATTTGTGATGACCAAATAAATTTGTTAGACAAGGTTGACATTTTGCATTCAGTTACATGTACTCCTTTTATTTTCTTTTATATTTTTCCAGAACAAAGTTTTTAGGAGATGCTAAAAGTTTAGGGAGTAGTTTCTTGATTTGAGTTGCAACTTGCAAAATTATATTAATTCCTTTTTAACTTTTTTCTAGGTCGCTATTTTTATTTCAAGAGGACATATAACCCACTTTTGTGTAACTTATGGTTTCCTGTTCTTTCCTCATTACCCCCCTTTACTAAGCTTATCCTATTTTCTCATTTGAAAGTTTATTTATCACTAAAAGTTATAATTTCCAGCCGAGAGACACCTGATTTTACGTGCAAGTCGCAATAACATTACGTTATGAAATATCGCTTGACACTTTGAAGCCCTATGACAAATTCAGTTAGAGTTAGCGGTGAATTTTGCATTTTGTAGGCGTGTCCTTTCTCTCGCATAAAAAGCTAGCTGTTTAGCCAACGAGAAGTGCTAATGTGGAGCAAATGTTGTAAATTGAGTGTCACACTGCCCGACTTTAAAGTTATTTTCAAAATTTTAATCAGGTCTATGTATGTAAAGTATTTTATTTCCTTTCTCTACTCTCAGGTATCAAATTGGAGCCTAGTTTTGTTAATTATAAGTAGAAGTTTCGCATGCCATGCAAACATGCCTCAAAGCATGTATTTGATAACCATTCTTCATCACTTGTATAGGTGAGTTGGGAGAAAACACAATGTTTTAGTATTGTTGTTTCAATTTTATTTATAGATCTGTATAGATTTTTCTTTAGTGTGAACCTCAAATGGTATTACGGTGTCACTTGTATAGGTGAGTTGGGAGAAAACACAATGTTTTAGTTTTGTTGTTTCAATTTTATTTATAGATCTTTATAGATTTTTCTTTAGTGTGAACCTCAAATGGTATTACGGTGTCACCTGGACTGGTATTGTGTCCATAATCCTTAGAGCATGAACTCATGAATTCCTTCTGTTAAGTCTCTACATCTTGGTCTACTGGTCTCTAGCTCTGTTTATATTGAACAGAATAAGAGCTTGGTTTTTATTATTGTTTGGAACTTGTTTCTTTAGTACCTTCAGTTGGTCTTATAATACATGAAATGGTCATGTATAACTAGGGAAAGATAGGGTACAAATATAATTCATTTGATAGTTATTATAAGCTATTACATTAATGCGAATACCATTACTTGAATCTAGGTACCAATACTCGACACAGTCCTGCTAGACTTCTGGAATCTTCATTTAGGGCCATATGATAAATTAGTTTTCTGTTATAACCTCAATGCTCCTGTAGCACAGTGTGGAATAAGTACTGACATCTAAATAAATAGCAGGTTCATACTATCATTATTAATACTCCCTACGCCCCATGATAAAAGTCCTTATTACTATTTTGGGTAGTCCCATGTTAAATGTCCATTTTCCTTTAATAACCAAACTTTTACACATATTTTTCTATTATACTCGTAGCATTAAATATCTCATACTTTTCTTATTCTAATTCTCTCTCCATATTTAATGACATTATTATGGGCAATTTTGTCATTTTATTCATCTTCTTAATATGCGTGAAAAGTCCACCAGGACTTTTATCCTGGTACGGAGGGAATAATAGTTCAAAAATAGTTTTTCATAATATCTTTTCCACTACTTTGAAATATGCTACTTTTTCAGTATCAATTTTACGCCTCTTCCTTATGTAGACAATATTGCTCCGTTTCTCACATGGATAAATTTTAGTGATTGACCTTTTTGCCATTTTCTCGCTTTAATAAAGGACTAACTCTGAGTGCTAATAGACCTATCCTACATATGGATAATATCTCCTAGTATTTAACCGTCTGCTTGTGGTATAAGAATGTTTTTATACGTTGGTTTAATTATGTGTATTTCTACCTCCAATATTTTAAGTTGTTACCTGGTTGGTGGTCCAAGACGATGTTTTCCCCTTTCTTTTTTTGGTTATCTGAAACTGTTCTCGAACATTTTTATTGTTTCATGTTTGCTAATATTTGCCTCTTATGGTCATGTCAACATTAATATACAGATAGAAGATTGTCGTACCCGGTACAATGGCGATGCAGACCATCATCAGCGGCGTAAAAAGTTCACATTTCCTGCTCGACTTCTCTGTGGAGATTGTTTTGAGGTAACTGCAAGTGTAAAAGCTAGTGTTTGCGGTAAAGATCTATTTATTTATTTATTGGGCTAAAACTTGAACATGTTATATGGAGCTCACATTTCTGTTGCTGTCCACCCTTTTCTTGAATTTATTAATGGAGTAAGTGCCGGTTCTTAGGAGTATGCTGATTTACAAATTCAACTTTTATTTTACTATTGGTTTCCCTCTCCTCCACTCCCACTTTCAAATCAAACTAGTACATCAGATTTGAAGTCATGGTTGATTTTGTTCTATTATGACGGGTTACAGGTTCGCCTAGATAAAGCACTAGCAGATGATGCACCTTTTGATATTTGTAGTTGCCAGGTAATCCTTCTCCCTCAACTGACAAACACACATTTTATAATTGTTAATTAAGAAGTCTCCGTATTTGGTTATGGACTCATGCTCATATTTCCAGTGAATCAAGTTAAATTACGTGATGTTTTGGGTCTATCTAGTTGGTTTTTGTTTGTATGTTTGGCATAACATGCAAAGTGTAGCTGATTGTAATTTGAGATGAGACGAATGGGTCAGTTGAGTAATTCGTGGAGGAAAGCACAAAGTGAAAGTCACATATGTACCTCATTAGTAGTGCCTTGTCTTCACCAGGTTCATAATTGTTCGACAACCACTTGAAGTTTTAACCTTGTTTCAGTCCTCTGTACTGAGTTTTCTCTTGCGCAGTTACCCTTGCTTTTGGATTGTCTCCTTTGATATCGAAATTACAAGGTCTTTTTTTGTTCAATTGTTTGCGTATCTTTCTGAACTTCCTTGCTGTAGATATTATTGTTATTTCCTTTTTCTCCCCCCCCTCTTTTAAGTATTTGCATATTTGGCCTATACAAGTGTCGTTTCTTTTTTCCTCACTTGATAGTTGAAACTGAAAACATCTGCTTTAACTTTTTAGTTAAAAGTCTTTGTTATAGTAAAACACTATGTTTGCCTCTGCTGAAAATGAAATTCAGTGCAAGTTTCGTCTAGTCATGCATACGGATTCTATATAAGTTTTACAGTTGCAGTAGATTATGATTGTAAACTGACACCGCTTTACAACTTGCAGTTTGCCATGCATTATTCATGGTCTACTGAGGCACGTGCACGGCGGGCCTTGGCTAATGTTTCGGCATTACTTCGCCCAGGAGGCATCTTCATTGGAACAATGCCAGATGCCAATGTTATCATCAAAAAGCTTAGAGAAGGTGTTTTTTTTTCCTTTGCTTTTATTCTTTTGCTTGTATCAGTGTATGGTTTTAACTTAATGTAAAAGGGTCTAGAATTATGTGCTTGGGTGACAAATATGATTCTTTCATCATTATACAACTTGAGCATCAGCATATAATATTAATGGGTTTCAACAATTCATCTTTACTCGGTGCAAGGTTTTTTTGTTTACGTTTATTTTGCTGAACTTTGAGTTGCGAGTGTAAAAAAAGTTCTACCTTCCCACTTTTGTTGTCCCTCTTTGGGTGTCTGAGACACGTATTTTGAGACATACCAAAAATACATTTACATATAACGATTTAGTGTAATTGAAAAATAAAACGTCAAAATATACTGAAAATATAAAAGTACATAAAAAAACGTTATATTTAAATGTGTTTTCAGCAGGTATTATTATTCGTGCCTCACATACTCAAAAAAGTGATTCAACTAAAATGGGATAAATGGATTATCAACTTCCTAGAACGGTTTAAAAGGTTAAATGATTATGTTTGATCTCTGATTATCAGCATTTGTAGATAATAGGTGGGAGACAATTGGTAGTCATGCCAGTTAATTTGATATGCTTCCCCCTCCCCCTCCCCTCCCCCCTTCCCCCTTCCCCCCTTCCCCCCTTCCCCCTAAATCATCATTGAACTTGTCAACCTTATTATGAGGAAAATCAATTTTCTTACTTATTTTTAGTAGAACTATTATCCATTAGGGAGTTTTTCATTCTTTGATTGAATTTGCAGCTGAAGGACTTGCCTTTGGCAATAGCGTCTATTGGATACGTTTTGATGAAGAATTTTCGGATAAGGTGAATTATTATTATTTTTATATTTATGGTCTTGGGAACTACTCCCTCCATCCCAAATTAAGTGAAAGGATTTGACTGGCAATTGGCATGTAGTTGAAGGAGGATCATTTAACCCTTGGATAGAAAAGTATCACTTATTTTATAAACATTCCAAAATGAAAACCCTTTCACTTAATTTGCTAGGAAGGAGTATTATTTATAATGTATTTGAACAATCAAACAGTGAAACACATTGCTCGTCTTCTTCAGAAATTTAAATCTTCAAGTCCCTTCGGTATAAAATACAAATTCCATCTAGAGGTACGCTTCTTATTAATTTCTGGCAGTTCATGGTGCTTCTTATTAATTTCTGGCAGTTCATGGTGCTAGGGATTTTTATCAAATTGGAATTTGTAAGTTTTTATTCGGGGTAATACTGAACGTATTGTTTCAGGATGCCGTTGATTGTCCAGAGTGGATTGTCCCATTTCATGTATTCAAATCGTTGGCAGAGGAGGTATTATTTCAAAAAAGTTGATGAGCACCATTATGCTTTACAAATATCATTAACATATCTCCTACCTAATATATATAGGGAAAAGGAAGCATGTAAGTTTGCGTGTGTCCTATTATTTATTTTTGATAAAAGAAGAAATTTTATTAATAGAAAAGAAATGATACAATAAAAGGGGAACAAAAGAAGTCCACCCTCAACGGACTAAAAAACAAAAATAAAAAAGAGCACTTAAAAAAGTGCAGTCCTTCAATCTCTACACAAATCAGACACAGAGATACCTTTAAAGCCCCCATAGAAGAAGAAGCCCATAAAGAAGTAACGAAAATAATCCTATCATTTAACATCTTAAAAGAAGAGCAACTTCCTCTAAACAGTCTAGCAATATCCAAATTCCCCGTAAAATGGAAAAAAAATACACTTTCATAAATTTTGGCATATCTTTTGTTTCAAGTTCTCGAAAATGAACTAGCAACATATCTTTCACTAAACGAGGACACGCCCACTCTTCTCCTAACACTCCAAAGAGAGAGCTGCACAAACCCCAAGCAACATGACAATACAAAAATAAATGAGCACGAGTCTCATTACTGTGCCTGCACATTAAATAAATGTTCGGAGCTAGAAATTTGTAAGGCTTGTGATTTTGATGAAGATCATTAGTATTCAATCTTTGTAAAACACACAAAAACCTTAACGTTGGAACAGACCCCAGCTTTCCAAATATACGAAGCCAAAGGAAATGGATTAGGAACAATAGACCGAGTCAAAAAAGAGAAGTAACTCTTACAAGAAAAAGAACCAGATGGATCTAAAGACCAGATACGCTTATCAGAGGAGAATAAATGATTTGAATCAAGCAAGATAAACAAAGTTTTCATTTCAGTAGTCTACAAATCAGTGAGATTCCTGAAGAAATGAAAATCCCAAGAAAAAAAAATTCCCTTCACACTTTATAAAATTAGAAATTGGAGTATTATGCAGTGAATAAATACAATACAACTAATTAAAAGTAAGAGAAAAGTGATCATCTCTGAACCAAGAATCCTCTTAAAATCGATCGATGACCACTCCTAACCTCAACCTCGTATTTCAAATGATGAATAAAAATATTATAACCTTGGAACATGAATTTTCAAGGACTTGCATGAGTAACATAAACCCATCATCCCTCCTATTCAAATGCATACTGAACTTGCTCATAATAGGAATGTGGTTCCAAAGGAAATCTCCAAAGCCATTTACGAACTAGAGCAACATTCTTAAGGACCAAATTACCCAACCCAAGTCCCCCTTGTTTAGAAAGATACACCGTTTTTCACCCAACCAAATGATCATTTCTCTCATCACTAACTCTCGACCAAAGAAAGTTCCTCGTTAACTTCTCTAAGGTGTCGGCTACACTAACTAAGATCCTAATCAAAAAATAATAATAAAGAGGAATACTAGACAAACAAGCATGAATCAAAGTAATTCTACCCCATAAAGAAAAATACACACCTTTCCACATATCTAGACGTTGAGCCACTCTCTCTACAACAAGGTCTTAACAGGAGACTAACCAACCATAGATGAATAGGCTAAAAGCTCCTCCAAAGCTATATATATTAATCCCTGCTAAATTGCACTTGCACAAATTAATCCACAAACCAGAAACAACCTCAAAAACTTGAAGAATTGTAAGCACATTTTTAAATCATTGGATCCCCTCTGAAAGATAAAGAATAGTATGATCAACAAATTAGTAATGAGAAACCCTCACCTCCTCGTGCCCCACTGCACAACCTGCAATAATATCACACTTCTTCCCCGACTAATCATCCTACTCAAAACATCAACAACTAAAGTGAACAAGAGAGGAGACAAATGGTCACCCTGCCTCAAACCTCGTGAAGCCTTAAACCAAGATTTGGGCCCACAATTCATAATCACAAAAAAATGAGGACATAAAAATCCCTTTTCATCCAAGAACGCCACCCAACTCCAAACCCTTTACTCTCCAAAACTTTATCCAAGAAACCCTAACCAAACCCTATCATAAACTTTCTCAAAATCTAACTTAAGCACAAGACTCCTCTCTCTCCTATGAACATCCTCCACAACCTCATTGGCAACTAATGTTGCATCCATAATTTGCCTACCACCTACAAAGACACTCTGAGAATCCAAAATTATGTCCCAAACAATACTACCCAATCTCTTTCTTTAGTAAGAATTTTATACACAATAGTCACAAAACTAATGGGCCTAAAATCCGTTACTTTTACAAATCGATCCTTCTTTGGAACTAGGGTAATAAAGGTAGAATTAATGTTTTTCCCAGTAACACTGGTTGCAAAAAACTCATGAAAAACTAATGAGATCTTCTTTTACCACATTCTAGTTTGAATGATAGTACGCCATCGTAAATCCATCATGACCAGGAGCCTTCTCTCTATCCATTTTAAAAACAACGCTCTTAATTTCCTCTTCCATAAATAGTCTTTATAACCAAGAACTCTTCTCTATCACAATAGGGCTCCAATCTGAACCCTCTACCACAGGCCTTTTTCCTCGATCTCCTCCTCGAAGAGTTTTCTATAAAAATCAGTAATTTCATCGGCAATCAAATCAATATTCCTCACCATCTCACTCGATTCAAGCACAAACTCCTTTATGAAATTCTTTGATTTCTTCCACTAGCAACCTTGTGAAACAATCTGGAATTACAATATCCATCGTTCACCCAGTGTATCCTAGCTTTCTGCCTCCAACTAGTTTCCTCGCGCAAGATCACCTCGAACTCATTACACAATTGAGCTTGTTTACCAATCAAATCCTCATAAAAAACATTAACCTCCTCAATTCTATCAATCTCCTCTACCTCTTTCAAAATTGCTTTCTTCCCGACTCTCACATTTCTTTATTCCACTCTTTTAATTTACACTTCAGATTCCTCGACTCTTTCATTAAAACAAAACCTTTCCAACCTACACACTCTCACTCCACCACTGTTTAATTAACGTGACAAAATTGGGATGAGAAATCCACATATTCTCAAAATGACAAGGAGTGGGGCGCCTGTTGAAGCGACTAGATTCTATTTAGATTGAAAAATGATCAGAAACTATCCGCGGAAGGACCTCTTGTCCCAACTCAGAAAAAGTATCCTCCCAATCATTACTAAACAAGAATCGATCTACGAGTAGCCTTTGTACGCTCACCATAAACCAACTAAGTGAATTGAGCATTAGAAAGAGCAATATCTCACAAATCGCACTCTCTAATAAAATTATCAAACCCCCTCGTACTCTCAGTAATTCTTGACCCACCAAAATTCTCAGAAGAAAACCTAATAACATTAAAATCTCCACCAATACACCAATGAGAAGAACAAAGGCCATAAAATGCATAAAGCTCCTTCCAAAAAGCCCATCTATCTCTAGGTTGATTAGGCCCATAGACAGAAGAAAACCACCAACGCCCATGGACCCTAATTGTTGTTTTGACATTTCACCAATTTATCAATTAAAATTACATCGTATTAAGTGCATGACACACACAAGTTTGTGTGCCTAAAACACATACTCCCTTTTCCCATATATATATATATATAGGGGATGCATCCATAACAACCTGCGGTTGCCATTGACATCGCTCATAAAGCAACCAAGTTGTAATGAAGTGTAGCGGCTTAGTGTTATTTTATATTAAAATAATACGACCGCTATAATAGTAGCAAGATGAGTAGTAGTAGTTGCAAGCATGTGGTAGTAGTAGTATTAGCAGAGCAAGTTAGGATTTTTGTTTTATTTAAGCCGCTACATGTAGTAGCGGTCATTCTTTATTATTATTATTATTATTATTATTATTATTATTATTATTATTATTATTACTATTAAATAATTATAATATTAATAATAATCCGACTTTATTATTATTATTATTATTATTATCAGACAACACTTTAATAATAATTAATAATAATAATATTATTAATAATATTGTAAATAATAATAATCCCACTTTAATTTTATTATTATTAAATGAGCATTATATCAAAAAAAATCGACCATTAACTATTTGTTTTACATGTAGCGGCTTCAACATGTCATGTTTCAAGTGTTATGTTCAAGTTTTAAATATAATCTTATTTTAATAATATTATTTTTATTATTATTATTATTATTTTGAAAAATAATAATCCCACTTTATTTTAATTATTATTCTTATTATTTTTATTATTATTAAAGTAATATTATATTATATTATTATAAAAAGTAATATTATATTATATTAATATTAATATTTTATATTATTATATTAAAAAATAATATAACCGCTACATAGTGTAGCGGTTTTGAAAAACATTTGGCTACTTTTTCCATTTGGCTACATAATATAACCTCTGCTTGTACTGCTAATACTACTACTACCACGTGCTTGCAACTACTACTACCACTCTTGCTACTATTACTATTACTTGTACTTGATGACTCAGTGTCAGCCGCTACTAGGTGTAGCGGTCGTATTATTTTAATATAAAATAACACTAAGCTGCTACATGCTGTTACAACTTGGTTGTTATGAACAGTGTCGTGGCAACCGGTTGTCATGGATGCATCCCCATATATATATATATATATATGAAAGTTGGAGCTGATGAAAAATAGTCTCTCTCCTACCGAGTGTGTTTTACTTTTAAGAACAATTATATAACCGTTCTGCATGGGTGATGTCATTCTTGTTCATAGTTTAATTTGAACATGCAGTATGATCTGGAGTTGGTTTTTGTAAAAAACAACCATGTATTTGTGGATGAGTACATGAAGAAACAAGAACACGTTGAACTCATGCGGAGACTTGGAGCCTTGGGTGACGGAAATCAAGACCAGAGTAAACCTCAGGAACTTAAATTTTGATTTAGGGATTGTTTGGTTACTAGCGTTTGGTGCGGTAGCGTTTGGACCCCCAAATGCAACATCATTTTCAGTGCGTTTTGTTTGAGCCCCAAACATTGAGTTTGAAATAAGTTGCTTATAGACAACAAGATTTTCAAGTTCGTTTAGACTTCCAAACGCTTCAAATGCATTAAACGTTATGTAACCAAACATACACTTGGTAGTTGAAAATTTTCCCTTTCCCCATGAGTTTTTTTTTCATCTGTTGTATGTACTTCAAATACTTTTTGAAGATATCTGCCATCAGTGCCTATATTGATACTTGATTTTACGTTGTGATGTCCAGGTACACTCTCACCAGACGAATGGGAAGTGGCTTATTTATATTTGGCTTATGTCTTGAGGAAGGTTAGCTTCCCTATTCTTGCACTATTAAAATATGCTTCATACATAAAATTTTTACAAGTAGCTATAAACATAGTCGTTGCTTATTAAGGAAAGATACCGTTTTCTTGTTTTTCTCATGCTTGCACAAGTGCTTTATGAGCTTGCAGCAGATAACATCCAAGGACGTTTAGGGAGACCATTCCAGAACTAGAAATGCATTACCCTTTTTTGTCGGTTCAAAAATTGAAGATGCATTTCTATTTTCAGAACATGAAATTCATAATATGTTACTCCCTCCGTCCCATGATAAAAGTCCTTATTACTATTTTGAGTAGTCCCATGTTAAATGTCCATTTTTCTTTAATAACCAAATTTTTACACATATTTTCCTATTATACCCGTAGCATTAAATATATCATACTTTTTTTATTCTAATTCTCTCTCCATATTTAATGACATTATTGTGGATAATTTTGTCTTTTTATTCATCTTCTTAATATGCATGAAAAATCCACCAGGACTTTTATCCTGGGACGGAGGGAGTATTACTTTTATGCTTAGTTGATTCTGTAGTATCATACCACTACTATTACAAGGCTAGTCAATGTTAGAGAAAATTTTCTTATAAGTCGTCATTTTATAAATGTATCTCTAAAGTCCTAAATGTCCATCAATGCTAGAGATACGTACTGCCTTTATTTATTTAAAAAAAAATAAAATTCCATTTCATTTTTCGGCTGTAACTATGTGGTGAAAGTATCTTTTCTTGGCAGAGAGGCCAACCGGAACAAACCCGAGTAAATGGTAGACAAGACAGAGGGAAGATGAATATAACAAAGGATGACATTACATATCTAAGCAGTTGAGTTTATCCCGGTCATTTGGTTGGATACCAGTTCTCAAGAATCATATCCACACTAACGCTCTGTTTCTGAGTTTTAAAATGGACAGAAAAGAAAAGAAATGGACGGAAAATTTAAGTTTTCTTTTCAATTCTTATGTTTCTCAATTCTTATGTTTCTGAGTTTTTTAATAAACGGAAAAGAAAAGAAATGGATAGAAAACTTGGCCATTTTTCCTGCCAAAGTTTTCCGTCCAAAATTGGCATGATTTGGACGGAAAAGAAATTAGAATAAGTAATATTTTTATAATTTTCATATTATCCTCAACTTTTAATATAATAAATTTTAAATTACAACTCATATCCTCAATTTTAAATTTTCTATCCTTTTCCATTAAAAACTCAGAAACAACACAAAGGAAAACTTTAAGTTTTCTATTCTTTTCTTTTCTGTTATAATTTATGTTTTCTATTCTTTTCTTTTCTGTTAAAAACTCAGAAACAGAGTGTAAGGAAATAGGAAAACTCAGTGCATCAGCTACTTGCATTCCTTCCGGAAGGAAGTCTTTCTAGATTTGGCAGTGCCATTAATAATATTGTAACAGGGGTTACTAACAGATGTAACAGTTGATGGTGATTACTAAAATGTAATTGATCGGTTATTGAACAAGTAGAATGATGACCGAGTTCAAGTTGGTCGACAGGTATTAGTAGAGAGAGCAACACATGAGAGAGATTATGTAATTCCTTTTAGTTTAATACTTGGCTGTCATTAAAAGTTTGGTTTTTGTATTATGTTATTCTGTAATGTAATATGACAACCAAATGAATGCAAACGAAATAGATAATATATTCAACTCGGTGATGTTGCAAAGAATGTAACACTAATCTTTTGGAATATTTATATAAAACTAGATGTTATAAAGATGATTTAGACTAAACTAGAGATAATATATAAGAAGCTCGCTCTCTCCTAGATTTAAACAAATGTCAATTAATTAGGGACAAATAAAAAATTTTAAAACGTAAATGACGTTGTAGGGAATTTAAATTTTTTTAATATATTTGACGTTATTAAGTTTCTAGGAAGTATTAATTACAATTTTTCCTCTATTGCCCTCAAGTATTTTTCTATCTCATTTATCTAGACAACTATATGGAGTACATTTTTTCTTAATTAATGCAAGAGTAATTGTGGTAATACATATCAATCTTAATGACAAAATTGGAGTAATAAATGACTTTCTTAACAAACGTGAAAACCTTCAAAACATCACTTATTTAAGAGTAATAGGCAAGTGAGTTTCTTCATGAAACTTCACAAAATTCTACAAATTGCTTGGTGACACTGTACGGAACTAAAATCTATAAACCGAGTGATGAAAAAATATTTTCACATACCTAAACCAGATCGTTAAAAACCATAAAAGCATGAACACAACAGTCCTTTTAGTATGCACTCAAAACTAAATAAATCTTGTAACTGTACATAAAAGGAGTCATTATCCCACCTTATATACATCAAGGAAAACTGAAATAGTCTTAACTTATTATAGACCACTAGTGTATAAAAAGATAAACTGAACCTTTTTGTCCAATGTAGCTTCGGCAAATTGATAACATGGTTTCCGAGAACTGAGGTCTAAGGTCGCTTAAGGACAACTAACACAACAACCATGACTGCCAATCCCATAAAGGAAGCACCCTTAGCCTTGTCAGCAAAGGTGGCTTTATCACTTCCATCAACTGCCTCTGAAACTCCAAAAAGATTCTGAAAATAACCAGATAAGCTCGCCATCATTTCCTCCACCCTCACCTTAATGTTCTGCAAGAAATCTTTAAAATCATTCCTGGGCACATTTTCCTCCGAATTACAAAACTCATCATCAAAGCATTTCGGAGACTGGTTACTTCGAATTTCAGCACCCACTGCACATTCCTTCATCCTTTCATCCATATCTGAGACGAAAGTACCAGTGAAACAGACATTAAATCAAAATTTAACGTAAGGAAACTTAAAAGAGAGTAAAATAGAAAAATTCTTACTGGTCTTTTGGGAGTGGAGGTATTCCACAAGTGCCTCATTGTTCATTACAGCACTCCACACATTTGGATCACTGGCAATTGAAGCAACAACAGTCTGATACCAAATAAGAATCAGATATCATCTCTCCCTAATTGAATTCACTCATCAATTATATTCATGAGCATATACCAGAAATGAGCATAACAAAAATTTAATAACATGCAGAACAATATTAACTAATGACAGTTGACAGATAACAGATCATGTAAGAAAGAGGTGTCGAATGGCTGAAACATTAACATTTATCCGGGCTGATACATACAAAGTTAAATATCTATTAAAACTGAAATATATCAACTTAAAGATTCATCAAGCCCCTATCATTGTCCTGAATTTCTGGAGTGATGATGGAGAACTTGGAAGAGAATGTCATAATTTACAGATGACCTTTTTTCCCCATCTTTTTCCAAGTAATACTTGCAGACTCATTGAATATGCTACAATTTTTTTCCTTGTGAGAAGTTTTAATGTCTTGGCTGGAATTATATCCTTGCAATTGGTGATAACACTTAAAAATAGTCTTACACAAACCCTAGAGAGAGAAAGTTCAATTCAAAACCTGAGCAGCGGAACTTTCATGAAGCAACCTAAATGCCTGATAGCATGTTTCGGTACTGTGGCCGTTGTATCACTAGCAACGGTAGCATTAGTCTCCAAATGTTGGGAGTTTGAATGAACCAACATGTCAGGCTGGGGATGTGATATAAATAAACCACAAGTAGATTTAGGTGACAGGTAAGCCCTGAACAAGTCAAACAAATCAGAATACCACAATAAAAATTCATCCAAACCAGATTATATAGATATATGCATGTGTGTATGTGTGTTAGAGTTTATGTATATACTAGTACCCGGTGGCACACACATTGTGCGTGTAAATTATGCGAGGTAAAATAGAATTTTATAAAATTTGAAGGACTTAATAGAAAGATAAAAAATATATATAAAACGGACAAAACAGAAATTATATAAAAAGTTGAAAGACATTTTAGGAAAAGACAAAAAGCTTCGGGTTTTTTTAACAGCAGGACTCCCCACTAGCTTTATATAATATATACATATATGTGTGTGCGTGTGTATTTAGAATTTTGACTCCCATCTATGGGATTAAAACCAGAGACCTTGATGTTATCCCTCAAATCCTACATCAAATTTCCTATCTCTTGGGGTCAACAAACAGGATTATTGCATGCTACAAATTAAAATCTACACAAATTGAGAAAGAAGATTTCTATACCCAAAGACTGCAAAAAAAAATATAGCAAGTTTTTTTCTTCTTTATATTCAGTTAAATCCTCCACTTTAACTTCAAGTTACATAAGTCTAAGTACCGATCTTTAGGGGTGCTCAAAAAATTCAGTTTTTTGGTTTTTTTACTGAACCGGTTGAAACCGGTTTTTTCGGTTTCGGTTTTTTTATACTTTTCGGTACCGATAGCGGGTAATGAGAATTTGGAATTCGGTAAAACCGAAAAACCGAAAAAAAACCGAAATTTGCATGGATTTGAATTCTTGTTCTGTGGAGGAGTGGAAGAGAGAAACTGAAGAGACACCATGTGGAGATGGCGGGGAGGGTTTGGATTCCGGATATATGGGGTAAAGAGGATCTGCTCAAAGATTGGATTGACTGCAATGCATTTGATGCTTCTTTAGTCAACAATACTATACTGTCAGCTCGAGCAGCTTTGATGCAAGAACGTCGAACACCTGCTAATTCCACTACTACTCATGTACCAAGGAGGAGGATAGAGAACAGGTGTTAATTAATTAGTTATCTATCCATTAATTGTACGTTTTCAATACAGTATTTGAATTTTATATACCTTCCAAAATAACTTTTTTTAAATTTTAACGAACAGTATATGATATATAATTGTTGATGATTTCTTTTTCTTAGTTTTAAAAAAAAATTGTTAATATATTAAAATAAATTATTTAATTATTATTATTTATTAATAATTATATATATTACCATGCATGTGGTATAACCGAAAACCGAACCGAAAAAACCGGTACCGATTTTGTACCGAACCGGTACCGAAACCGGTAATTCGGTACCGGTTCCGGTTCTTGTTTTTTCGGTAATTTCGGATCGGTACCGGTTCGATTTTTCGGTACCGGTTCGGTTTTTTACCGATGAGCACCCCTACCGATCCTTTATTACTAGTAATCTGTCAATCAACATAGACGGTGGATTCCTTAGATACTATAAAATTTATCCCGTCACAGTATTTTCCTTAAAATAAAATAAAATTGTATCGGATTAGAAAGATAAAAACACAGTACTCTTCATAAAAATCTTTCGATGCAGTTACAGGGGAATGATACTACCAATATTTAAAAGAATTAATATCTTCAATCTCCTCAGCCAAGTAAGTATTGAAGAATTATCGAAATGTTTATGCTTTACTATAGTTGGGTATTTCCCATAATGACAGCTATACTAGTAAAGGTGTGTGGTTCTTTTAGGCTATGTTTGTAATAGCAACAGAAATAGAGTAAAATAAAACAAATTTAACATAAGCCTAGATGATAGAAGATGAAAAAAACAATCTCTGTAATAGAATGGTTTTTGCTTCTCATGCATTTGAGTTGTTAATTAGTGATGCCACAATTAAAACCTTCAACGAAGAAGGTCACGCATGGAGAGTACATAACATTATCCTGAACACTGAAATGGCCTACTTAAGAGCTTATTGACAAAAGAAGATTAATACTACTAGATAACACGAATACATCAAGAATTTTCGAAGCTACTTCCTTCAGCAGTACATTGCAAAGTAGATCATCCCAAAGTAAAAATGGCATAACAATGTAGTTAAACTAATTACTCCTTACCAATAATGATTGTGCTAAAAAGGTCAGTGATCCTAGTAATCAATGACTTATATTTTTGGTCGCAACATTTTATTTTATGATCCATGATTGATATATGAATTAAACAATCTTAATCCCAAATCAGATAAACCCACAAGGACTAAACAATCTCATTCTGAGACAAAGTAATCATACTTGATATAATAACAACAGAATGGTTCACATAAACACCCGAAACCTAGACAGCAGATATTATGAAAATTAAATTAGCAGTATTTAAGAATAAAAATGAAATTAGAAAAATAACATAAAAAAACATACACATCGAGAGCGGCTTTGAGTTCAGAGGTGGCCTCTTTGGCTTCCTGAAGAGTCGGTGCTCCGCCAAAGACAAGCCTAGGCATTCGTTCGCAGAAATCACTAATCACTCCATCCTCCCCGCCGGCAAATTCCCAATCGTCGATCTCCCAACACGGCTTTTGCACTAGCACGGAAGCAGCGATGCTTGTGTCGGAGGACGAACAGATCGAGGTGACCGGGCGATTGGCCTTGCGAGCGGTCGAAGTGAAGGGATGTTCGGCGGTAGGAACAGCCGGAAAACCTCGGAAGCCATGGTTAATAACGCCGGTACCAGCGACCTTTGCGGCCGCTCTCATCGCTGCTCCGCCTCCCATGAGAGAAAAGATAAAAATCTAATGGTGTAGGGGAGGGGACGGTTGAGAGAGAGAGAAAGTCGCGGATAAGGAGAAGTTAGCCGCGTGTGAAATACTTGAGCTGGATTTTTAATACATCACTCAAGACACCAATCACGCAACTAAAATTCGTTCAAAATAAATAAATAAATATTTAATACTATAATCTATTTTTATTTTTTATTTAATACTATAATTTATGAATATTTAAAATTAAACGTGACTCGAAATAATATTAGTGTAAAATATATAACAAATTCCAATAAAATTAGTGTTTTAGTAGTATCATCTAGAAGCAATATAATTATACAGCTTCTTACATTTTCTCTTAAAAAATGACCTTTGATAATTAAACAAATATAATTATATTTTTACTTGTATTTATTTTCATAACGATAAATATCCTTTGATCCTTTTCTAAAAGGAGTTTAATTTGGTTGTAAAATAGTATTGTTTTGAAAACTTTTAAATTACTAAATAAATGGGATATGCGATTATAATTGATCGTATAGTGATGAAGCTAATATAATCAAATCATTTTAGAAACTACTACTACTACTTTATAGAAAATATAGTACAGGTATATATTTAGACTACTACTAATTCTTGTAAAATAGTAACTATATAATTTTCTATATACTTAAAATTTTGTGAATTGATTTCAAATCAACTTCTTCTTCTTTTTTTTTTTTGAATTAGATGGACCAATTAAATATATTTTGTAGTATCACTTTAATAAGATAGCAAGCTAAATTATACACCATCTCTTAAAAGGTACGAACAATAAAATTTACCATGTCTTATTTTATGTCTTCTAATCTTTAATTTAACTTTTTATAAATTATAATATTAAATATCTCAAATTGAAAATAATTATATTATTAGTTAAGAAAGTAACTGACTTAATATAGTAGTTCACTGGTTGAGGTTCATTTTTTGAAATAGCTAGCTAAAGATATATATTTTTTGTCTTGAAAATATGATGTATAATAAATTTAAAGGCAAAATGGATAAATAGTAAATATGTGAATTGTTTATATATATATATATATATATATATAAAAGTGTACCTATATGAACACCCTTTATATTTCTTACATAAAAGTTGGTGTAAGACCAGAACTTTTATAAATAAAGATAATTTTTATAAATATTATTTTTGAATATTATGGAATAAATTTGATATAATGTTATAGTTGTGAGTAATATTTATAAATTTTGCAAAAGTAAGCAAAGTTGTTATAAAATATTCGTTTTTAAATATTCTTTTTTGGTCGGGGAATATTCGTATTTATTTTACCAATCATCGTTAGTGGACCTATTAACGGAAGTATTATCGTAATTAAAAACGACAAAATTATTTTCTATAAAAATAACTGCGGAGGTGTTCATCAAACCTGTTGAACTACCTAGTAGTAAAAGTGACAATGTCTGGCGTGGTTGCGTAAGTAGCACTACGGTATTGATTATCGATGCTTACGTGAGAAGTCACTTATTATACTCAATTATTCTTCTGAGAATTCTTTGCATCATATATCTTATATTATTGATTCAATTATTGTCACAAGATCATCCGTATAATATGTTATATTATTAATTGAGACGACGTTTATAAATGATTAATAATTGTTGAAAGATTAAATATGTGTTGATTAAAATAAAATAATTTGTGGTAATATTTATTCAATCCTCGATGTATATAAAGAAATCTCATTATGAGACGTTTGTGGTAAGTTTGATTATTTTATGGGGGCCATATATCATCATCTAAGAAGTCTCTTCGTCGATAGTATTTACCTTTGTGAATAGTAATTACCTTCATTAATAGTAATTACCTTCGTCGATAAGTATTTACCTTCAATCAATAGTATTTACCTTTGTGAATAGTAATTACCTTTGTGAATAGTAATTATCTTCGTCAATAGTATTTACCTTCAATCAATAGTATTTACCTTACCGTCGATAAGAATTACCTTCTTCATAGTAATTACCTTCGTCCATAAGAATTACCTTCGTCGATAGTAATTACCCCTTCCATGAAATAGTAATTGTCCTTCAATATTACCAAGAGTTAACTGCTTCTTCTTGTTCCAAGGGTTAATTACCCCTTCAAAATAATAAGAATTGTCTCTTTCAATATTACCAAGAGTCATTTTGACCCTTCATAAGGCCAAAGAGCCATCCTCGCTTTTTCTATAAATAGAAAATTTCATTCCTTCATTATTTCTTACGAATTCATTGAACTCTGTAGAGAGAAACTATAGAGAGAAGAAGAAAAGTATTCTCTACTACTTCATTTTTTCAATATTCGGTTCTTAAGATAAGGGATATTATTTGTTGTACCCGTAGTGGTGTGTTATTCTTTCTTATTCACGAAGAGAACTTCATTATTCCATTCTTTATTATTCTATTGGAATAACTCAGATATGCAGATACCCTATACTTGGTGAAATCCTTATGTTATTCCATTCTTATTTGTTCTTACATTGGAATAACTCGTATACGCTGGACTCTCTATACTTGGTGAAATCCTTATATTATTCCGTCTTTATTATTATTCTTGGAATATCCTCGTTTGTGTGTTTTACACCGGACTCGGTTCCGCTCTTTATTATTATTCTGCCGAATATCCATCGTCTGTGTTTTACAATTAATTCGTTCCATTATTTATTATTCAAGACTTATTATTCTCGTTGAACATCCCATGCTTGTTGAATTTCACCCTGACTGGTTCCGTTATTATTATTCTGTTGGAATAACTCATACATCAAGATCTGCATGCACGGTGATTTCTTTTGTTATTCCATTCTTTATTATACCCAAATGGTTAAAACTTTGACTTCTATACGCCATGAAATTAGTAGAATATCCTCGATATTCAAGGCTTTCATCCAAAGATCTTTCATGGAAATATTCTTCCGATCATTCTTGAATTTTACTCTACAAAGCAAATGATCATGTTGATTTTGAATGTTATTGGTTCCTAGATAAATTAATTCTTGAACTTGTTTTATTGAATTATTATGTCATTGTCATCATCCTCATGTTATATTATGTTATCTTTGGCTTACGTGCATAGATGAACTTAGTATGATTATGACCGGGATCATTCTATATAATCATAAACTGATATAAATGATGTGACAAAAGTCCTCGATGGCACAGTAATGCAATGATGGATAGTTTTGGTATGATTATGACCAGGGGTGATTCTAAGATAGTCATGACCATTGATAATTTGATGAAAATTCTTGACCAAGTGAGTACGGGATGATTAGATATTGTGGTTTATTCATTAAACCGAGTCTTAGTGATAAAAATTGATGAAAACCTTTTAAAACCTAAAGATAGTAGACTTTATTTTCTACTTGACTCTTTTAATGGATTACGATATTCCGCCACTGATTAAACCGGTTGTCTATTGTATTTTATCGCTTTAACATTGTTGAAGACTATTGATAATTTATTCGCATTATCTTAGTTATAATATTTCTTCTTTGGGCTAGTTGAGCTCACCCTTTCTTTCACCGTTCTCTTCGTGGAATGAGAATATAAATTTGAACGCAGTCTGAGAAAAGAGTGATGGTCCCGAAGATAAGATTAGTAGTCCTCACTATTCTGTTAAATAAAGTGACAATAAATGTAATGAGGACTCTTTGAGTATGGATATTGTCTAAATGACAATATTCCTATTAGAACTCTCGCTTTATGTATTGTCAGTATGTTACACCTACGGATGTATAATTAAGTTTGTATTTGAATTTATGTACCACGTAAGTGGCGACCCAAGATGGGTGACGATACCTAATTTTGGGGCGCCACGGTTGGTATCGAGCTTAGGGATATGATCCTCGGGCGAGAGGTGAGATAAGAACTAGGAGGGGAGAGACGGGGAATTCCTTTCGCTAAGATGACCTACCTAAATTTATTTGGTATTTAATTGGTCATTGAGTATAGGGATAATATGTGATATGTTAATTAACCCTTGTTTTGTGGCGTGTTTGAGAATGGCATCCGAAAATCTTTGAGATAAGCAATGAAGCACACGAGAGTGTTGATTCAAATTTCAAACAAAAGGTAACGCACCAACAACACGATAATAATCATATCGTGGCAACGGCCATCGTAATAATGATAACCATCGTGGGGAAATTATCATGCCAAGAATGGTAACCACTTGATGGTAATCACGGCAAAGATAATAGAAGTGAAAATTGCAAGAAGAGAAGGTCATTTAGCCCAATTTTGTTGTGCACCAAAGTCAAGTCTAGTGGGACGGTGGCACCAAAGGTGGATATGGACAAAACAAAGTCGTTGGTTTTAGGAAGTGCATTTTTCATGACTTCTCAAAAAGCGAGTAAACCGAACGGTTAAGACGGGTTTGTTAATTATAAATTGCGAAGTCTATACCTTATAAGATACTGGGCTTCTACCCATTATTTTATCTCTCTTCTTGCTTGCGTTCAACGCTTAAATTTGACTCTAGAGAAGTTAGACTTTGACTTATCGTTGAAACTTCGTTAAGTAGGAGCCTTCGTTCGCTTACTATTTTTTAAATCTTGTTTGATTCAAATAAACACTTTCACGCTTACTTCGTCGATTTTATCTTTTTGAAAATACTTGCCTTTGATGTGATTTTAGGAATCAATTGGTTAACTACTCATCATGCTTTTCGTAAGGTTGTTAGCTTTTATATTCATAACCAACTTGTTGTGCGAATTCAAGTAACCAAACTACTAAAGTCAATTATCATCATATCGAGCCATAAGTAAAGAGCCTCGAACCTTTCGTTGTTGACTTCCAGTGTGGAATGCACCGGCCGGACTTTCTCAGAGGCGACATCGTGAATGAAGATGGCAAGTTTATAGGTATCATTGTGAGGTGCTATCTCAGGTTAAGGGATAAAGTCACAATTGGTATCAATGTGACGTCTTATCCAAGTCTTGGATGAGAGTCACGCTTTTGAATGATATTTCTATTATTAATAAATTTCCGGCGTATTCTTGAAGACTTCTTAGCCTACTTAGAGCGTGAAATCGAATTTCAGATTGACCCCAAAGACAAAACCCATTTCTTAAACCCTCAAATATTTCTTCAACTAAAATGAATAGCTTTTACGTGGTTTATGATGAAAGTCATAATAAAAGCATTGGACTAATGAAAATCATGGGTATCGTGGTATTAGTATTAGTAAGTGTTATGATGAGTTATGTTGGTTAAGATGTGAAAACATGAAAATTTCTTAAAAATCACAAGGAGTTAAAACCAGATTTTGGTGAAAAACGTAATATGAAATTCAATTGACAAAATCTCCTATTATATTTTGAATTTTTGAGTGTGGTTAAGTCCTAGAGTTAGATCTATGAGTTACCTAACTAATCCAAGTGGAATAAATGAAAAAGGTGTTGTAGATTTTCGTGGGGTGATTTTAGCAAAGGAGTCAAAACTTCAAAATGTCCAAAAAATTCGCCACACGTTTTTGTAAGGGCTGTTTTACCACTTAAATTAGTGAGAAAAATTCAGGCCTTTTGGGACATAAAAGTATATGGTATAAAGAACATCGTGTCCAAAAATGTGCTCATTCCGACTTAAAATGAGCAAGTTATGACCATTTCAATATTTAGGTTTTTTTTCACGAAAAATGCTATAATCGGAACTCTATAACTCAGGTACCATGAAATTTAAATCGGAGGCTCACATTAACATGTGTAAGGTCCCCGCCAAGATTTGGGAATTTTTGGAGTTAAACTTGAGGTAGCTAATTTCTTAAGGAATTAATTAGAAATTAATTTTTGAAAAATAGTAAATGAATTTTAAAATTCCGAGAAAATATATTTTATTATGGGACTATATTATGCTAAATCCCAGAAAAGAAATATTTTGGGACTGATTTGGTATTTTTCATGAAAATAGTTTAATTACTGAACATATGAGTTAAATATGTTATGTGAAGAACAAAGTTGAAAAATAAGATTTTATGGCTAGAGAATCCTATATAGAGTAGTATACATATTTTTTTTTTGAGGATTTGATAATTGATGATGATATCTTATGAGTATGACATTTTGAATGATTAAATGCATTATATGGTAAAGCGTAAATAATTGAGATAAATTGTTTATAAATTTAAGAAGTGATTAAAATATTGTTATAATATTAATGATATTAGATTATGAGATTATTAAGTGATTGATAACATGGGGATATTCTTGAATCTCGGATAAATTATATTATAAATGTTTAATATTTATCCTTTATCTCATTCGATTGATTCTCAGAAGACCCAAAAATTTTTAAATAAAAAGGAATTTCCTTTATTTATTATTTTGAAATAAGTAAGTGTGAATTTGATTAATGTGGATAGTTATGGATAAAATACGCAAATATTTCAATAATAAGCGAGTGGTTATAAAATATTCATTATTGTTTGGGAATATTCGTTTGGTCGTGGAATATTCAGATCTTTCGGGAATATTCGTGACGACGACTAGCAGCCTTTTGTGGGCCCCATAACTGAAAGCGATTGGATGAAGAAAACGACAAATATAAGTTGTTTATAAATAACAGGCGTAGTTATTCATCAAGATTATCTTGTTGGAATACCCGTTGGTTAAAACACACTAATAATCTGGCGTTGTTGAACAAGAATACACGCGGATTGCACCAATTATTGATCCTTACGTGAAGGCACTACTCAATAATTGTTACGATGAATTACTATTCAAGATTTTATTTTATTGATTCAATAATTGTTGCATTGATATTTTATATTATCATTGTTTCAATAAATTGTCATTACACAAGATTTTCCATTATCGAAGCAATAATTCATATTATCTCGAATAATATTATTAGAAAACATTATTGGCAATGTCTAGAAAGTTCGCTAAGGAGAGGTTTGGTCACCTAATTGCTTGCCACAAGAAGGAGAAATCTTTATTGGAAAGCCCTCTTTCCTCGAACGGCTACCGTTGCAAGATCTTGTGATTCTCAGAATATTATTTGTGAATAATTAATTATTGATTTATATGATGAGGAAAATATTGATTTTATGTGGATATAGATGGAGAAAATTTTTAATGTGACAATTGTTGAAAATTAATATTTTATCTTTTTCTCGATAAAATAATTCATTTAAATATATTATTTTAATAATATATTAACTGGTGATATTTTTATAATGAATGTGGGATATATGAGTATATGAGGAGGAAGAGTATTCTTGTTGCATTAAATGATTAACACATGTTTTGTGTGTCAATTGGACCCCATTTTTGGAATCGAAATTTGATTATAGCACAGAAAATCGTCTGTTTATGAATTTCTATCAATTTTATTTGGAATTTGGAAAACTTTCTTCTGCAAAGTTGTAGAGAATTGAATTTCCTATAAAAATTCATGAGATTCAATTTTCTGATAAAAGGGCTATTTATTATGAATTATTGAAGTTCCGGAGTTCAAATAATTGATTTTTGGGAGTTTTAATTAATTATTTTGAGAAAAACGTTTTGGTGAGTTTGTGAACCTCATTTAACATGTGTGGCTGGTGTTTTTGACTAAAAGGTGGGCTAAGGAAAATTTGTATAATTATATTAATATTATATTCAATTTTCTCGCTTTTTGTTCTAAAGATTTTCCTATAAATAGGTGCTTTGGGTTAAATTGAAAATCACACCGTAAATCAAGTTTTCTCTCTATATTATCGAGTGTATTCTTGTGAGTATTTTGAGTATACTTTGAGTATTGCTATACTGTGCGTAGTTCAAGTCATAACCTATATCCAAAGTTTTCAACTAAGCATCTGCCTTTCGAGGTAAGGGATGTTATTTTCTTCTCAAATGATATTATTTCTTCAATATCATTATCTTTGAAATATCGGTTGAAACTTTTTATCAAATTTGGAACTTTTTCATGCTTCGGGTTACTATTCATGAGTTACTATTCACGAAGTTACTATTCATAAGTTACTATTCACGAGTTACTATTCACGAGTACTATTCATGGCGTGAAGATGTTTTTTTGTGAAATTTCTATCTTTTGGTGTTCTGAGTTACTATTCACGATATCTCGGCAGACTATTCACGAATACGACCTTATTCACCTAAAAATGAAATTTCTTCTTTTTGTCCAAAATATCTATTCTGGATACTAGCTTTGATTGTATCCATGTTTTGATCATTCTTGAATTTTACACCACTGTGATTATTTTTGAGGTATTTTTGGACGTGGATAAAACAAAGTACGAATCCTTAATCCTTGTCATTTTGTTTCACTGGATTCGTTTCTTTAAAAATATTTTTCATCATCCTCAGTCCTAAATGATGATATTACTGAATATCTTTGGCCTGTAGTGCAAAGATGAATGATTTCTTGATGAATATCTTTGGCCAGTAGAGTGCAAGATGAACAGTGTTGAGATGAACACGACCGATTAATTAATATCTTTGGCCCGTAGTGCAAAAGATGAACAGTGTTTAGATGAACATGACCAATCGATGAATATCTTTGGCCCAGTAGTGCAAAAGATGAATATTTGATTCCAGATATATATTGATTGATGTTACGGGATAAAATATCGACGATGAACTTTTAAATTCATACATAGAAGATAGTAGATTTCATTCTCTACGTAACTCTTCTATGAATTATTATTTCATTGCGAATATTGATCCGAAACTTGTTGCCTATCATTGTATTTTATCGATTTTTCCTCATTGAAGACTAACGATAATTTGTTGTACATTATCTTAGTCATATTATTCTTTACCTGGACTAGTTAAGCTCACCCTTTTCCTTGTTGTTCCATTTTTCTTCTCGTGAGGCGAGAATGTAATTGCGAGTACTAGTTGGGGTATGGAATGAAGGTTCTAGAGATAGTTGTTTAGTAGTCCTCACCATTTTTGTAAAATAATGTATCAATAATAATTATGATGGGGATTTATTTGCGTGTGGATATTGTCTATACGACAATATCCTCGTATTTAAACTCACAGCTTTATATGTTGTAATAATAAAGTTGTAGTTATTTCGCATACCATGTATTTGGCGACTCGTAATGGGTTGGATGGAATGGACATATTTTGGGGCGCCATGATTCTTTATATCATTATCCTCATGCTTATATTATGTTGAAAGTCATCTGTGGCCTATAAGACATAGATGGACTTGGTATGATTATGACCAGGGATTATTCTAAGATAATCACGATCAGATTGAAAACACGAATATCCTCGCCAAGAAGGCATGGATAATTCGTGGTCGTGATACTATTAAGTCGCTGCCTCAAAGATTATTGGTTTTACAATTTGTATATCTTTAACTTGTAGTGCAAAGATGAATTGTTAATGAATATCTTTGGCGATCATGCGAAGATGAATTTAATATTTTTAACGATAAAGGTATTCAAGGTATCCTCACCTCTTTATCATATCGTGCACGCATTCTAATTTCGAGGGCAAAATTTCATAAGAAGGGAGGTTGTAAGACCCCAAATTTTTATAAATAAAGATGAATTTTTATAAATATTATTTTTGAATATTATGGAATAAATTTGATATAATGTTATAGTTGTGGGTAATATTTATAAATTTTGCAAAGTAAGCAAGTTGTTATAAAATATTCGTTTGGTGGGGAATATTCTTTTTGTTTGGGAATATTCAATGCGATTTTACCAATCATCAAAGTGGACCCCACAACTAAGTATTGTCGTAGTTAGAAAAAGACAAAATTATTTTTCTATAAAAATAACTACAGAGGTGTTACCATTAAAACCGTTGAACTACCCGGTAGTAAAAAGTACGAATACGCTGTGGTCAGATAAGAAGACACTCAGATTGATTATCGATCTTACGTGAGAAGTCACTTAGCTATACTCAATTATTCTACAAGAATTCTTTGCATCATATCTCTTATATTATTGATTCAATTATTGTCACAAAGATCATCTCAGATAATATGTTATATTATTAATTGAGACGACAAGTTATAAATGATTAATAATTGTTGAAAGATTAAATATGTGTTGATTAAAAATAAAATGATTTGTGGTAATATTTATTCAATCCTTGATGTATATAAAGAGTCCATATGAGGCGTTTGTGGTAAGTTTGATTATTTTATGGGGGCCCATATGTCATCATCTAAGAGTCTCTTCGTCAATAAGATTTACCTTTGTGAATAGTAATTACCTTCATTAATAGTAATTACCTTCAATCGATAAGATATTTACCTTCGTCAATAGTATTTACCTTTGTGAATAAGAATTACCTTTGTGAATAGTAATTATCTTCGTCAATAGTATTTACCTTCGTCAATAGTATTTACCTTCAATCGATAAGTAATTACCTTCTTCAATAGTAATTACCTTCTTCAATAAGAATTACCTTCGTCAATAAGTAATTACCTTCGTCGATAAGAATTACCCCTCGCAAATAAGAATTGTCCTTCAATATTACCAAGAGTTAACCGCCTCTTCTTGTTGTTCCAAGGTTAATTACCCCTTCAAGAAATAAGTAGTTGTCTCTTCAATATTACCAAGAGTCATTTCGACCCTTCATACACTCAAGAGCCATCCTCGCTTTTTCTATAAATAGAAAGCTCATTCCTTCATTATTTTTTACGAATTCATCAAAACTCTGAGAGAGAAACTATAGAGAGAAAGAAGAAAAGTATTCTGCTACTTCATTTTTTCAATATTCATTTTCTAAGATAAGGGATATTATTTGTTGTACCATTCGTAAGTGTGTTATTCTTCTTATTCACGAAGAGAACTTCATTATTCCATTCTTTATTATTCTATTGGAATAACTTTGTATATGCTGGCGTACCCTATACTTGGTGAAATCCTTATATTATTCCATTCTTATTTGTTCATTGAATAACTCAGATATCTGGAATTCCCTATACTTGGTGAAATCCTTATATTATTCCGCTTTTATTATTCTCGTTGGAATATCCTGTTTGTGTGTTTTACACCGACACGGTTCCGCTCTTTATTATTATTCTGGTTTAAATATCCCATGCATGTGTTTTACACCGACCGGTTCCATTATTTATTATTCCGCACTTATTATTCTGTTTGGAACATCCATCGCTTGTAAATTTCACCCGACCGTTCCGTTATTATTATTCTCGTTGAATAACCTTTGTACATGTCAAGAAGTACCGCATTTACGTGGTGATTTCTTTTGTTATTCCATTCTTTATTATACCCAGTTGGTTAAAACTTTGACTTCTATACGCCATGAAATTAGTAGAATATCCTTGATATTTGCGTTTCATCCAGTATCTTTTCATGGAAATATTCTTCTGATCATTCTTGAATTTTACTCTACAAAGCAGTATCATGTTGACAGTTTGGATGTTATTGGTTCCTAGATAAATTAATTCTTGAACTTGTTTTATTGAATTATTATGTCATTGTCATCATCCTCATGTTATATTATGTTATCTTTGGCTTACGTGCATAGATGAACTTAGTATGATTATGCAATTTGGATCATTCTTAAGATAATCATAAATTGATATAAATGATGTGACAAAAGTCCTCGATGGCTTCAGAATGCAATGATGATGGATAGTTTTGGTATGATTATGACCAGGGGTGATTCTAAGATAGTCATGACCATTGATAATTTGATGAAAATTCTTGACCGTGGTGTACGTGGATGATTAGATATTGTGGTTTATTCATTAAACCGAGTCTTAGTGATAAAATTGATGAAAACCTTTTAAAACCTAAAAGATAGTAGACTTTATTTTCTACTTGACTCTTTTAATGGATTGCATATTCCGCTACTGCTTAAACCGGTTGTCTATTGTATTTTATCGCTTTAACATTGTTGAAGACTATTGATAATTTATTCTCGCATTATCTTAGTTATAATATTTCTTCTTGGGCTAGTTGAGCTCACCCTTTCTTTCACCGCTCTCTTCGTGAAATGAGAATATAAATTGGGACGAGTCGGGGAAAAGAGTGATGGTCCCAAGATAGCATTAGTAGTCCTCACTATTCATTAAATAGTGTGACAATAAATGTAATGAGGACTCCTTGAGTATGGATATTGTCTAAATGACAATATTCCTATTAGAACTCTCGCTTTATGTATTGTCGTATGTTACCGGCGGATGTATAATTAAGTTTGTATTTGAATTTATGTACCATGTAAGTGGCGACCCAAGATGGGTGACGTATACCTAATTTTGGGGGCGTCACAGTTGGAGTATAATCCAATAAAAGTATACAAATCATTTTGTCAATAACTTTTCTAAACAATTTGTTTTTTCCCACAGTTTTACATTTAGTCTTTATGTGTGTTAACGCCAAGATCTTTCTCCACGTCTCAATCACCAAGACGCGTTCGATATCCTCGCATAGCCAACAAGTCAACACCAAAAGCTCGACTACCGACCGTCGGGGGATAGCTCCCATGCGTGAGAGTCAAGATTTGGCGATCACCAGTCAACAATGGAGAGAAAATAATGTCTAATGTCCGAGAGAGAGTAATAATATGAATGTGTGTAATATTTTGATACTTACCTCTTTTGTGATCCTAGCCCCATACATACTCCAATCCTGGCCATCGTACACCCATCATCTCCTCGACACCTTTTCCCCACTCCCTATCATTTCAAATTAAAAAGTATGTAGCCTACTTCTCACACTCGCTACCACTCTTTTGCCACCACGGCCATCCGAGTCCCATCCTCATTAATGCCATGCAGAAGGGTGGCGTATATAGTAGTCAACTATCGTTTGGCATAATGATTACCTAACAAAGTCAAGTTAAGTTACACTTTGTATAATGGGCCAATTCAACGACTAAGCCCAAATAATGGAAATGACCCAAACGACGGATCCAACCGAAAGGACCCAATGAAATAATCAAATAATCGGGCCAAAACCATTCGGACCAACCAGATTAAGCGAATACATGATCCAAGGAGGAGCCCATTAAGTCCGCCCAATAAGGAAAAGGATTATGGCCCAATATCGCTTCTCTAGTCTTTTATTAAACAGGTGTTTAATGAAAGACTATAAACAAGATAGCCCATGATATAACGAAATTATGATAAATCACAAGAGGTCCAAAGTGAAACTCACCAAAGCCCAACAAAATCTGTCCCAAATTGATATCGAATAGAAATGGGAGGCCCAATAAACACAAGTCCACTCAAAGTGAAGATATTTAGACCCAAAACTGGATTTAAACCTCTTCCCATTCACCATCATTGCTGTGAATTAAATGTGTCGCCCTCGATTACCGTGGTAATCACAAGATAAAAGGTAAACTTTACCAATTCTGACGGTTTTACCTGCCAATTTGAAATTTGAACCTTTGAGCTTTCTTCTCCTCTGCAGAACTTCTTCCTCTGCTTCACGAAATCTCAACAATGGTGACTGTGAATTCCAGCCAAAACTCTCCCAACCCAAACCCTAACCAAGAGGGTTCGAGTTCCAACCCCCAATCTTCAACAACTATGGGGGGAAATCCACCTCTGATCCCCTCTGCACCAGCTTCTGACTTCTTCAAGGACGGGGAACAATTCCTTCATGCCAACATCCTCTCTCCATCACACTAATCGAGATACGATCCTTCTGACTCAAGTATCGATTCCCCGACATGTATGCCATAAGGGCCCCGCCCTCAAGAGCGTATGTACCAAAATGACCGGACGGGTTGGGTCGCCATGCCACCACCTTCCTCGAAAAGGGGTTCGCCACCTCTCCATGCTTTTGTCGTTACCTCCTAGGTTCATAGGAGTGGGCTTTGCTTCGATTAGTGCCCAATTCCTACATCCACATCCCGGCATTCATCGCCTTTTTGTCATGAATTAGGATTTCTCCTCCGCTGACATCTTCTTCACCCTCTTCTCTCACCGAAAAGTCTCGAGAACGAGGCTTCAAAATGTCGAGTAGCGGGCCTCCCGACCCAACACCAGATTCGAGAGGAGACCTTTGATGGATACCCTTCCAAGAACAAGCGGTCGACACGAGAAGTGGTTTTTCGTCACGGACCCGAGATCTCTTCTCTTCCAGATTGACTACCTCTCGATTGGGTCTCACGACTTGAGAGACATCTCCAAAGAGCGTGTGAGGAGATGACAGACTTTTTGAAGAAGATTCCTCCAAAAGAATGGAGTTTTACACTTCTGACCAAACAAGCCTGGCTATATGACCACAAATGTAAGTTTCGAACAACTTTGTAACATAATTTTTGAGATATATAAATGATACGGGTTCTGATATATGGTTTTTTGCAGTGTCTCTGATCAAACCAACTTCTTTGGAAGTGAAAGATCCGAAGATTTTTTTTCAGGGGAAGAATACGGATGCAGCGAAGAAGCATCCGATCAAGAGTCTTCCTGGATGATCCCCACCACCGATCCACCAACTACCTCCTTCAAAATGATGAACCCCAAACCGATGAGCCCCAACATACCCGAAGAATCCTCGCACCACCAAGAAAAAAGATCCGCCAAAAAATCCAAATCCACCCAACCGGATACACACCCCGAAAGTGATCCTGAAACAATTCCCGAAGCAACCCCACAAACAAATTTCAAAGATCCAACCCCAATCCTACACCTTCCTCGAATCTATCCTCAGAGGAGGAGGAGCTCGACATTCCTTTCGCACGATAGGGCCAAGGTTCTTCGTGTGAAAAAGATAAGGACGAGGATAACCCCTTCGACCGCCAAGAGCTCCGAGTTTCTTCGCCTTCTACCGACATCCTCCGATAATCCCCACGTAAATCCAAGTGCTCGATGATGAACCGACCGGATCCGTCCCCACTCCATCCCGAAAAAGGAAACATCCATCGACATACCACCCCGCTCATCTTCTCGCACCTTCGCCAACCCCCGAACCCACTCCTCGCTTCGGCCTCCTTCTCCCGAAACCATACATGTGGACTCTCGCCAGCCAAGAATCAACCCCCACCTTTCTCCTCCAAGATAAACGATCGCCGAATTCCAAAGAGACGCCATGGCCTCTCCAACCATGTGGCCTCGATTTAATGCCCATTTTCCTTTCAACTGCTCAACGCTTCGTTTCGTGAAAAACCGATGATCATCTGTCGGGAATAATTTCAAACGGGATTTACTCAATGAGGGTACGAGCTACTTGGCAAGGGTAAACGGCTTCTTTCTTTATTTCCGAATTTATCTTCATACTTATACATCCGAAACCGATCAAATAATATTGACACGATAGGCAAAAGTCGTGTTCAAGGCGTCATGGCCCGAGGTCTCTCGAGGTCAAATCTGAGGAAGAGGCTCGAGGAAGGAGAATGTCCTTCCAAGTCTCGCCTTAGCTAGGAAAAAGACTCAACGCTAATGCATTCTTCATACAAATGAAGGACTTCAAAAGAGTTAGCCTCAGCCGAGGGAGATGTGAAGGCCTCCAATGAAGAACTAAAGTCAACCAAAGCACAAGACGAGGAGATCGTCAAAATGAATATCGACTTGTTCGGAGGGAGCGAGATAAGGATGGAGAAGATCAAGGAATTAAAGGTCGATGCTAAACTCCCGACTAAGACCATCCAAAAACTAGAGTCGGCATGAGACTCATCATCCGAATAAACCAAGAAAAGCTCAAGAAGAAATCCGAGAACTTAAGGCCCTTCGGACCTTGGGCCTCCTCCTCGACCGATGATCTTCGCAAACAAATCATGTGAAGAGTATCTAAACTCTGATGAGATCAACGGGAAATAATGAAGATATACTCGAGAGTTACGAGTCGTCTTTGAGTCGTGGCAAGGAGAAGTTGATTGCACCCAACGCGATCCATCCTCGTCGATTTTCTTCGATGACGAGGATGGCGCTGAAGTTGATTTTTTCTTGGTTTTATTGAAGAATATTTATGAAGACTTTTGTTATGTTTCTTTCTTTAATTTATAGGACTTGTAAAAATTATATAATATTGTAATTAGATTGAATATCAATGAAAAAAGTGGTTTCATTCCTTATGACTTTGCATTTACTTTCCGCCAATACTCCAATATTAATTTAATCTGAAAGATGCACAAATTCTTTCATGGATCGAACTCGAATCATTAAGTAACAACTAAACATGTCATATAATAGATAAGATGAAGTTAAAGAATGAGGCATTTCAACTCAAAGACTTAGAAAAAAATTTAGGTAATAAAGTAAAGGGATACTTATTAATTATCAAGTGTGAGATGATTCGCTTCATTAGAATTTGTTTAACCCGAAAGGCCTAACAAAATCAAAAGATGACATTTTCCTACCACGTAAGGGCCCGACAAAGTCTAAAGGACAACGCTTGCTTACCACGGGGGGCTCGATAAGGTCCGAAAGATGACATTTGCTTACCCCAAGGGCTTCGACAAGGTCTAAGTGTCGATAATCGCTTACCACGCAGGGCTCGACAATGTGTTAAGGGTGACACTTGCTTTCACACGGCGGGGCTCGACAAGGTCTAAGTGTCGACAATTGCCTACCACGCAGGGATCGACAACGTCTTGGTGGTGACACTTACCCACGGCGGGCTCCGACAAGGTCTAAGTGTCGACAATTACTACCACGCAGGGCTCGATAACGTTTTGGGGATGACACTTGCCTACCACGGGGGCCCGACAAGGTCTAAGTGTCGACAATTGCTTACCACGCAGGCTCGCTAACGTTTTAGGGATGACACTTTGCCAACCACGGCAGGGTCCGACAAGGTCTAAGTGTTTACAATTGCTTACCACGCAGGGCCCGACAACGTCTTAAGGGTGACACTTGCCTACCACGAATGGCAGCCCGATAAGTTCTAAGTGTCAACAATTGTCTACCACGCAGGGCCTGACAACGTCTTAGGGATGACACTTGCCTACCACGAAGGGCCTGACAAGGTCTAAGTGTCGATAATTGCCTACCACGCAGGGCCTGACAACGTCTTAGGGATGGCGTTTGCCTACCACGAAGGGCCTGACAAACCCATAAGGACCACCTGCCGAAAAGGCTACCATCGAATGGTTAGCGAGTCCACCCGAACCTCCTAGCACCATTGAACTGATCAGTAACGAAGACAAGATTTGTTTGAGAAAAAAGGGAACTTTTATTGATGATGACATAAATATTTACAGACTTCCAATGTATCGACATCATTTTTACCGAAAATACTTCCTAAGCTTCCGCCACAAGTGCTAAGTATTCTTAATTGTCGACCCGCCTAATGCCTTCAACCGATAAGTCCCCGATTCTGACTTCAAAGGATTTCATACTACCTTCCTTCCTGCTTGGCATCAACTTTCCCAGATTCTCGAGGTGTAGATGTTTCGCTTCTCCGAGGACAAAATCTCCTACTTCAAACTCACAAACTTTACCCCTTGTTATAATGCTTGGCCACTCTTCACCGATAGTCGCCAATTTGATTAAGGTCGCTTTCTCCGACTTCCTCAAGCAAATCAAGATTGGCCTTAAGCCCTTCCTCATCAGAGATCTCTTTGAATCGACTAACTCAAGACTTGAGATCCAATTTCAACTAGGACTAAGGCATCGCATTATAAGCCAATCTGAAAGGTGAATCCCCCCGTCAGAGTCCTCGAGTAGTTCGGTAGTTCCCATAACACGCTAAGTAGCTCTTTCCGCCATCTCGCCTCGCTTCGCTCAATCTGCTGGCTTGATCCCATTCAAAGCAGCCGCTCATCGGTCACTTCAACTTGTCCGCTTGATCGAGGATGAGCTATCAAGTCTTTCTCTCTGGATCCCAGCTTCTTTCAAAATGTTTCAAATTTCGATCCCACAAACCGACGTCCATCGTCCGATATTACCACCTTAGGAATCCCAAACGAAATACTACTTATTCTTTCAAAAATTTCAAGCATTCTTGTTCCGTTATTAACCTAAGTGGCTTTGCTTCACCCATTCGGTCATATAAATCGATGGCAACTATAACAAAACCGACTTCGACTTTTGCTTTCTAGAAGTGGGCCCAGATATCAACCCCCCAGATAAATGGGCGGTATAGAGAGAAGATCGAGTATAGCTCTTCCGTGGTCGATGTGGATCTGACCGCTGAGTTGACATTTTCGCACTTCTCGACATATTCAATAGCTTCTCAAGATGGTAGCCAAGAATACCCTTGTCAAGTAAGTTTTATAAAGCAACGACTTAGCCGCCATATACGGTCGCCACAGATGCCTTCATGTATTTCTGAGAGAGCATATTCACTTCAGATGGAGTCGCATTTCAAGAAAGGAGATGAGAAAGCCCTTCTAATGTATCCCCATCAATCGTAACAAAATTAAGCTTTTATACTTGATTTTCTTGGCTAGCATCCGATCCGGGTAAGACGCCATCCGCCAGATACTCTATATACGGAGTCAACCAAAGCTGGTTTCGGCCAATGCACATTACCGATTCATGATGGACACTAGATGTTGCAAAATTTCTAAGTAAACCGACCCATCAAAGACGTTAACATCCGTCAGAGTGGCTAATTTGGAGAGTCAAGCATCAAGAATTGAATTGTTATTACGCCGACCCCAAAACTCGTAGGATTGGAAATGTTGAAGTTGTTCCTTCAATTTCGCTAGATATTTGATCATTTTTGGGCCTCGAGCTTCAGATTCCCGTAAAGTTGTTTAACGACTAACCGAGAATCATCAAGATGATTATTCTTCAGACTTCAAGACTTTTCGCCAACGTAATCCTCGCAAGTACCGCTTCATACTCACCTTTTCGTTGTTTGTCGCTTTGATCAAATCATGGCTCAGACTTGAATCCTCCGACTCGCTGTAATAATCCTCGCCCATCGACGTCCGTGGTAGAAGACCCATCTCGCATACAAATCATTCACGAACTCGCTCATTAAGAATCGCAAATCGCTTCATCTGATCCTTCACCGCCACAACTTCATCACCTTCTTAAACGAGCATTCAACCACAAAATCAGCCAAAGCTTGCCCTTTTCATGGTGGTTCGGGATGATATTCAATGAAAAATTGGGACAACTCCATCGTCCACGCAATTTAATCTCCCGATACCTCGTGTTTGCCCATAATCTTCTTCAAAGGTCGATCAGTATATACTATTACCAATCTACCCCGAAGTATCACTTAAGCTTTCGACTTAGCGCTTATTAAAGCAAAAGCAAACTTTTCAATGTTCGGCATTTGTTTCAAAGATCCCAAGGATACGGGCTTATATAATAAACCGGTGTCGCTAATCCCCAACTTCACGCACCAAAACCGCTTCCTACCGCCAACTAACTAGTCCGCTAAGTATAAATATAGAGGCTCAAAGAGAGCGGGCTTCACCAACAAAGGTGCCAAGATAAGTAGGACTTGATGCTCTCGAAGGCGCCCTCACACTCCAAAGTCCATCAAACGCGCCTTTGCATTCTTCTACTTTTTCAATGTATCAAAGAACCAGAAAACATCTTTCTCGCCGACTTCGACATGAACCTCCTTAAAGTCGCAATCCTTCCAAATGACGTTGAACATCTTTAAATGACCGAGGAGTCTTCATGTTCGTGATCGCTCAATCTTCTCTCGATTGGCTTCAATTCTCTCTCGATCGACAAGATAACCTGTAAATTTGCCAAATTTCTGTAATCAAGGTGCACTTAGTGGGGTTCAATCTTAAATTGTGATGACGAAATTGTCTGAAAACATTCTTCTAAATCATCCAGATGTTTATGCACCAACATGCTCTTGACAATCATGTCATCCACGACACCTCCACATTCCCCGCCAAATTTGATATCCAAAGACACGGTTCATCATCCTCTCGTATGTGGCTCTTGATTGATGAGGCCGAAAGTCATTTTCTTATAGGCATATACCGAACGATGCGTAATGAACGCCGCCTTCTAGATATCCTCTTCACACATGGAAATTTGATGATATCCAGAGAATGCGCCCATGAAACTTAATAAAGCATACCTCGGTGGCATCACGAGTCGGTCGATGTGGGGCAATGTAGAAATCCTTTCGACAAGCTTTATTTAGATCGGTAATCGATGCAGACTCGCCATTTACCATTCTCGCTTCGACCAAAGACCACATTTGCCATCCATCAGGGTAATCGATCTCAAGATGAAGTCACCGCCAACAATTTAGTAATCTCTTCATCAATGATTCACCGACGCTCAGTGCAAAGATCCTCCTCTCCGTCGACCGGGTTTCTTCGACGGTCCACCTCCAACCGATGCTCAACGATATCCCTCGCTTACTCGGCATATCCCGAGGTTCCCATGCGAAAATGTCAACATAAGATTGCAGAGCTCCACGAGGTTCGTCTCGAGAGGTTCCGCAGACCCAACCTATTTTCACCGACTTGTTTCGCTTTGCCTCGGATGAGCTCTATCTCCTCCGCTTTTTCACCGGTACGACCAACGGCTTCGAACTACTCTCTCAAAAGGTTCGATCTCTATCGCCACGGTTGCTTCGCTTTCGATACTCCCACTCCTCGGTGATCACAGCTGCTCCTATAACACCTTCTCGCCGATCCAAATCCTCTTTCACCTCACCAACCCCACGAGTCCGAGGAAATTTGATTTTGAAATGAGGAATCGAGGTCACAAATTGCAAAAGCAATTAAAGTAGGCCTTCCCAAAATAAAGATTATAAGCGTAAATCTACACGCACAACATAAAATTTGCAAATAATTTCTACCGTTGGGGGCCGTTCAAGATGATCGGTAGTTCAATGGTTCCAAATGCACCTCGACCGGGTCGTTACTTAAAACCATATAAAGGAGCCTCCCGTCCCATCTCCATCTTTCGCCTGCTCAGTGCATCCTCCGATAAGCGGCATACGTAATATCTACAGAAGACCCATTATCTACCATCATTCGCTTCATATCCACCGAACCCACTTCATGCAACAAGACCAATGATCCTCGTATGGCTTCGATGACTTCAAGGGTAATCTTCATCAAGAAGGAGATTACCGTATTGAATAAGGTCCGCTACCGGAGGGTACCCGCCAACGATACGATCAATCCAAGTAACTTCGCTTCTTTTCCAAACGAAGTTTGCTGTAAGTACCCTCAAATGATGACATCTATCACATGCCTCGCAGTCGCTCCGAGCCGCAACGCTTCATTAATCGGGTGAGTCATTTGAATGCCCTCTCTCTCCTCGCTTGATTAGTTCTCGCAACCCACATACCAATTAAAGCCCCACCTTGTACCTTTCTTTTTCAATAAAGTCCTTCAAACTAGCACAATGCTCAGATCGTGACCAAGCTTGATGGTAATCACAATACTTACGAGAATTCCTTTTCCAGCTTAATGTTATCTCGAGGTGGCTCAAGATAGGTTGATCCTTAATCTGATCCAAGATAATGTACTCGTCTGTGGTTGAAAGTGCCGTAGACGCCCTATTCACTCTTCTGGCCGGAGCGGACGAACGCCCTCCACCCTCTGCCTCCAATTGTTATATTTCTTCGACCCGCCTTCGTAGCGGTCTTTTTATTCCTTCATTCTTTTTCGGGTCTCTATCGCTTCATTCCCGATCCGCCTCCTTAAGCTTTCGGCCTCAAGAAGGACGCTGAGGTCGCCCACGGCTTCCTCCACCACGATATAGCCTTCACTTTTGTCAAGGCTTCAAATGAGACTCTTCTGTGATGAAACATTAACTTCTTCACCAACTTCTCCGATTCGACCGTATCTAATCCATTCTCAAACAAATCCAACGGCCAGATCGCTCAGTTCACACTCAGCCGATCGCTTCACTTTTAACCGCTTCACATATCGACCCAAAGACTCATTCAATATCACGAACTCCGAGCCAACGAACCAGCTGGTTTTCCCTTCTTTGTTGCTCCCGGGCGAGCATGAAACTTATCGCATACGTCCGCCAAAGATGAAATCAATCCGAGGGCAAAGTCCCCATCCACCGCCGGGCATCCTTTCTCGAAAGGCCAGAATAAAAGTATGACACTTAGCAAAGATCGCTAAAGTCATAATAATCCATCACGGTCGGTTGAACCTCGACTATGGTCATAGGGGATCCCCGATCCATCATAACTTTCGATATGGGCAACTTCGGTGGGGTCATTTTTTCTTAAGAATCTCCGCGGAAAAAGGGGATGCCTTCTTTCCGAAGTATCCTTCGTTTTTGTACTTCAAGTTCGCTCAATTCTTTTTTAACTCTTTAACCAGACACTCCACACCTTCCGTCGAGATGATGCTTTTTCCGGTGACTCCTTCCTCCTCCGAGTGGACCGGCTTACAATAGAGCCTTCAACTCTGTAAGGACTTTTACGATGACAAGTGTCCACAGGGTGGTGTACCCTCGAGAGACTCTCTGAGTACGATCTCTAGATATACTTCGCCTCCGAGCTCGCACTACTATGGCGAGAATGTGCAACAACAAGGGCTTTCTTTGTGGTCTCGTGAGTGTGATCTCCGGATCGACCTCTTCGTTTTTTCGACCCCGCCTCCTTAGAATCGACAGGTGATGTACCTCTTCGATCTTTGAGGAGTAGGGCTTCGGATCTTCTTCTTCTCGAAGTTCTACCGAGACTCTCGTCCCCGAATGAATGTGCTCTTTCCCACTCCGGTCCTCGCTTCTTCTGACCGATCATAATCTAAGCTCTTCGTCCCTCAACTCGCCATCCGCCATCTACTCACCTATATCCCGTCATTGCTTCACGAGTACTTCCATAGCTTCTATCCGCTTCATCTCGCCATCTTAGCCAACAGAAGCTTTTTCGCTTTGTCATCTCTTGATCGAAGTTCTAGGCGAGGTGCCTTCTACTCGCTTCCCACCACGGTCGACGCTTTCTCCGTCGGGAAGACTAGCCCACGCTTAGCTTAGCCACCGCCTTCTCTACCGAAAATCTTCATGTGATCGCTTGACGCCAGGTCGGCATGAACACTTATCACGGCCCCAAACGATCCTCGACAGACACTCGTGGTGTCGATTCACCGGCAACATCTACGCCTTTTCGTGTAAAGGTGTTCTACTCTTTTACCATGAATATCGACGTAGAACAAACACCGTCTGTGATTGAAAAATACTCGTGACACTAGAACTCACCTCCTTCTAAATACCAAATGTTAACGCCAAGATCTTTCCACGCCCCAATCACCAAGACGCGTCCGATATCCCCGCATAGCTCAACAAGTCAACACTAAAAGCTTCGACTACCGACCGTCGGGGATAGCCCATGGTGAGAGTCAAGATTTCGGCGATCACCAGGTCAACAATGGAGAGAAAATAATGTCTAATGTCCGAGAGAGAATAATAATACGAATGTGTGTAATATTTTGATACTTACCTCTTTTTGTGATCCTAGCCCCATACATACTCCAATCCTGGGTTTACTGTACACCCATCATCTCCTCGACACCTTTTCCCCACTCCCTATTATTTCAAATTAAAGTATGTAGCCTACTTCTCACTCTCCGCTACCACTTTTTGCCACCGCCATCCGAGTCCCATCCTCATTAATGCCACGCAGAAGGTGGCGCGATATAGAGTCAACTATCGTTTGGCATAATGATTACCGGCAAAGTCAAGTTAAGTGACAATTTGATAATGGGCCAATTCAACGACTAAGCCCAAATAATGGAAATGACCCAAACGACCGGATCCAACCGAAAGGACCCAATGAAATAATCAAATAATCCTACCAAAACCATTCTGGATCAACCAGATTAAGCGTAAATACGATCCAAGGAGAGGTTTCCATTAAGTCCCAATCCAATAAGGAAAAGGATTATGGTTCAACAATAAAATCCAATTAACATTTGTTGGGCCTTAGCCTTTTTAGGTATTTTTGAACAGAGTAACACTAATATCTTGCAACCTTAGTAAACTCAAATTATTGAATATATTTATGTACATGCACAGTAATACATCCAAACATACGCATAAAGAACTCGCTCTCTCTCTCTCTCTCTTTTTATTTTTTGAAATAGTAGTAAAAGTATAATAAAGAGGAGAGAGATAAGAAAGTAAAAAAAATTACTTTTACCATAATTTTACCTTTGTGTGTGCATCTTCGGATGTGATGTTGGGTATAGATAAAAATTTGAATGTTGTATTTCTTTGGATGCAAGGAGATTTTTCGGACAAAGATGGTAAAAAGACTTATAGTGGGTTAGTAATGTGCCTAGAAATAATATTTTGTTGGTGACAAAATATTGAATATAAAATAAGAGTAAATCTACATATACATCACGTTTACTCCCTGTTTGTCGAAACGTGGGAATAAAGTCGTTTTGAAATAAAAAAAAAAAAAATCAACAATTCAAGTTGCTTTTGCTTCTCCTCTTTCATCGCCCAAATATTTCTCTCTCCTCTTGATTTCACTGCTTGCCGAAACCCATATGCAAACAACCATCCAAAACCGTGTGCCCCCAAAGTCAAAAGTCAAGAGCAGTGCAAAGTTAATCAATCAGTTTTTATCCCATTCAATATTTCGAAAATTTTGACTAAACAATCATTTCCTCTTGATTGATGATTTAAGTTTAAACTCTTGATCCAGCAAGATTGTATCTACATCATAAAATGGCATATGGTATCTAATTCATTTTGTATATAATTAATGTTTTGATCTGTTGTAGCTACGTTTGGTGGCTATATATTGGTTTGTGTATCCATAATTAAACCATATTTGCTTTTAATTCTTATCTTGTTCGATGATCTGATTTGATGCTGGGTGTTTTGAGAATCCTCTTTTTTCTTTGAGCATTGATTTCTCCGACGACCCATCGTTTAGCCGATTTGGCTTCTACCTCCAAATGCTTGTCTCCGTCCGACGACCTTGGGTATCTAATTTTGGGTTGTGATTTTGGTCTTGCTTGGTATTCATGGCTTCCGTCCTGCTTTTCCAAATGATTTGATTTCTCCCGATTTACGGGCCCTTTCTTTGCATTTTGAAGCTTTATTTTGGGTGAATCTGCTTTGTGCTGCAAGTAGGGAAATCAAGAGGAGAGAGAAATATTTGGGCGACGAAAGAGAAGCAAAAGCGACTTGAATTGTAGGAAAAAATAATTCAAAACGACTTTAATCTCTGTATTTCGGCAAGTAAGGAGTAGATGTGATGTACATGTAGATTTACTCATAAAATAATGTGTATGTATGATAGTAATTGGTTATAATGATATGAACTACTTGTACACGGTAGAATATTAATGAATTATAATTGGACACATTATTTTATATCTAATTTTTTATCTACTTTATGCCTAGTGTCACTATATGTATTTTGGGGTTAACAATGATCTTCAAAATTATTTTGAATATAATTTAATTTATTATGAAGATATATGTACGTGAATTAGGAGAGATTAGTTTTAACTTTTAAACTTCAAACTTAAGTAAAAGTTCTTTTTATAGGATAGGGATAGGGATAGGGATAGGGATAGGGAGTTTATGTTTTGCATTAATAAATTATCCAAGACAAGACGAGCAACAAAAAGTTGGAATTAGCATTTGGTAAGTTTCATTTCAAAATCCTATAAAAACTCTTGCCCATATCTAATCATTGTTTGGTTCCAACCTCTACCAATAACTAATCTTATCTAATAAAAGTCCTAATCCTAATCCTAACCCTAATCTAAGGAGAAGAAGAAGAAACAACAGTAGAATTCCTCCCTGTTCTATATTTAAACATCCAACTTTCTATCTCCCCTAGCAATACTGTTTAAAAGACCTGCAAAAACAAATTTGGAGTAAAACATCAGGAATTATAATAATTACTACTACTCCATACTAGTAGTACATGAGTACTAGAGTGAGTAACTTAATTTATGAGTAACATTAAAACACTCCCAAAAAATGACGAGCAATTCCGGAACACTATGACACAAATATCATGTCTTGTGAATCACAGTGTCGGTAAATGGAGTAATTTTTTATTGTAGAAACTACAAAGGGTGGAAAGGTTAAAGTTCCAACAACATATTCATTAATAAAAGAAACTTACTCCTACCGATATCATACAGAAATAGTACTATTATTTGCTGTCCCAGACATACAAAAATAAAAATAAATTATTTATTCATTTTTTTTTTAAGTATTATTTATATAAAATTACTCAATATCTTCAAAATTGCCATACTACTACTATTCAAGTAGTATAATACTCTTCAAAATTCTGCAACTTTCTAGGAGAAAATACACCTACCTGGAGTGCCACTCCAAATGTTATATATATATATATACATACTGGATAAATTCCAATAAAAACAGAGCAATAAGAAAAGTACCTTGAGGTTTGCAATGCGGTGGATTTTCAAAGAGGGAGAGGGAGAGTTGTTTGAGAGCGAGGCCAATGTCAAAGAGTATGAGACCTGACATTGGGTCATCGACAATTATGTCTTTCACCGGTAACCATAAGAAAAGCTCTTCTTGAGATAAACCCTCCACCCCCGTCAGGCTGCCGTAGGTGAGGTTAGCTCTCACTACGCTTTCGTAAAAGGCCAGGGTGTCTAATTTGGCTAAACAGGGGCTCTCAAGGTACACCTCCAATAGCCCTGTTTCTTCGGATAGGGTGTACGACTTTACCTCTTTCGGAAGAAGACCCGCGGGTAACCCATTGCTTCTCAGGAGGTCGTGGATGAACATGGAATGAGAGGGAGAAACAAAGCTCATAAACCACCCTAGTAGTAATAGGCCTAAAGCAAGTGCAGGGAACGCCATGACACAAAAATTTAGGAAGGAGAGAAGTTGAAGAAAAAAGAAAAAGAGAAGGGGGAGGGTCGGGACTCGGGACTCGGGAGGGAGTTTCGGAAAGTAGAAAGACTGTTTAGAAAAGAAATATGATGATTGGCCTTCCTTCCTGGTCAATTTCATTCAATTTAAATTAACTAGACTACATGATTATTCTTCTTCTAATTTTGAATTAAGATTTTTATATGGAATTGACGGAAAGTTAGACACAAAGTTGAAAAGGAATCCCCTAAAACACGGGCTGCATCCATCCCATTCCCAAAACAAGGGATGCAATCCATCCAATCCTTATCTCTTCTTTTTTAACAGAAAGAACATACAACTTTTTAAGGATCCTTTACACTAATATACAACATTTATAAAGTAATTATAAAAATAAAACATACACAATATAATTACAAAAATAAAATATAAGCAATATAACGCGCCTAAAATCACGCCATTATTATCAAATCGGTTATCCAATTTCATATTTGAAATTAATCGTCCCTAAAATCATGCAACTTTGAAATCGGAACAACAGATCAACAACGAAGATGACAAAAATACAAAGCCGAAGCCTCCTGTTGCGACTAAACTCGTAATCGGAGAAGACGAAGCCGGTTGTCGCGACGCATATCTAAGATCGGAAATAGCATACAAAATCAACAACGCCTTTCAAGATCAAGAATCAACATCGCAGTTGATTGTTGAATACAAGATCAACATCAACTTCGATAAAAAAATACTGAGGTATGTGAGTTTAAAATTTATAATCATATAGTTACCTATTGTTACTACGAATTACTATATTGGTTACCTTTCTTAAGTTTTTTGCACTTAAAATGGTCACACGGTAAGAATAATGAATGTTTTGATTGCAATATGAATGTTTTGATTGCAATTGCATGTAAAATGCAATTGTTACCGCTAACATTACATTGGTTACTTTGTCAACTATATCTATGTTTCTTGCTTTAATGATGGATTGGTTAATGCATAATGGTACTAACTAATGTCGCATTGGTTCTTGACTAATAATGATTTGTTATCGTGTCCATTACATCGGTTAATGACTAATAATGAATTGGATATCAGGTACCATCGCTTTGGTTATTGATTAATAATGACTTTGTTACTGTGTAACATTATAATGGTTACTGATTATTACTTGGTTACTGACTAATACTGACTTGGTTACTGCTTAACATTACATTGGTTACTGTCTGACTATGTATATGTTACTGACTAATACTGATTTGGTTACTGTGTACAATCGCATTGCTTTCTTCGACTAATAATGACTTTGTTATCGTGTAACATTATAATGGTTATCACTGAAGACTTGGTTATTGATTAATGATGACTTGATTCTCGCTTAACATTATATTGGTTACTGTGCCAACATAAGTTATCGACTAATAATTAATTGGCACTGCATGTACCATCGCATCGTTATTGACTTAATAATGACTTTGTTATCGCGTGTAACATTATAATGGTTACTAATGAAGACTTGTTATCGACTAATGCCGATTTAATTATCGCTAACATTATATTGGTTCTTTGTCGACTATGTATATATTAATTGACTAATAATGATTTGGTTATTGTGTTCCATCGCATTGGTTACTAACTAATAATTACTTTATTCTTCGTGTAACATTATAATGGTTATTGATGAAGACTTGATTATTGACTAATGCCGATTTGCTTGGTTCTTGTTTAACATTATATTGGTTACTGGGATAACATTGATTTTGTTACTTACCATTACTTATTCTCGTTAATGTATAATGGAGATGATTCCAATTGTACTTTTATTTCAATCTAAGACACGGGTCGATAAGAACTAATACACCAAATTTGAAGTTATCGGCATATTAGTTCCATCAACAATTTCGTTTCAAAGAAATGCTAACCAAAATATGCAAAGGCATTACGGCCAGACACAAACACAACAACATTGTCAATCAAATTTCGATTAGGCGACATTCCACCGATCAATATATCGATGAAGCAACCTTTACAATTCTTTCTCGAAATGAGTAAAAAATCAATGAACAAGGTAAATTCCCACCGATTGTGGATATTGAACACGAATGGGACGCCACAACGATCTTGCATAACTCGACAAATGTAGAAGAATCTACAATTCACGATGTAATGCCAATCGATCAACACAAGGGAATTCAAGATTAGTTCCACTAAAGAAGCCAATCATGCCAATTTGGAACGCAATATATCGATTAACTTGCAATGGAAATTATCGAACAACAACGAGATGCATAACATGACAAATCATACGTTGGAAGAAACGATACGATGTATGTAATATCGGATCCGAATGAACGTGAAGTAAAATTACATCAAACCTACATGCATAAAAAAATCCTCTCACAAGCTATGAGGGTCGCATTCAATCGTAAAAAAGCAGACAACACAAAGTCCAATGAACAAGTTATAGAGACTTTGTCTTTGGTGTGTAATATGCGATGAAAATTGCAAATGGAAGATGAGAGCATCAAGTTTTAGAAAACCAAGATGTTCAAGGTTAGAGAATTCAATGATATCCACACTTGTTTCTATTAATGTATTGTTGGGAGACCACGACAGTGCAAATAGTGAGTTAATCGTTGAATGCATAATGCAAAAAATAACAAATTTGAAGAAAATATACACACCAACCGATATTATGGAAGACTTGATGTCAGAATATAATGTGTCTATCTCTTACCAAAAAGCATGGAGATCGAAGGAGAAAGCGTTGGAAAAGGTGAGAGGAAATCCACACGACTACTCACTCATCCCATCATGGTTACACATCCTGAAGAAAACAAATCCAGGTAACACCTTAAAAACATTTATTAGTTTTACAGCATTAGTCAGTAATATTATTCAGTAACCAAAATAGCATTAGTTAGTAACCAATTAAGCATTATACAGTAAACAATAAACTATTACACAAAGAACTAATACACCTTTAGGCAAGATGCATGTTTAGTTATTATTAGTATTAGACCATTTGTATGCGATTATTATACATGTTTGGTTACCTTAATACGCATGTTTAGTTACTAAATGTAATATACAATTTGTATACCATTAACCACATGAAAGGTTACCGATTACTAGTGATTTGGATACAGTATACTACTTGTAATTCTAATGATAGTGCTGATGTTTTATATCAGGTTCCGTCACAACCCTTGAGTTGGAAAGAAATGGTCGTTTCAAGTATCTATTCTTTGCCATTGGAGTATCCATTCAAGCACGGCACCGTTGTTTTCCAATCATTGTAATCGATGACACATTCACACAATCAACTTACGGGGGGACATTACTGATAGCAAACAGACAAGATGTAAACCGAAACATTATTCCGATTGCTTTTTCAATTGTTGACAGCGAAAATGAATTGTCTTGGAAATGGTTTTTCGTAAATTTGAGAATTGCTTGTGGAGTTAGGGAAGGTCAATGTATTGTTTCAAACAGACATGAAGCCATTATACAAGGACTGAATTGTGTGTTTTCGAATATCATGCATTGTTCCTGCACATATCATATACTGAAAAATATAAAAAACAGATTCAAAAAGAAAGGAGAAGAAGTTAAACAGGCTTACAACGGGGTTTGTAGAGCTTACATCATTGAACAATTCAACAAACACATGGCTCAACTTGATGCCATTGATCCTCGAATAAGGACATATCTCGGAGGAAGAGGTCAAGTTGGATAGGTGCACTGTGCTCCATGGGATCGTAAAGTTAGTACTCAACAATGACTTCAAACACCGCCAATCTATTAACAATGCAATCAAGTTTATCGTGAATCTTCCAAATATTCGGTTCGTTCAAAGATGGTATTTCACAACAAACAAAAAGCAATCTAATATATCAATATCTTATTCAAAGATACAACACTTTCCACAACAAATGAGAGAAAGTTGCAATCTAATATCTTTAAATCAAAGATACTTAAGGTAATTAATACTTGGATTTAAATTATTGCATCCTAATTTGCATTTGCAATAACCTATAATCTTTATTGGTTATATTAATGCTAACTTGGTTACTTACTACATTATATCATTAAACTATTAGTTATCTTGGATATTAATTATATAATTCTTGTTATTATATCATTACTCATACACAAGACCCTCAAATTTTTAAATAAAAAGGAATTTCCTTTATTTATTATTTTGAAATAGTAAGGGTTGATTTGATTAATGTGGATAGTTAAGGGTTAAATATGCAAATATTTCAAATTAAGCAAGTGGTTATAAAATATTCATTATCGCTTGAAGAATATTCGTTTGGTCGTGGAATATTCGTATCGCTTGGGAATATTCGTATTTATATGCAATTTCAAATGCCATGTGGGGCCCCATAACTAAAGTGATCGATGAAGAAAACGACAAATATAAGTTGTTTTTAAATAACTACAGAAGTTGTTACCAAGTATATCGCTGAATACCCGTGGTTAAAACACACTAATACGCTGTTGTCGAACAAGAAGACACCAGATTGCACCAATTATCGATTCTTACGTAAGAAGGCACTACTCAATAATGGTTACAAGAATTACCGCTCAAAGATTTTATCGAAAGTTAATAATTGTCATTGATATTTTATATCATGTCATTTTCAATAATCACATTACACAAAGATTTTCATTATCGGCTAATAATTCATATTATCCTAATAATATTATTAGATAACATTATTGGCAATGTCTAGAAAGTTCTGCCTTCAAGGAGAGGTTTGTCACCTAATCATGCCACCAAGAAGAAGAAATTTTATCGAAAGCCCCTCTTCCTTTGAACCGCCTCATTGTCACAATATCAGTGATTCTCATAATATTATTTGTGAATAATTAATTATTGATTTATATGATGAGGAAAATATTGATTTTATGTGGATATAGATGGAGAAAATTTTTAAAATGACAATTGTTGAAAATTAATATTTTATCTTTTTCTCGATAAAATAATTCATTTAAATATATTATTTTAATAATATATTAATCTGGTGATATTTTTACAACGAATGTGGGATATATGAGTATATACGAGGAGGAAGAGTATTTTTGTTGCAATAAATGTTTAAAACATGTTAAACATGCTCATGGGACCCCATTTATCGACCGAAATTTGATTATAAATGTAAAATCGCCCGCTTGTGGATTTCAACCAATTTCTATTTGGAATTTGGAAAAACTTTCTTCTGCAAAGTTGTAGAGAATTGAATTTCCTATAAAAACTCAAGAGATTCGAATTTTCTGATGAAAGGGCTATTTATTATGAATTATTGAAGTTCAAGTTCAAATAATTGATTTTTGAAGTTTAAAATATTTTTAATTACAAAAACGTTTTTTCATTTTTTTTACTCATTTAACATGTGGTTAGGAGGCTGAATTCAGATTGTTAGTGTGTATGATGAAGTTGTGGAAAATATATATTATATTATATTAAATTTTCTTCGCTTGTGTTTTCTAAGCAATTTCCTATAAATAGGTGCTTAGGTTAGAATTGAAAATCACACCGTAAATCAAGTTTTCTCTCTATATTATCGAGCGATATTCTTGTGAGTATTTTGAGTATACTTTGAGTATTGCTATACTAAGCAAGTCCAAGTCATAGCCTATATCCTGTTTCAAATTTGTAAGACCGATCTTCGAGAGGTAAGTGATATTATTTTTTCAGAATGATATTATTTCTTCAATATCATTATACCGAAATGTTGATCCAAGTTTTTATCAAATTTGAACTTTTTCATGCTCTGGGTTACTATTCATTACTATTCATGGGTTACTATTCATGAGTTACTATTCACGAAGTTACTATTCACGAAGTTACTATTCACGAAGTTACTATTCACGAGTACTATTCATTCACGTGAAGTTAAGAAGATGTTTTTTTTGGAATTTCTATCTTTTGGTGCTCTGAGTTACTATTCACGATATCAAGACTATTCACGATACTAAGACTATTCACGATACTTGACTATTCAATTTAAAAATAAAATTTCTTCTTTTCGTCTAAAATATCTATTCGGATACTAACTCGATCAGATCCATGTTTTGATCATTCTCAATTTTACACCACTATGATTATTTTTTTGAGGTATTTTTGACGTGATAAAACCAAGTACTAATCCTTAATCCTTAATCCTCACATTTTGTTTCACCGATTCGCTTTTAAAAATATTTTTCATCATCCTCGCCTTAAATGATGATATTATTGAATATCTTCGGCCCGTAGTGCAAAGATGAATGATTTCAAGAATATCTTTGGCCCAGAGAAAATGATTTCAATGAACAGTGTGTGAGATGAATAATACGACCGATTGATTAATATCTTCGCCTCAGAGTAAAAGATGAACAGTGTTTAAATGAATACGACTAATCGATGAATATCTTCGGCCCAGAGAAAGTAAAAGATGAATATTTGATTCCGTATGTATATCGATTGATGTTACAGGATAAAATATTGATGATGGACCGTTAAATTCATAGATTATAGTAGATTTCATTCTCTACGAACTCTTCTATGAATTATTATTTCCGCTAATATTGATCCAAACTTTGTCATTCTATCAGATTCTATCGATTTTTCCCCGTCGTCAAGACTAACGATAATTTGTCAGATATTATCTTAGTCATAATATTCTTTATCGGGCTAGTTGAGCTCACCCTTTTCCTTGTTGTTCCATTTTTCTTCTCGTGAGGCGCAGAATGTAATGAGTACTAGCTTCTGGGTAATGGAATGAAGGTTCTAGAGAGAGTTGTTTAGTAGTCCTCACCATTTTGTAAAAAAATAATGAATCAATAATTATGATGGGGATTTATTTATGAGTATGTGATATTGTCTGTAAGACAATATTATATTTAAACTCATTAAGATATATCATCGATTTCACACCTACATTCAGATTATCAAGTCAGTAGTAGTTTGCTTTTTAGTACCATGTATTCGGCATGCTCGTAACGGGTGTCATGTATACCTATTTTGGGGGCGCCAAATGGTATCGTAGCTAGGATGGATACGATCTCCAAGAGATCGGAATAGAACTAGAGGGGAGAGACGAGTAAATCCTTCGCTAAAGGTGTCCTACCTAAGCTTATTTGTTGGTCAGTCATATTATAGGGTATTATGTGATTTCTTAATTTATTTAATTAACCCTTGTTTTATGATAGTTTTTTTTAGAATGGTCACGAGAACGCTAACAATGGAGTGAATGAGATCGTGGAGATACCTCTAATCGCCAACCGTGATAATGTGATGTCAAAGCGAAGAAGGAATTAGAGATATCCATGTGGTGAGTGAAGAATCGATAATCAGACCTTTAGATAATCGCAGAGGTAACAAATTTAGAGTGAGGAAGAAGAGGAAGAAGAGGTACCAAGAGAGTTTATTAGAGGTATTTTACGATCAAAATATAGAATTGCAAAATCGTATTCATGAGTTAGAAGAGCAAAGCAAAGCAAAGAATCAGCAAAAATGTGGAAAAAAGGATGCAACGATTCAAGCTTCAGGTTACCCGACACGTGATGCTTGAATGTAAGCACTTTTCGGCGCGTAGTATAAGATGATAAAGCCGAATCGAAATGAAAGAAGAAATAATCGAACGAGTGAGAATGAGTGATGCATGGGTAAAAGTCGCATCGACGCTGATATTATGGAAAGAGATGTCCAATCTAAAAAGAGAAGATTTAACGATGACGGAAGACGCTTAAGCAAACATCAAAGACCATCAACAAATTCTAGGGAAGAGAACGATCGCCAGCTAGATGCTACAGATGTGAGAGAGAGAGGACATATAAGGTCAAACTGCTCAAAGCCTTCCAAGGTATGCTATAATTGTGGAAAAGAAGGACATATCGCCGAGATCAGACGATATCGAAACCCACCCAAATGCGAATGGTGACTCAAAAGGATGTCCCGTAAAAGTCAAAGTCAACGATTCGAAGAGCGCTTGTTGTCGACCCGGTCAAAAAATGCGAGGAACCCGAACGGTTAGTTAGCACGTTAGTTAGTTAATTATAAATTCTCAAGTATATACCTTACTAGATATTGGTTCTCTACCCATTCTTTATCTCTTTATTATACCAACGCTTGAACTCGACTACGAGAAATTAACTTTGACCTATTTATGGAGAATCCATTAGAGAAACTTTCATTACATCCGTTGTTTAAAATCTTGCTTGATTCAAGTCAGCACTATCACATTACCTCGTTAACCTTATTTCTATAGAGATATTTGCTTTTGATGTGATTTTAAGGTTAACTACTCATCATGCCAAATTGATTGCTTTTGTAAGGTCATAGTTTTCATATTCCTAAGCAACCTCGTTATTCAATTCAAGCAATCAAACCATCAGAGTCAAACATTTTCATATCAAGCCATGAAGTCATTCGCTTATTACTTGATGTCAAGTTTTCTTAGTCCATGTTATGGATTTGAATAAAGACACGCCGATTTGAATAATATTCCCGTTGTTATTGATTTTTCCCGACGATTTCAAGAATTTCTCGCTTACTCCCAAAGCTCGATATTAAATTTTGTATCGACTTTGAACCCAGACAAAACTCATTTCTAAAATCTCATATCGAATGGCTCCTATCAAACTTCGTGAGTTAAAATTCAACTATAGAATTTGGTACCGAGCCTTTATCTTGTGACTTCCTTTGTGAATTCACCTGCCGCATCTCCGTAGGGACGCCATATTCGCAAGCGATAAGAAATCGATAGGTGTCATTGTGACGCATATCCAAGATCGGGATACGAGTCACAATTGAGAGCAACCTAAGTCGCTTATCGAAATACGAGCTTTCAGGCTTAGTTGGTTATTATCGAGATTCGTCAAGGATATTCTCAATCGCTATTCCATTAACGCAAATTGACTCAGAGATACAAAATTCAATGGAGCAAGGAATGTGGAAGAGCTTCAAGAACTCAAGAGGAGACTCATTTCAAAGACATGTTCGACTCATGCCATCCCGAAAAAGCGAAACGTGGTAGCCGACGCGCCGAGTAGTAAAGATCATATGCGGAACGAAAAGCGATGATGTCAAGTATACGACAGAGCCAACTTTAATAGAAAAGTTAAGGTCGCTTGCCACCGAATCGAAGTCGATGCGTATGAAGAAGAAAGTACAAGAAGGAGCTATTCCTAAGCGAGAATCGATGAAGAAGGAATACTTCGAGTCCACTCTAGACTTTCAGGTTCCTAACGACTCGATTTGAAGTACAAGATTACGATGGAGGCACACAATACGCCATTTGCAATCCATCCTCGAAGTACTAAATGTATCGTGATCTTCACATATACATTTTGGTGGAACAATACGAAGAGAGAGATTGCAAAGTTTATCTCGATGTGTTTAACTCACAACGCAGTAAAGGCGAGCATCTTGTACCTAAGGGTCCGCAGAAACCACTCGAGATTCCTAATGGAAGTGGGAACACATTACTATGGATTTCATTACGGGTCTTCCTACTGGCTTTTCAAAGGCATCAATGCTATTTGGGTTATTGTTGATAGATTAACCAAGTCCGCTTATTTTCACCGATACGAGAGACTTATTCCTCGAACGCCTTTTCTCAGATGTACGTAAATGCGATTGTGAGATCAGATGGCATGCCAAGATCCATAGTTTTAGATCGCGACCCAAGATTCACTTCATGATTTTGGGTTAGTTTGTAAAAGCTACGGGCACGAATTTATTTATCTGGCTTGGGTATACCATCCTCAAACCATGGGCAATCGTAAAGGACTACTCAAACTCTCAAGATATATTAAAACTCGTGTCCTAGATTTCAAAGGAAGTCGATAAGTACTTGCCATCGGTGGAATTCTCATACAACAATAGTTATTAAACAAATATAGTACGGTTCCATTCAAGCATTATATGGACGAAAATGTCGCTTCTCCAATATGTCGGGATGAGGTGGGTGAAGCAACATTGTTGGGACCCGAAAAGTTAGTACGTATGATCACCGAAAAGATCCAAATGATTCGACAACGATACAAACCAAGACAAGATCGACAAAAAGAGTTATGCGATCTTCATCGAAAGGACGGGAATTTAATGTAGGGGATCATGATTGTCATGAAGTCGCTCCACGGAAGGGAGTTACAAGATTTGGGAAGAGAGGAAAGCTCAATCCACGATTTATCTGGCCCATTTCAAATTCTCGACCGAGTAGGAAATGTAGCCTATGTACTCACAAGCACTCCGAGTATGTCTCGTGTTCATAATGTGTTTCATATATCCGCATTTCAGAATATGTGAAAGACCCAACCACGCTATAGAAAGTTGAAACCTGACGAGATAGCCAAGACTTAACGTATGAGGAGGTACCACCAAGATTTTGATAGAAGGAGCATGTCCCACGCCAAGAAAGGTTATACCACAAGTTAAAGTTTTGTGGAGGAATCATGCTATAGAGGAAATGACCGAATTGAAACTAAAATGAAAGCGAGGTATCCTCACCTTTTCAAAACACTGTGTATCGTGACGCCAATTTCGAGGACGAAATTTCATAAGGAGGGAGGTCAGAAGACCCCTCAAAATTTTTAAATAAAAAGGAATTTCCTTTATTTATTATTTTGAAATAAGTAAGGGTTGATTTGATTAATGTGGATAGTTAAGGGTTAAATATGCAAATATTTCAAATTAAGCAAGTGGTTATAAAATATTCATTATCGCTTGGGAATATTCGTTTGGTCGTGGAATATTCAGATCGCTTCTGGGAATATTCGTACGACTCAAAAAGCAATGCATGTGTGGGCCCCATAACTAAAAGTTATCGATGAAGAAAACGACAAATATAAGTTGTTTTTAAATAATCTACAGAAGTTGTTACCGCAAGTATCATCTGAAATACCCTTGGTTAAAACACACTAATACGCTGCTTGTTGAACAAAGAAGACACCAGTATTGCACCAATTATCGATTCTTACGTAAGAAGGCACTACTCAATAATGGTTACAAAGAATTACCGCTCAAGATTTTATCGAAAGTTAATAATTGTCACGCTGATATATTTTATATCATTGTTGTTTCAATAATCACATTACACAAGATTTTCATTATCGGCAATAATTCATATTATCCTAATAATATTATTAGATAACATTATTGGCAATGTCTAGAAAGTTCTCGCCTAAGGAGAGGTTTGGTCACCTAATCATACGCCAAGAAGAAGAAATTTTATCGAAAGCCCCTCTTCCCTGAACCGCCTCGTCACAATATCAGTGATTCTCGTAATATTATTTGTGAATAATTAATTATTGATTTATATGATGAGGAAAATATTGATTTTATGTGGATATAGATGGAGAAAATTTTTAAATGACAATTGTTGAAAATTAATATTTTATCTTTTTCTCGATAAAATAATTCATTTAAATATATTATTTTAATAATATATTAATCTGATATTTTTACAACGAATGTGGGATATATGAGTATACGAGGAGGAAGAGTATTTTTGTTGCAATAAATGTTTAAAACATGTTAAACATGTCTGCGGGACCCCATTTATCGATCGAAATTTGATTATAAATTTAAAAATCGCCTCGCTTGTGGATTTCGGCCAATTTCTATTTGGAATTTGGAAAACTTTCTTCTGCAAAGTTGTAGAGAATTGAATTTCCTATAAAAACTCAAGATTCGAATTTTCTGATGAAAGGGCTATTTATTATGAATTATTGAAGTTCAAGTTCAAATAATTGATTTTTGAAGTTTAAAATATTTTTTTTTAGAAAAACGTTTTTTCATTTTTTAGAAACTCATTTTTGATGTGTTAGGAGGCTGAATTCAGATTGTTAGTGTGTGTGAAGTTGTGGAAAATATATATATATTTATATTAAATTTTCGCTTGTTGTTCTAAGCAATTTCCTATAAATAGGTGCTTAGGTTAGAATTGAAAATCACACCGTAAACTCAAGTTTTCTCTCTATATTATCGAGCGTATTCTTGTGAGTATTTTGAGTATACTTTGAGTATTGCTATACTAAGCAAGTCCAAGTCATAGCCTATATCCTGTTTTCAAATTTGTAAGACCGATCTTTCGAGGTAAGGATATTATTTTTTTCAGAATGATATTATTTCTTCAATATCATTATAATCGAAATGTCGATCCAAGTTTTTATCAAATTTGAACTTTTTCATGCTCTGGGTTACTATTCATGGGTTACTATTCATGAGTTACTATTCACGAAGTTACTATTCATGAAGTTACTATTCACGAAGTTACTATTCACGAGTACTATTCATGAAGCTGCGTGAAGATGTTTTTGTGGAATTTCTATCTTTTGGTGTTTGAGTTACTATTCACGATACTAAGACTATTCACGATACTAGACTATTCACGATACTAAGACTATTCAATCAAAAATAAAATTTCTTCTTTTCGTCTAAAAAATATCTATTCTCGATACTAACTCGATCAGATCCATGTTTTGATCATTCTCAATTTTACACCACTATGATTATTTTTGAGGTATTTTTGACGTGGATAAAACCAAGTACTAATCCTTAATCCTTAATCCTCATCATTTTGTTTCACCGATTCGCTTTTAAAAATATTTTTCATCATCCTCGCCTTAAATGATGATATTATTGAATATCTTCGGCCCAGTAGTGCAAAGATGAATGATTTCAAGAATATCTTTGGCCCAGAGTAAAAGATGAAAAGATGATGAATCGACAAGAATATCTTTGGCCGTAGAGTAAAAGAAGATGAACAGTGTTGAGATGAATACGACCGATTGATTAATATCTTCGGCCCAGAAAAGCAAAGATGAACAGTGTTTAAATGAATACGACTAATCGATGAATATCTTCGCCCAGAGTAAAAAAAGATGAATATTTGATTCCGTATGTATATCGATTGATGTTACAGGATAAAATATTGATGATGGACCGTTAAATTCATAGATTATAGAGATTTCATTCTCTACGTAACTCTTCTATGAATTATTATTTCACGCATAATATTGATCCGAAACTTGTTGTCTCATCATCAGATTCTATCGATTTTTCCCTCGTCAAGACTAACGATAATTTGTCAGATATTATCTTAGTCATAATATTCTTTACCGGGCTAGTTGAGCTCACCCTTTCCTCGTTGTTCCATTTTTCTTCTCGTGAGGCGCTAGAAATGTAGCGAAGTACTAGCTCTGGCCTGGAATGGAAGGGTTCTAGAGAGAGTTGTTTAGTAGTCCTCACCATTTTGTAAAATAATGAATCAATAATTATGATGGGGATTTATTTGATGTGGATATTGTCTCAGTAAGACAATATTATATTTAAACTCATTAAGATATATCATCGATTTCACACTTAACCAAATAATTACATAACAAAGAACTATAAAAATGTTTAATGATACCCAAATAATTACATAAAAGTAACCATCACAAAGAATTACACCTAATTTCATAATAAAATAATACCATTTTATAATGGTAACCACAACATAAACAACCTCAGATATCCAAAGAACATATAATTAAAAGGGTATTAAAGTTTATGAAACCCATGTATACTCACACACGTCCACTTAACATATGAAAATACGCATATGTCCTCGATACAAATATTGAAACTCTCTAAAGTTACTTATCAAATCATTATCCGTTACCTATTTATACATGATTGGTTACTAACTCAGATATTACAAAATTTTAATTGGTTACCATTTTATACATGACAAGAACTATAATAAATAATAACATATGACCATACTATTTTTTAATGTAAACCAAATAATTACATAACAAGAAACCATAATAACAAACCAAATGTTTAATGGTACCCAAATAATTACATAATTACATAAAGAACCATCACAATAACCACCTAATTTCATAACAAAAACAAACAAGTTTATAATGGTAACCACAACATAAACAACTCAGATATTCAAAGAACTCAAATTAAAAGGGTATTGAAGTTTATGAAACCCATGTATACATAACACATGTACACTTAATATATGATATATGTCGTGATACAATCTTGTAACTCTCTACTTACTATCAAATCATTATCCGTTACCCTTTATACATGATTGGTTACCAAATCAGATATTTCAAAAAATTCAACAAACACAACTTAAAAAGAAACAAAATACCAACCAACAAACAATATCTCTTTCATTAATGCTAATATAATCAAATATGTAATCCCATCTACATAAGATCCAATGAACATCAAAAAATCATAAACCATACACAAATGTTGTGTATAACACCAAAACTTAAAAAAAATACACAACAAAATTAATAAAGACAAAACAACAAAATCCGAACTAATCAAAATCTGAACAAATCTTCCCGAAATTCTCTATCAAGATCATAGCCTCCAACCGCGTTCCTAGCATGCATAAATAGGTTTGTGCATAACTTTTTTTGATACTTCGCAATGGGGAAAGGAATAGGAATCGGATCAAACTTCTGATGAATGACATGCTCAGCAAAACAAATTGTGAACATCCCACAATCAATCGTAATAACAAACAACATATAACAAAAATCAAAATAAAATCAACCTATATGTATTAATTAAAAAATGTACACAATTTAACCCTTACCCTCTACTTGTTCAGAACCGCCTCAAAGAAATTCCAACTCAATTATATCGTCTTTCGCCTTGTTGCGACACGGTCATCACTCAAGTCAATGTCGACCTATCCTTCCAAAAACTAGACTTCATGTAATAGTCCGGAAGAATGAAGATGTACTACCATAAACATCGATATTTTAGTTTGCATGGATTTCCTTTTTTGTCAGTAAAGAATTGTAAATGCTTAGACACCTACGATGCACATCAAAAGACAACAACAACCAATGGTCCGGTGATGACATATGAATTGGGAACAACACATAGTCAACGCTCCTCCACGGTGTGTCGACATCCATAAATGTTTCTACGATGATTCAAAGAACATCACCTCCCCTGCATAAAACAATTTTGTCACAATTTTTTTTTGTATACTCCTCGAAAAGAGCTGTGATCTTGCTGTGAAACCAACAATCCGTGGTCGTTACCCTTATAGGAACACTTTCGGAATGTCTTGCCATTTTACGGAAATAATACAAGGCAATATTGATGTGCTGATGCAAAAAAAAATTAATAGGATATTAACAGTTGTTGGAAAATGCAAGTATGTGATTAATGTAACTAAATAATGTAAACATAACTACAAAAACATAATTTTTAAAAAAATACTCACATCGTCGTCTAACCACTGCCCAGGCGTCTTTAATTTATAGAACCACATCTTCGATGATATTGCAATGGATCCAAATACAAAAGAAGGCATGATAATATCGTTCTTTCCAAGAAATTTATCCGTCCTTCAATATAATAACATAATATTAGTATACACACTAACATTAACAATTACCGATTAATATACACACTACTACAAATCAAACTCTTCAGACGCTCTATAATTAACATACTAATCAACCAACTTAATTTTAAACAAAGACTCGCTAACCAACAAATATTAAAATCATAACCATAATCAAATAAGAACTAATACATAACTAATAGGTAACCAAAACATAAACTAATATTAACCGTAATATAAAGTAATAGTAACTATAACATTTATTTAATAAGAACTACACCATTTATTTAATATTAACATTTATTAAATATTTAATATTATGCAATAATCAAAACAAAGATTAGTCAAGAACTAATTAAGTATTATACAAGAACCAATGTAATGTTACACATTAACTAATACAACATTCGACAGTAAGCAATACTTCATTAGACAGTAACCAAAACAGCATACCAAAATCAGTAAACTAATCAACAACTTAATTTTAAACATTAATCTGTAACCAAACCATAATCACATAAGAATCAAACATAACTACTAGGTAACCAAAACATAATCTAATAGTAACTGTAATATAAAATAATAGTAACTATAACATTTATTTAATATTAACCATATGTTACTACAATAATACAAACTTATTTGTTTCATAAAAAACTATAGCATTGTTAACAACAAACCTTTTTATGTTGTTTATTCCAATTTTGAACCATTCTTCAAACAATGCCTCTTCAAATTTTGAGGGCATTTCCATGCATGATTTGGGAATGCACTTAAACGCAAGCAAGTGTTTCGACTAAAGAAGACCACTACAAGAGATGATGAACCAAATTGATCCGAACACCACCAGAGTATGGAGACCGTGAAATGACACTCTTTGCGTGTTCACGATGTGTCTACCACCGGCTTTGTGGACACTCTTCTCCAACTCATCACATTTAGCTATGTCATGTGTGGTGAGAACCATAAAATCAAGAGCATACCTGCTTGCTGCCTCACCTTTCTTTCCCTTTTTTAATTGACATAAAAAGGTAATATATACGATTGGTAACCTGAATAACATAAACTAGTAACCAACTGACTGTACAACAGCCAACAAACTAAAATGAACATGTTATATTAGTAATATGAATAACATAAACTAGTAACCAAATCATAATATAATAGTAGCCAAATCACAATATAATGGTAACCAAAACACAATATCATAATAACCAATTCACTATATAATGGTAACCAAAACATAAATAACATTTAAATAAATGATGGCCCATAATTATAACACTAACCTTATCAAGATCATACACAACAATCTCTTTCCCAAGACATCGGCTTAATATGTCAAAAGACTAAAGCATGTCATTATTATTGTCAATCACAAGAAAAATAAAGAACCATTTAATAATTAAAACAAAAGACATATATCACATAACAAAACAAACAAATATGTCTAACCTCGACATTTTGTTCATCATCATTATTTTTTTTTTTCATCGGTTCTTCAACCATAACAAAGACGCTCAACTTCATTAGCAATCTCAATTACATTCACATCATTCTTCTCCACGAATATTGACACATCATCACCAACTTCATTACCCAATTCAATTTCATTCCCACCCTTCTTTTCAACTTCATCCAACACATCATCACCATCATTATTCTTATTCACTTTTGAACCATAATCAACATCCTCATCAACATGGACCTCCTCCACCACGACATCAAGATCCTCATCAAGAACGCCATCGCCAGATCATCATCATCATCATCAGCTTCATCACCTTCACCGCCTTCATAACCTTCATCACCTTCATCTTCATCATCATCATCATCATCACCAGCATTGTCAGAATCGTCATCATCAGAATCACTATCAAGCTTTTTATCCCCCACGCCTTTGATAAAGACGTAACTCATCTCTAATAATGGACCTAAGGTCCCCGCGTGATAATCGGACATGTAAAAGTCGATTTCATCTTTAATATCGATTCAGAACTTTTCAAATTCTTTCTTCAATTCGTAAACTTCTTTCTTCAATTCGAGATACTTTCTTCTCCAACGGCCAGATCAGACATCAATCATCTCTTTCACAACAGATACATCAACACCAATGTTGTCGGCCACACTTTTTTGTCTACTTTCTTATCACCATCCTTCCCATTAAAAAGTAAAAATCGCCCAAATCAAGCCGATCCTTCTCCTCATTGTGGGAATCAAACCGCTTTATCCTCAAATTTAAAAATAATAAGTATACTTTAGTATATCATCTAACAAACAATGTACAATTACATCAAATAAACAAAGAATAAAGGAATCATAAAATATAATCAAGAAAAAATACATATATACAGTAACCAAATGTATAATAAGTAAGAACCAACTAAATGTATAAATGTAACCAAATGTGTATATTCTAAACCAACAACAATGTCATTAGTAACTCAAATGTAATCTAATCAAGAATCAGATTTGAATATTCAAGTAACCAAAAATATTGTTATTATTAACATGCATATAAAATAATCAAGAAACAAACGTGTATATAAAGGTAACTAACTACTTTGTTGATAGTAAACTTCACATAATATTTTCATTTATCAAGTATATAATTAAAGGTAAAACAATATACCACTCCTGAACAAAAAACTAATTCATTCAACTTGTCATTAGAAAGCGGCTTCATTAACTCCTTCCATCTCAATAAATCTGACATCCGATTTGATGCTCGCTATCATTATATACCCCGACTTTTTGAATGCTCTAATAGTTTCAAACATAAAACTTGGAATACATACTAAAGCCCATTCAACTTGTACAGCTTTGGTGTAATGATCCATGTAAAAATTGTATGTTGAAACACCATTCTTTCCTTTCCTATAACGCCTTTCAAAGCATTAGACAAAGAGTACTTTGTCATCTCAAAAGCAACTTTCCCCAAGGAAAACTACTAACATCGCCATAACACAAAAAATTAACCATCGCCCCATCAACGTAATTTTCGTAAAATGTGCACATAATGAAATTAAAGACCAAAAATATCATAGATATCTTAATAGCCTCATCATCATCATCAAAACCGCCTTCCTATATATCCTACCTATACTACTACGTGTCACAACTTCGTCACCAAAAAAAACTTACCAATAAACATATTCTCCATACCTTTATATGGAGTTATATCATCCTCACCTTTCCATCTCAACCCAGATATCATCATACAAAACTCAGCAAACCGAACTCCGACCCTTTCTCTCTTAACAAAAACCACATTTCACCATCATCCTCCGGTGAACCTCCTCACAAGAAATAGTGGTGAATAATTTGGGAATACATTTGTGCTCACCAAACTCAAGAAAATTCCCAAAACATGTCATTTAAATTTATCCAAATTGACTCTTTATTCAATTTTTTTGCAATGATACTGGGGACTTCCATGTCGCACCAATATATCACTTTTCCGGTGAATTTTCTGTTCCATTCCTCGTAATAAAGATCCCATAACTGCAAGTAAACAAAATCAGATTTACAAAGTTAACCAACCAATCATATGATAAGAACTAAAAACAATATAGACAAGTAACCAATATAGATTTAGTCATTAAACAAAACATCGTTAATTAATAACCAATCCAGCATTAGACAGTAACCAAGACAGCATTACACAATATAATAGTTAGACAACAACCAATAAATCATTAGACAGTAACCAAGACAGCATTATACAGTAAACAGCATGTTGCAAAAAGGTAACCAATGTAAACTGGTTACTTATTAATGCTGTCTTGGTTATCTTCATGCAACATGTTGGTTATCGCTCTAATACATCGTTACCAACCATGTGCTTACCAATCATTAGTCGAAATATTATGCAAGAACTAAAACAAAGATTAGTCAAGAACCCATTCAAAGATTATACAAGAACTAATACAATGTCAGACAAGAACTAATACAACTTTAGACAATATATTGGTTGAGCAAGAACTAAAAACATCATAAGACAAGAACTAAGACATCATTATACAAAGAAATAAGACATCATATACAATAATAATACAAATAACCAAGAATTAAGACATTACACAATATAATAGTTAGACAAAGAACCAATAAATCATTGGGACAAGAACTAAGACAAGATTATACAAGAAACAACATGTCAGTAAAGAAGGTAACTAATGTAAATTGTTACTTATTAATGTCAGTCTTCGTTACCTTCATGCAATGATGTCGGTTATCGTTTAATAAATTGGTTACCAACCATGTGCTTACCAATCATTAGTCGAAAATATTATGCAAAGAACTAAAACAAAGATTAGTCAAGAACCCATTCAAAGATTATACAAGAACTAATACAATGTCATACAAGAACTAATACAAATTTTAGACAATATATTGGTTGACAAGAACTAAAACATCATTAGACAAAGAAAGACAAAGACATCATAAGACAAAGAACCAAGACATCATTAGACAAGAACAAGACACACATAATACAAAGAACTAAGACAAAGATTAGACAAAGATCCAAAACATCATAAGACAAAGAACCAAGACATCATTGTACAAGAATCAAGACACTCAATACAGACAAGAATCAAGACATCATTAGACAAAGAACCAAGACATCATTAAGACAAAAGAACTAAGACACTCATAAAGACAAAGAATTAAGACATCATTAGACAAAGAACTAAGACATCATAAGACAAGACCCAAGTCAGCTTTTGGTTACCTTCATACAACACGGTGGTTATTGTCTAACGATTGTTACCAATCATGTGGTTACCAAGCATTAATCATTAATATTATGCAAAGAACCAATTAAGCATTATATAGTAAACAATAACAATATTTAAATTAACACACCTTTAAAATTCGCTGAGTTGGAATTATCTTCCGGATAAGCACTTCGAGCTTCATTCTTAATGTGGACATCAAAATCGTAATCTAATCAGACTTCGTAATGTTTGATATCACTACGTATCACCAAACTACTATCATTCTTACTCGATTTATTACATACATCCTTCCCTTTCCCTTCCCTTTCCCTTCCCTTGCTTCTACACAACAAACTTCTTCAAGTTCTTAATGTAATCACCTCCCACGATTCTTTTCCTCTTCCATCCTTCTTACTTGATCATTCCTCAGATCAACCATTCTATACAAAACATAAAAATAACACAAACCAAAACAATGAATACTCCATTCGTTAGTAAACTACTTTAATATATAATACATTAAACTTAATAAGAAAATACTCACTAAGCAATAATAAACACCGTAGTCGATCAATGGAGAAGAATAACGAAAAACAACGACAATGAACCGTATTTATTAGTAACAACGACAACGACAATGAACCGCATTTATAACGAGTAACAACGACAATGACGAAACAACTCAACGAGTATGCCAAATAACTAAACAAATATGATAGAGAAGAAGAACACGAACACAAATGAACAACAATCACCTAAACAATAGTTTTAACTTCGATTACGCTTAGTCGCGACAGAGGAGAGAACAAGGGTTTCAAAGATGTGCAAAAGGGTTTAGTAACCGCAGAGTCCGTGCATAAATGATAAAGCGGTTATCACGCCGATTCAAAAAAAAAAAACTTTTGCCATGTCACCAATTAATATTTATCCCTTAAATTAAGGACTCTTAATTATATTAGTATTGTAAATATATATGATGAAATGTCATATTTTTGTAATTATTTTATTAGTGTATTATTTTTGTAATTACTTTCATAAATGTACTATAATATGTAATTGTTCCATTTATTAAACCTCTTTTTGCTGGCTCTCTGGTAGGCCCAATCCCAAAAAGCCCAGGTTTTCTGGAACTTATGAATGGGACTAACGTGGTCCATATGACATTAAGTAACCTGGTCCATATGTCAAACTGTTGCAGTGAATGCAATAATTAATACTAATGGGTATTGAATCTTATCAAACATTTTTTATTTGGAATCGTGTTACAGTAAAATTAATTCTGACAAGGTCTGGACCGTATTCTTCCCTCCACTTCATGTCCAGTGTTGCATTTTCCTTGCCCCGATTTTACCAACAGTGTGCTATGCAATGCTAAAGTGGGTTGGGTTGGGTTGGGCTGGGCCGGCTATGATAAAAATATGTAAAGCCCAGTTTAGAGTCAGCTTTGTGGTTAAACAAAGTTCCAACAGAGCCCAATTGATCGGATTGGATTGGATTGATGTGGGTTGGGAACAGGTTTGTTTATCCAATTTCTAGTGTCAGCATATATAATACTCCATAGACTAATGAAATGAACACCGTACTGTCGTCCGTCACCAATTGAACACTGACCTTGAAACAGGATAATTTAGTTGATTTTAATGAATCATTCTCACTTGAATTTTCTATCCTCTATTGAAGTTGTTTCCCGCCAAACCCTTTTAGCATCATCCACCTCAAGAAGTCTTCATTCGTAAACATAATCACAAAAAACGGCAAATAGTTTGTTTTGTTTTTATTATCTCATTAAACTTTAATAAAATAGAATTGAAACAAAAATTTGTTCAAATTTCCTGTTTGACTTGAAAAAAATAAGAAAAAGACGCCTAATTGCTTATTTGGCGCGAGATCAGACTATTGCCAAGATGGATCAGGGTTTGGTGTAGAAGGGTGAGATTTCGGATCGGAGAGAGAAGTCAAGGTAGTAATCGGAGGGGAGGGAGTCGTCGGAATCGAGGAGTTCATCGTCGTCGATGTCAAAGAGGAATTTTGTTCCGCCATTGATGACTTTGATCTTGAGCTTCTCTTCTCTCTCGACAACACACTAATCTGGGTTTCTTCTGTAAAATCAAGACCCCCATTTTGGAAATCCATTTATTTTTTATTTTTATTTTTATATATGAAGCTGATAGTGAATTGTTCCTCGTGTTTGCTCAATTACTTTTCATAATTCAACTTTCTTTTTTTTTTTTGTTCAAATTGTTTAATACATATAAATCTATATGTTCGCAAATGTTGGCTTTCATTTGCTGTGCTTTTGAAAACAGTGATGGGATTGCCCTTTTCCTCTGGGACTTTCTTTTGATGAAAAATGTTTCGAGTTGGCAAGGCTTGAAACTTTTATCAAGGAAAAGTGATGGTTGTATACTTCCCCGACTTGGAAATCTTTCTGCTAATCTCCGCTTTAGTCACTTTATTGAGTAATAATTTTAATTTTTACATAGATAACTTTTTCGGTTAAACTTGGTTATTAGGAAACTTAAGATTATGTTTGTTTGAAAGGATTATAATTTCGGGATAGATTATAATTTCAAGACGATTAATTTTAGGATTATAATTATAGAATTATAATTATAATCTCAAGATTATTAAGCCATTTTATAATTTCGAGACTAATAGTTTCAAGTCTAAATTTAAAAACAAACAAAACACTTGGGCCATGTTTGTTTGCAAAGATTATAATTCCGAAATTATAATCCATGGAATTATAATCCCAAAGACTATTAATCCTATGATTATAATCTCAAGATTATAATTATAATATAAAGATTATTAAGTCATTTTATAATCCCTAGACTAATAGTCTCAAGTCTAAATTTAAAAACAAACAAGATACTTAAAATTAATAGTCTTATTCCAAGTATAATTTTTGCAAATAAACATAGCCTAGAGATTAATATTTATATCCCAAATATAATCCTTACAAACAAAAAAGTTAAGCCTAAAGCCAGTTTTTACGGCCGACTGAAATTTCTACCAGACTCAGATTGATTTATGACCATTTTTTTGCTGGCAAAATTTAACTGCAAGTAAAACTACTTTGATTTTAGTGAGTTGAAAAATGAGGCTTCAAAGCCTCGCTGACAAAAATGAGGTTATTCCTACTACCATGTTTTTGGATTAATTTTGCTGTGTTTAATAAGTAGCTCTGCGTTTGTTCGTATAATAAATCTACTTGATCTTTGACTTTCTTTTATGAAATGAATAACATGTTGTAATACATCTCATTGATACGATATTTTTGATATATTATTTGAAATTAAAACAAATCATGACTTATGACTTTTAACACATTTAATATGTATGCGGGTCGTTGTCGCCTAATTTATTACTAGCAGTTTACATGCAAGTATACACGTTCGTTTGTAATATTTAGCAAACAAAGATATCGTTAAACTTTATCAATTATCAATTTCAATGCAATTAATCCTATTTTAAACTACGAGATATTATTTGTGATTTGAAAAATTAAAATTAACAAAACTAATGACTAAAATCAAAGTTCACAAGATTAATGCAGATTTAACAGGTTAAATTACAACTTTCCTTGATATTTTATTTAAATTAATTTACTTCCCATTTAAATCAATTAGTTAATATGAATCATTATCCAATAATATTTTATAGTACTCACACACTTCTTCCAAAGACACATGAACAAATCCTTCTAAATTCGATCTTTAAGACACAGAATTACAAGAAACACCATAGTCAATCAACTCACTATATTCCTATGTGAATCAAGTTAATTAGGTTTTACGCACAAATTCTTTCAATGGATACAAAATACACATATGTATATTCTAATCGTACATGCTAATCATATTAACCCTATTCAGATTATATGAAGAAATGTTATTATATCCAGATCAAAATCTATATTCCATTTTCCAATTTTATATAGATTATCATGGTCATAGTTGGCCAAACAAATAATCAATAAACAAAAGATATAATAAACAATTCAATAAAAACCAATTTTCATTCAATACTACATACCAAGTTCCATTGCAATCTTAATGAAAATTTAGTTAATGATAATAATAAGGAAAAATATCATCCAGATTAATAATCCAAATATCCGAGGTAATTACAAAAGATAAGAACTAGAGAAGAAAAGAAGAAACTCTGAATTTGCTACAAGACTCTCTCTTTGATTTTCATCCCTTACAATTCTCATTCGCGTTTTCCTTCGTTAATCTCTCTACAAATAATTTCCTTGATGCTTTTTTTTTGAAGTCTTTTCTTATTTGTATCGGTCCAAAACCCTCCTGTTTGGCTTCAAAATCAACTTAACAACAAAGTTTGGCAACATTAAGCTTGCATGAGCGCCTAGGTGCTTACCCTAGACGCAACCTAGTACAAATCCAAGCGTCTAGGCGCTTGACTAGGACCACGTATTTATAAAAATGCCACTAATGTGACGCCCCCAAAACAGGTCCATTCCATCCAACCTATTCTGAGTCGCCAAATACATGGTACAGAAAACAATTACAACTTTATTAATATAATTGTTGTGCAAGATACGACAACACTTAAACTGTGAGTTTAAATACAAATATATACCAATCGCGACTCATGTCCCAACCGTGACAAAGACTCTCATAATGAAACCTTACATAAAGGTATAGTCGAAAACCGCTTTTAGAAATTAAAATCTTTGGGAAGTACTCAAGAAACATTCGCATACATGGGAGGCCACGCGTCTTGGTTATGATAGATATCATATGGCTACAAATTATCCTTGGTTGACCTAATAGACCCCAAAAGAAAAAATGAGAAGATTACTATCATATTCTTTCCAATGGTGTGTCTTCTCTCGACATATCATTATCTCCACCGCCTCTAATCGAGAATTATACTTCAACCAAACTCCAAGATTATATAGCAAGGTTCGATATATACTCAAATGAGTGGATTTGCACAACCCTGTCTTATGATAACGCGAGTTTGTATGTCATTAGACATCTTGTATGATAGTGATAAAACACCCTTCCAAAGTTTATGTCATGCCGTTTTATAATGTGTTGAGAAACTTTGACAGACCCGAACCATCACACTATTCCCCTGTTATTCTCGCTCGACCCATCTACACTCTTATTACCTGAAAGGAATTGTGAAGCAAAAGGGTGAGCACAACTAGCTCAGTAAAGAATATTATGACTAAAGATAATTACATTATCAATAGACTTCATCAGTAATAAATCAAAGATTTAGAACATATGGTAGATAATAAAACTTTTCAACCATAGTTGCAGCGGAACGGGCAATCCATTTGAAGAGTCAAATAGACCATAAAGTCTATTATCTTCTCCACATTAAAAGTCTATCAACAATATTTTATCCCTGTAACATCAATCAACAGTTCTTTCCACAATCATATGAATAACTCATAATCATAATTGTGATTCTAAATTCCTCTTCGCATCCAAGACAAAGATAATTTTCATCACCTGTCTTTACCTGAAACATCAAAGATCATGGTTATACCAAATCACAGTTCCTGTTCATAATCATACTAATAAATTCATCTTTGTACCACGGCCAAAGATATTCATCAACAGACCATCTTTGCACTACGGGCCAAAGATATTCATAAACAATTCATCTTTGCACTACATGCCAAAGATATTCCTCAACAGTTCATATTTGCACTACAGGCCAAATATATTCATCAACAATTCATCTTTGCACTACAGGCCAAAGATATTCAACAACAAGTCATCTTTACATTACGAGCCAAAGATATTCATCAATAATTCATCTTTGCACTACGAGCCAAAGATAATCAATAACATGTCATCTTTGCACTATGGACCAAAGATATTCATCAATAATTGATCTTTGCACTACAGGCCAAAGATATTCATATCTCAAAGAAATACATAATCATTTCAGGATTTATATAAACCATAATTATAACCATATATGTTGATCAATTCACCTTTGCACTTAAGCTAAAAATATTCAATTATAAATTCAATGGTCATGATCATACCACCAACAATTCAACTTTGCACCATCTTGGCAAAAGAGAACCTATAGTCACGATCATACCAATAATCTACCCATCTTTACACTTAAGTCAAAGAGAAATATCATCATTAGGGTTATAAGAATGTTATATATAATAATAAAAACAATATAATCAATATATCGATTTAATCTCAAGAGTAAGATTCATAAATCAATGATCTCATAACACCTTAATAAAAATGTTATAAATCACTTAATAATCTCATAATCTAATATTATTAATACTACCACAATATTTTAATCATTTTTAAACTTATAAACAATTTATTTTAATTGTTTACACTTTACTAATAAATGCATTTAATCATCCTAAAATACCAAACTCATAAAATTTCATCACCAATAACAAAAACCCTCATAAAAAATCTGCATATATCTCATATATGATTCTCAAGCCATAAAATCATATTTTCTAATTTTCTTACTTCACATAACGTATTTAATTCATTTACTCATAACTAGAATATTTTCATGAAAAAAACCAAATCAGTTCCAAAAATATTTCTTTTCTGGGATTAAGCATAATATAGTCCCATATTGAACATATATTTTTCTCAGAATTTTTAAAATTCATTTATTATTTTTCACATTGCCAAAACCACCGAATATTCATATATTTATCATAACTTGTACTTTTATCCAAAAATTTCAAAATTTACAGAGTATACTGATATTCTATAGATGAATTTCCAATAAAAATTTTATCAATTTTGGAGTTAATCACAAGGAGTTATAAGCGGTTACTTTTAAAATAGTCTTTTCTCATAAAATCCATAACTCCTAATCTATACATCCAAAAATCGCCATTTTTGGAAACATTCTACAAAACGCATCAAAATATCATTTCAAATTTTTCGTAATTTTGAAGGTTCGTAAAAATTTGGAAATTGAAAACATAATAACCTTACATATTATCATGGCGCCCCAAAATAGGTATACATCACCCATTCTCGAAGTTGTCAATACATGGTACGAAACAACTACAACTTTATTATTACAACAAGAAAACTATGAGTTTGAATACAAATATTATCTTCTAGATAATATATATACTCAAATAAATTCTCATCACATTTATTGATACATTATTTTACAAAATGGTGAGAGACTACTTAAACAACTCTCTCTAAAACTTTCATTTCATACCCCTCGCTTTCATCATTTATATTCTCGCCTCCCGAGAAGAAAAATGGAACAAAAGAAAAAGGGTGAGCTCAACTAGCCCAAGAAGAAATATTATGACTAAGATAATATACAACAAATTATCGTTAGTCTTCAACAGAAAAAATCTAATAGAATACAATAGACAACAAATTTTAAATCAATATTCGCAATGAAATAATAATTCATTAGAAGAGTTAAGTAGAGAATGCAAACTACTATCTTCTATGTATGAATTTAAAAGTTCATCGCCTATTTTTATCCTCAGTAACATCAATCAATATATATCCTGAATCAAATATTCATCTTTGCACTACAGCCAAAGATATTCATCATTAATTCATGTTCATCTAAACACTGCTCATCTTTGCACTACGGGCCAAAGATATTCTTTAGAAATCATTCATCTTTGCACTACAGCCAAAGATATTCCATAAAATCATCATTTAAGATCAAGATGATGAAAATATTTTTAAAGAAACGAATCCAAAGAAACAAAATTTGTTATCTATCAGATTCTATTAGTTTTTCCCCGTTGAAGAAGACTAACGATAATTTGTTGTATATTATCTTAGTCATAATATTCTTTATCGGGCTAGTTGAGCTCACCCTTTTTCCTTGTTGTTCCATTTTTCTTCCTCGTGAGGCGAGAATGTAATGAGTACTAGCTCTGGGTATGGAATGAAGGTTTTAGAGAGAGTTGTTTAGTAGTCCCTCACCATTTTGTAAAATAATGTATCAATAATTATGATGGGGATTTATTTATGTGTGGATATTGTCTAGATGACAATATCTCGTATTTAAACTCACAGCTTATATGTTGTAATAATAAAGTTGTAGTTATTTCGCATTATGTATTCGGCGCGACTCGTAATGAGTTGGATGGAATGGACCTATTTTGGGGGCGCCACAGCTGGTATCGAGCTTAGGATATGATCTCCATGGCGGAGATCGGGAATAGAACTAGAGGGAGAGACGAGTAAATCCTTCGCTAAGGTGTCCTACCTAAGCTTATTTGTTAGTTGATCAAGATATAGGGATATTATGTGATATATTGATTTCTTTAATTAACCCTTGTTTTATGACAAGATTTGAGAATGTCGATCGAGAATATTAACAAATGGAGTAAATGAGACCGTGGAGATGCCTCAGATTTACCAACGAGGAGAACGTGCAACAGTCGGCAATGTACATCCCGTGAACAACACCAATGAAAGCGTATTTGATGAACGAGGGATGTTTAGAAGCTTTTTGCAGCTCATGCAAAATCGTATCGAAGGAGACTCGTGTTCAAAATACAGAGGAAATGATAGCAATTCACGGGTGGTCACAAAAGCGGCGGCTCAAAGAGTTGGGACCACCTGAATTGGGGAAAACCGGATCCGATTAAGGCGAGACGTGGGTCAAACAAATTACCAAGATATTCGATGTCTTGGGATGCACGGAGGAAACGAGAAAGTTCCATTCGCTACTTTTATGTTCCGTGGCGGGCAGACATCGGTGGGAATCACGTGAAGCGTACTCCATCCAAATATACTCGACATGTCATGGGAGACATTTCAGAAATGCAGCCTCAATGACAAGTACTTCCCGAAAGTATTCGTCGTATAAAGGAAGTGGAGTTTATTAGACCGGAGCGTAATAACATGACGGTGTCCCAATACGAGGCGAAGTTCGCGGAGTTATCCAGTTCACCCTCATTTGGTGGAGAATGAGGAACGCACGACGCGGATGTTATCGAGAGGTTTGAAACCCGACATACGTCAAGATCTCATTTCTCATAAATTTTCTCTAAATCGATGTTGTCAATGGCTCAAATTGTTAGAAGCGAGATAACGAAAGCAGTACGTTCAACCGAGGGACCATAACCAGGGATCATACCAAGATAGCGATCATCGTAATAACGATAACCAAATGGAGAAAGAAGAATACAGACAAAGCGGTAACCACTCTGGTGGTAATCGTGGCCATGAAAATAGAAGCGAGCCTGGGAGGAGATTTTAAAAAGAGGAGATTCAAAAATGACCATGTGAAGACGTCGGCCCAGAAGCAACTAGTTCCAAGGAGGAGAAAGACCACCTACCAGATATGTTACAAATGCGAAAGAGGGACATATCACCTCAAACCGCCCACAACAGCTTTAAGGTATGCTATAATTGTGGAAAAGAAGGACATATCACTCGATATCAGACGATATCGAAACCCGATCCAATGGGAATGGTGACTCAAAAGGATGTCCCGTAAAAGTCAAAGACAACGATTCCTCGGAAGAGCGTTTGTTGTGGCCTTCATTAAATGCGAGGAACCCGAACGGTTTAGCGCAAGTTAGTTAATTATAAATTCTTGCGAAGTTTATACCTTACTAGATACCGGTTCTACCCATTCTTTTATCTCTCTTGCTTGCGATCAACGTTTGAACTTGACTACGGAGAAATTAGACTTTGACCTATTTATGGAGAATCCGTTAGGAGAAACTTTCATTACATCTGTTGTTTAAAAATCTTGCTTCATTCAGGTTGGCACTATCACATTACCTATTAACCTTATTTCTATAGAGATATTTGCTTTTGATGTGATTTTAAGGTTAACTACTCATCATGCCGAAATTAATTACTTTCGTAAGGTTGTTAGTTTTCATATTCCTAAGCAACCTGTTATTCAAATTCAAGTAATCAAACCATTGAAGTCAAACTCTTTCATATTAAGCCATAAAGCCATTCGTTTATTGAAAAAAGGATGTCAAGCTTTCTTAGCCATGTCATGGACTTGAACAAAAATAAGTCAGATTTGAATGATATTTCATTGTTAGTAAATTTCCGACGTGTTTCCTCAAGAATTTCGCTTACTCCCAAAGACCGATATTAAATTTTGTATCGACTTTGAACCCCAGACAAAACTCATTTCTAAAATCTCATATCGAATGGCTCCTATTGAACTTCGTGAGTTAAAAATTCAACTATAGAATTTAGTACCGAGCCTTTATCTTGTGACTTCCTTTGTGGAATTCACCTGCCGACTCTCTCCGTAGGGGACGCCATATTCGCATGCGATAGTAAATCGATAGGTGTCATTGTAACGTCTTATCCAAGGTTGGGATATGAGTCACGATTGAGAACAACCTAAGCTCAGAATCTAAATACGTAGCTTTCTGAGGCTTAGTTGGTTATTATCGGAGATTCGTTAAAGGATATTCTCGGATCGCTATTCCATTAACGCTAGCTAACTCGTAGAGATACAAAATTCGAATGGAGCAAGGAATGTGGGAAGAGCTTCAAGAACTCAAAGAGACTCTCATTTCAAAGACATGTTCGACCATGCCATCCTCGGAAAAGCGAACGTGGTAGCCGACGTGTTGAGTAGAAGATCGATATCTGAAGACGAAGTACGATATTGTCAAAGACTCATTTCAGATAACTTACAAATATTAGAGATGGAGATGAAAACTCTAGGTACCCACGTGATGATATACTGAGTATAATCGACTTTTAATCGATAAAGTTTAAGTTGTTCAAGCTACACACACCGAGTGATGAATTTGAAGAAGGAGGTGCAAGAAGTTGTTATTTCAAAAGCGAGAATCGGTGAGGTGAGGAAAGCTCAAACCTTCGATTTATTAATCCATTTGAAATTCTCGATCGAATAGAAACTGTGGCCTATAGACTCGCTTTTATCGCCAAGTATGACGCTGTTCATAACGCTTTTCACGATCGATGTTACGTAAATATGTGGACGACCCAAACCACGCTATTGAAAGTTAGAACCGGACGAGATATAGACGAAGACTTAACGTCTTGAGGAGGTACTGTCAAGATCTTGTAGAGGAAAGAACATGTCCTATGTATCGAGGTTATACCACAAGTTAAAGTTTTATGGAGAAACCATGCTATCGAGGAAATGACCGGAGTTGGAAACGAAATGAAAGCGAGGTAATCTCATCTTTTCAAACACCAGTATCGTCACGCCAATTTCGAGGACTTAATTTCATAAGGAGGGAGGTTGTAAGACCTCAAATTTTTTTAAATAAAAAGGAATTTCCTTTATTTATTATTTTGAAATAGTAAGGGTGGATTTGATTAATGTGGTTAGTTATGGGTAAAATGCATAAATATTTTAAGTGGTGATAAAATATTCATTATCGTCTAGAATATTCGTTTGGTCGTGGAATATTCAGATCGTCGAGGAATATTCATACTGACGGCAGCATCTTTTGTGGGCCCATAACTGGAAAGCGATTGGATGAAGAAAACGATAAATATAAGTTGTTTATAAATAACTACGTAGTTATTACTGCTATTATCATTGTTGGAATACCCGTTGGTTAAAACACACTAATACGCTGCGTTGTTGAAGAAGATGGCTTACAGATTGCACCAATTATTGATTCTTACGTAAAAGGCACTACTCAATAATTGTTACGATAATTATCGCTCAAGATTTTATTTTATTGATTCAATAATTCACGCATTAATATTTTATATTATCGTTGTTTCAATAAATTGTCATTACACAAAGATTTTCCATTATCGAGACAATAATTCATATTATCCTAATAATATTATTAGAAAACATTATTGGCAATGTCTAGAAAGTTCTGCTCTAAGGAGAGGTTTGGTCACCTAATCACTAAGGCTAGTAAGGAGAGATCCTTATTGAAAGCCCTCTTCCCTCCGGAACTACCGTCATAAGATCGTGATTCCGTAATATTATTTGTGAATAATTAATTATTGATTTATATGATGAGAAAATATTGATTTTATGTGGATATAGATGGAGAAAATTTTTAAAATGACAATTGTTGAAAATTAATATTTTATCTTTTTCTGATAAAATAATTCATTTAAATATATTATTTTAATAATATATTAATGGTGATATTTTTACAATGAATGTGGAATATATGAGTATATGAGGAGGAAGAGTATTTTTGTGGCATTAAATGTTTAACACATGTTTTGTGTGTTGGTGGACACAATTATCGACCAAATTTGATTATAACTTTGTAAAATCGCCTGCTTTTGTGGATTTCGGTTAATTTCGTTTGGAATTTGGAAAATCTTTCTTCTGCAAAATTGTAGAGAATTGAATTTCCTATAAAAAGTCGCGCGATTCAAATTTTCTGATAAAGGGCTATTTATTATGAATTATTGAAGTTTGAGTTCAAATAATTGATTTTTGGGAGTTTTAATTAATTATTTTGAGAAAAACGTTTTTTAAGCGAGTTTGTGAACCTCATTTAACATGTGCTATGGCTGAAATCAGATTTCAAAGGTGGGCTAAGGAATTTTGTTTATAAATAATATTATTATATTCAATTTTCTACTTTGGTGTTTCTAAGCAATTTCTATAAATAGGTGCTTAGGGTTAGAATTGAAAATCACACCGTAAACCCAAGTTTTCTCTCTATTTCTCTCTCGATATATTGAGTATTCTTGTGAGTATACTTTGAGTGTTGCTATACTATGCAAGTTCAAGTCATACTATATTCTTAGGTGTTTCAACTAGAAGTACTTGTCTTTTCGAGGTAAGGGATGTTATTTTATTCGAAAATGATATTATTTCTTCAATATCATTATGCCGAATATTGGTTGGAAATTTTATCAAATTTGGAACTTTTTCATGTCGGGGTTACTTATTCATGAAGTTACTATTCACAAGTTACTATTCATGAGTTACTATTCACGAAGTTACTATTCACTAAGTACTATTCATGAAGCGTGAAGATGTTTTTTTTTCGGAATTTCTATCTTTTGGTGTCTGAGTTACTATTCACGATATGGCACTATTCACTTAATACTACTTACTATTCACCTAAAAATGAAATTTCTTCTTTTCGTCTAAAATATCTATTATGGATACTAGCTTTGATTGTATCCATGTTTTGATCATTCTTGAATTTTACTTCAAAGATGATTATTTATGAAGTATTTTGAACTCGGATTGTTTAAAGTACGAATCCATAATACTTGTTCTTTTTGTTTCACCGGATTCGCTTTTCTTTGAAATATTTTTCATCATCCTCGCCTCTTAAATGATGATATTATTGAATATCTTTGGCCCGTAGTGCAAAGATGAATGATTTCTCAAGAATATCTTTGGTAGTAGTGCAAAAGATGAACAGTGTTTAGATGAACACGACCAATCGATGAATATCTTTTTGGCTGTGAGTGCAAAGATGAATATTTGATTCCGTATGTATATCGATTGATGTTACAGGATAAAATATCGACGATGAACTTTTAAATTCATATATAGAAGATAGTAGTTTCCATTCTCTACTTAACTCTTCTAATGAATTATTATTTCAATGCTAATATTGATTTAAAATTTGTTGTCTATTGTATTCTATTAGATTTTTCCCTGTTGAAGACTAACGATAATTTGTTGTATATTATCTTAGTCATAATATTCTTTATCGGGCTAGTTGAGCTCACCCTTTTTCCTTGTTGTTCCATTTTTCTTCTCGGAGGCGAGAATGTAATGAAGTACTAATCGAGGTATGGAATGAAGGTTCTAGAGAGTTGTTTAGTAGTCCTCACCATTTTGTAAAATAATGTATCAATAATTATGATGGGGATTTATTTGCGTGTGGATATTGTCTGAGATGGCAATATCTCGTATTTAAACTCACAGCTTATATGTTGTAATAATAAAGTTGTAGTTATTTCGCATCATGTATTTGGCAACTCGAGAATGGGTTGGATGGAATGGACCTATTTTGGAGGCGCCACACTTACTTATTTCAAAATAATAAATAGAAAATTAAATTTCATTAATAATAAGTCAGGGTCTTACACCTCCACTCCTTATGAAATTTCGTCCTCGAAATCGACGACGCATTCTGTTTTCAAAAGTGAGGATACCTCGCTTTCATTTCCGCTTCCAATTCCCTGTGTCATTTCCTCTATAAGCATGATTCCTCCACAAAACTTTAACTTGTGGTATGACCTTTCATGGCGTAGGGACATGCTTCTTTCCTATCCAAGATCTTGACAGTACCTCCTCATACGTTAAGTCTTCTACTATCTCATCCTGGTTTCTAACTCTATAACGTGGTTCGGTCTTTCACATATTTACGAAGTACGATATATATGAAACACATTATGAACACGAGAGACATACTCTAAGGTAACGCGAGTCTATAGGCTACATTTCCTACTCGGTCAAGAATTTGAAATGGACCAATAAATCGTGGATCGAGCTTTCTCTCTTCCCAAATCTTGTAACTCCCTTCCATGGAGCAACTCGCAACAATACATGATCCCCACACTAAATTCCACGTCCTTTCAATGAAGATCCGCATAACTCTTTTGTCGATCTTGTGCCATTTGTATACGTTGTCGAATCATTTGGATCTTTTTCGTGAGTCATACGTACCAACTCGGGTCCCAACAATGTTGCTTCACCCACCTCGTCCCCAACATACCGGAGAGCGACACTTTCGTCCCATATAATGCTTCAAATGGAGCCACACCTATACTTGCTTGATATAATCTGTTGTTGTAGGAGAATTCCACCAATGGTAAATACTTATCCTAACCGCCTTTGAAGTCTAGGACACAGAGTCTTAATAAATCTTCAAGAGTTTGAATAATCCTTTCGATTGTCCGTCTGCTTTGAGGATGGTATGCCGCACTCAATCGTAAATCTGCGCTCCATAGCTTTTTGCAAGCTAACCCAAAATCTTGAAGTGAATCTTGGGTCACGATCCAAACTATGGATACTGGCATGCCATGCAACCTCACAATCTCATTCACGTACATACTAGCAAGACGTTCAAGGAATAAGTCTCCGTGACGGCAAGAAATGAGCGGACTTGGTTAATCTATCAACAATAACCCAAATAGCATTGATGCCTTGAGAAACCGTAGGAAGACCCGTGAATTAAAATCCATGGTAATGTGTTCCCACTTCCATTTCGAATCTCAAGTGGTTGCAACGGACCCTTAGGTACTAGATGTTCCGCCTTTTACACGTTGACAAGTTAAACACATTGAGATAAACTTTGCAATCTCTCTCTTCATATTGTTCAACCAAAATGTATGTCAAGATCACGATACATTTTAGTACTTCCGTGATGGATTGCAAATGGTGTATCAGTGCCTCCATCATAATCTTGTACTTCAAATCGTAGTCGTTAGGGACACAAAGTCTAGAGTGGACTCAAGTATTCCTTCTTTATCAATTCTCGCCCTAATAGCTCCTTCTTGTACTTTCTTCTTCATACGCATTTTTCGGCCCTGGCTCGAAGCAACCTTAACTTTTTCTATTAAAGTTGGCTCTATACGTATACTTGACATCATCGCACTTTTCCTCAAGATACGATCTTCTACTCAACGCCGTCGCCACTACGTCGCTTTTCCGTGATGGTATTGAATAGTGTGGTCGTAGTCTTTCAAATAGCTCGAGCCAACGTCATTCGCCGCATGTTGAGTTCTTTTTGAGTGAAGAAATATTTAAGGCTTTTATGGTCTCGAATATATCTCCATTTTCTCCCCATATAGATAGTGCCTCCATATCTTTAATAAAACGATTGCCGCTAACTCTAGATCATGAGTAGGATAATTCCTCTCATATTCTTTAAGTTGTCATGAGGCATAGGCTATGACTTTCCCACGCTGCATGAGAACACATCCTAACCTTTGCACAAGCATCGCCACAGATAACAAATCCATCCGAACCGTATGGTATGGTTAAACAACAGGTCTAGAAATAAGTCTCCTCTTAAGCCCTTGAAACTCTTCTCGCATTCTTCGCTCCAAACGAATTTTGTATCCTTCCGAAGTTAGTTTGGGTTAATGGAGTAGTGATTCGAGAAAACCCTTCCACGAATCTCCGATAATAACCAGCCTAGACCCGTAGCTACGTGATTTTGGCCACCGATTTCATTTGCTCCCAACTTTGTATTGCTTCAATCTTCGCGGGTCACTGGATACTCCATGTTTTAACACCACGTGCCCAAGAAATGCTACTTCCTCAAGCCGTAACTCTCATTTCTTCAATTTGGCATATAGTTTGTTTTCACGAAGCCTTTGGAGTACCACTTTTCAAATGGTGCTCATGATCTTCACGACTTTTGGAATATATGAGGATGTCATCAATAAAGACAACAACAAAGCGATCCAAATATTCCTTGAATACTTGATTCATCATATCCATGAAAGCCGCATGAGCATTAGTTAGTCCGAAAGACATGACTAAGAATTCATAATGCCCATACCGAAGTTCGAAAGGCGCTTTGAATATCCTCGCTTAATCTTCAAATTGATGATATCCGAATCGAAGATCGATTTTTGAAAAGAATTGTGCCCTCAGAATCGGTCAAACAAGTCATCAATACGAGGTAGAGGATACCTATTCTTGATGGTGACATGGTTCAATTCCCGATAGTCAATATGAAGTCGCATATACTCCCGCCTTTCTTCTTTACTTAATAAAACAGAGCACCCCAAGGAGATGTACTAGGACGAATGAAACCGATGTCCAACAATTCACGTAGTTGGACTTTTAACTCCTCGAAGTTCAATAGGAGCCATTCGATATGGGGTTTTAGAAATAGGCTTTGTCACTGTGTTCAAGATCAATAAAGAATTCAACTTCACGTTACGGGGTGACCAGAAGTTCTTCTGAAATACGTCGGAAAAAGTCAATAACAACAGAATATTATTCAAATTTGACGTGTCTTTATTCAAATCCATAACATGGGCTAAGAAAGCTTGACATCCGCTTTTTCAATAAACGAATAGCTTTATGATTAGATATGATGGTGATTGATTTTAATGGTTTAGTTGCTTGAATTAAATGCATAACAAAGTTGGTTAGGAATATGAAAACTAACAACCTTACGAAAACAATCAATTTTGGCATGATGAGTAGTTAACCAATCAATCCCTAAAATCACATCAAAAGCAAGTATCTTTAAAGAGATAAGGTCAACGGTAAAGGTGATGGTGCCAACTTGAATAAAACAAGATTTATAAACATTGGATGTGATGAAAGTTTCTCTAACGGAGTTTCCACAAATAGGTCAAAGTCGAATTTCTCCTGAGTCAAGTTTAAACGTTGAGCACATGCAAGAGATAAAATGAATGGGTAAAGACCGGTGATCAAGTAAGGTATAAACTTCGCAAGAATTTATAAATAGCTTACCCGTGATCACTTCGTTTGGGTTCCTCGATTTTGACCAAATACAACAAACGCCTTCCCTAATAAGTCTTTTTTTCGAGTCACCGTCCCATTGAACTAGGTTTCGCTACTGCATAATCTCGAGCGATATGTCCTTCATTTCCACAATTATAAAGATACCTTGAACTGCTTGTGGGACGGTTTGACCGATATGTCCTCTTTTTCGCATTTGTAGATATGACCGGTGGTCGTTTCTCCTCTCTAAACCGGGCTGTCTTTTAAGACCGCTGTCTTCACATGGTCATTGTTAAATCTCCTCTTTTAAAATCTTCTCCGACTCGCTTTTCTATTTTCATGGCCATGATTACCCGTGAGTGGTTACCATTTTTGTCCGTCTGCTTTTCTCCGTTGGTTATCATTATTCGCTGATCGCTATCTCCGGTACGATCCTCCTCGTTATGGTCCCTCGGTTGAACATACTCGTTATCTCGCTTCTAACAATTGAGCCTCATTAACAACATCCCAATAGAGAGAAAATTTATGAGAAATGAGATTTTGTCGTATCGGGGTTTCAAACCTCTCGTAAACATCCGCTATCATCGCTCCTCATTCTCCACCAAATGAGGTGCAACCTCGGATAACTCGCAAACTTTGCCTCGTCTTAAGCCACCGCCATGTTATTTTGTTCTAATCGATAAACTCCACTTCCTTCATATAGACGAACACTTTCGTGAAAGTATTTGTCATTAAATAGTTTCAAACGCTTCCCGAAGAGCATCATGCCGAGTCTTGGGCCGGATGGGTGCGCTTCACGAACTCACACCAAAAGAATCCGCCTTCGCCACTTGAACATAAAAGTGGCGAATGGAACCTTCGTTCTCCTCCGCATCCCAAGACATCGAATATCTTGGTAATTTGCTTGACCCATGTTTCCGCCGTGATCGGATCCGCTTTCCTTTAAATTCCGGTGGTCCCAACTCTTTGAATCGCTTGGGCGTGACAACCCGTGAATTGCTATCATTTCTCCTCAGATTTTGAACACGAGTCTCCTCGTTCGATTTTTGCATGAATCGCAAAAGCTTCTAAACATCCCCTCGCTCATCATCTCGCAATGGTGGTGTTCTTCACAGGAGAACATTGCCACCTATTATCAGACGCTTCTCCTCGTTGGTGAGTACAAGCGTCCACAGCCTCATTTCCATTGTTAATATTCTCAATTCGACATTCTCAAATACATCATAAAATAAGGGTTAATTAAGAAATCAATATAAGACATAATATCCTTATATACCGACCAACTAACAAATAAGCTTAGGTAAGACACACTAAATAAGGATTTACTCGCCTCCCTCCTAGTTCTATTCCCCGATCTCCGCTTGAGATCATATCCTAAGCTCGATACCAACCATGACGCCCCAAAAATAGGTATACATCACTCACTTCATTCGAGTCATTAATATACGGCACGTAAACAACTACAACTTTATTATTACAACAAGAAACTATGAGTTTGAATACAAATATTATCTTCTAGATAATATATATACTCAAATAAATCCTCATCACATTTATTGATACATTATTTTACAAAATGGTGAGGACTACTAAACAACTCTCTCTAGAACTTTCATTCTATACCCAGACTTGCACTCGCTATATTCTCGCCTCCCGAGAAGAAAAATGGAACAAAAGGAAAAAAAGGTGAGCTCAACTAGCCCAAGAAGAAGAATATTATGACTAAGATAATATACAACAAATTATCGTTAGTCTTCAACGACGGGGAAAAATCTAATAGAATACAATAGACAACAAATTTTAAATCAATATTCGCAATGAAATAATAATTCATTAGAAGAGTTAAGTAGAGAATGCAAACTACTATCTTCTATGTATGAATTTAAAAGTTCATCGCCTATTTTTATCCCTCGTAACATCAATCAATATATATCTCGAATCAAATATTCATCTTTGCACTACAGCCAAAGATATTCATCACCAATCATGTTCATCTAAACACTGCTCATCTTTGCTTTTTGCTACGGCCAAAGATATTCTTCAGAATCATTCATCTTTGCACTACGGGCCAAAGATATTCCATAATATCATCATTTAAGACCGAAGATGATGAAAAATATTTTAAAGAAACGAATCCAAAGAAACAAAATGACAAGGATTAAGGATTAAGGATTCAGATTTCTGTTTTATCCACATCCAAAAATACCTCAAAAATAATCATTGTGGTGTAAATTCAAGAATGATCAAAACATGGATACAATCAAAGCTAGTATCCACAATAGATATTTTGGAACGAAAAGGAAAATTTTCATTTTTCGATGAATAGTCAGATTCGTGAATAAGACCAGATACGTGAATAAATATCATTATACGTGAATAAGAACTCCGACACCAAAAGTTCCAAATTTGATAAAACTTCAGATCAATATTTCAAAGATAATGATATTGAAGAAATAATATCATTACGAAAAAAATTAATATCCCTTACCTCGAAAGATTAGTACTTCTAATTTGGAATACCGGGTATATAAGTCTTTGAAGGAAACTTACACCGTCTAACAATACTCAAATTATACTCAAAATACTCACAAGAATACGCTTCGATAATATAGAGAGAAAAACTTCACGGTGTGATTTTCAATTCTAACCTAAAGACCCTATTTATAGGAAAATCTTTAAACACTGTTAGCGTAAAATTTAATAAAATATTAATATATATTATAAATTTCCTTAGCCCATCTTTGAAGATCTGATTTCAGCAATTAATATCACATGTTAGCCCACTTAAATGCAAAAAACGTTTTTCTTTAAAATAATAATTAAAACTTCCAAAAATCAATTATTTGGGATCTTGAACTTCAATAATTCACAATAAATAGCCCTTTTATCAAAAAAAAAATTCGAATCTCATGACTTTTATAGGAAATTCAATTCTCTACAACTTTGCGTAAGAAAGTTTTTCTAAATTCCAAATGTAAATTGACCAAAATCCACAAACCAGGCGATTTTACAAAAGTTATAATCAAATTTCAATCGATAAATGCGGTCCAATCGACATGTTTAACATGTTTTAAACATTTATTGCAACAAAATACTCTTTCTCCTCAGATACTCATATATCCCACATTCGTTGTAAAAATATCACCATTATTATATTATTAAAATATAATAATATATTTAAATAATTATTTTATCGTAAAAGATAAAATTTTAATTTTCAACAATTGTCACATTAAAAATTTTCTCCATCTATATCCACATAAAATCAATATTTTCTCTATCATATGAATCAATAATTAATTATTCACAAATAATATTACGAATCCTCACAATATCGACAACCGCGCAGCCTCACCAGGAAAGAGGGGCTTTCCAATAAAGATTTTTCTTTTATGCAATTGATTAGGTGACCAAACCTCTCCTTGATGAACTTTCTAGACATTGCCAATAATGTTATCCAATAATATTATTCGGATAATATAAATTATTGTCTCCGATAATAGAAAATATTGTGTAATGACAATTTATCAAACAATAGTAATATAAAATATCAATGCAAAGAATTATTGAATCAATAAAATAATCGAATGCGAATTATCAGAACCATTATTAAGTAGTGCCTCCTTACGTAAGAATCAATAATTGGTGCAATACTGCAGTCTTCTTGTTTTTAACCAATCGAGTATTTTAACAAGATTAATCTGTGATAACTACTGTTTGTTATTATTTTTAAACAACTCATATTTGTCGCTTTCTTCATCCAATCGCTGCTTTTAGGCTTATAGGGCCATACATTACTGGCCGCATTTAATATTCCACGACCAAACGAATATTCCCGACAACAATGAATATTTTATAACCACTCATTATTTTGAAATATTTATGTATTTTACCCCTAACTATCAACATTAATCAAATCAACCCTTACTATTTTAAAATAATAAATAGAGAAAATTAAATTTCATTAATAATAAGTTGGGGTCTTACACTAACGATGATGTCCTTTATCTCAAAAAAAGTAGACTTTTCGACCTGGAATAACGTTTGAACTAACTTTTGCAATCAGATAGCAAGAACACTCAAGATATCAAAATACTCACAAGAATACACTCTATAATATAGAGAGAAATAGAGAAAACTTCGGTTTACAATGTGATTTTCAATTCTAACCTAAACACCTATTTATAGGAAATTGCTTAGAAACACCAAAACAAAAATTTAATATAATAATAATATATATATAAAATTTTCCTTAGCCCACCTTGACCATCTGAATTCAAATCTAACATGTGCAAGTGGGGCCCACAACAATGATAAAAAAAGCGTTTTTATTTTAAAACATAAATAAAACTTCCAAAAATCAATTATTTTGAAAATTCAATAATTCATAATAAATAGCCCTTTTATCAGAAAATTTGAATCTCGCGATTTTTTATAGGAAATTCAATTCTCTACAACTTCATGCGAAGAAAGTTTTTCTAAATTTCAAACGGAAATTGATCAAAATCCACAAACGAACAATTTTACAAGTTTATAATCAAATTTCGATCCAAGAAATGGGGTCCACCGACACACAAAAACATGTGTTAAACATTTAATGCAACAAAAATACTCTTCCTCCTCGTATACTCATATATCACACATTCATTGTAAAAAATATCATCATTATTATATTATAATAATATAATAAAATATTATTTTATCGTAAAAGATAAAATATCAATTTTCAACAATTGTCACTTTAAAAATTTTCTCCATCTATATCCACATAAAATGAATATTTTTCTTATCATATAAATCAATAATTAATTATTCACAAATAATATTGCAGAATCACAATATCGACAACCGCATACGCCCAAGGAAAGAGGGGCTTTCCAATAAGGATTTCTCCTTCTCGACGCCAAATTAGATGACCAAACCTCTCTCCTCGATGTAACTTTCTAGACATTGCCAATAATGCTATCTAATAATATTATCTAAATAATATAAATTATTGATCCGATAATGGAAAATACTGTGTCGTGACAATTATTGAAACAACAATAATATAAAATATCAACGTAGCAATTATTGAATCAATAAAATAAAATATTGAATAAAGAATTACCGTAATAATTATTGAGTAATGCCTTCTTACGAAAAAAATTATCATGCTTCAATGAATAATCTTTCGTGAATAAGAAACTCTTGACTAGTAACTTGTGAATAGTAAGTCGTGAATAATAACTCATGAATAGTAACTCATGAATAGTAATTCGTGAATAGTAACTCGTGAATAGTAACTCATGACGTGAATAGTAACTCATGAATAATAATTAAAAAAAATTAAATACTTTTATATCATAAAATTCGGGGTCTTACAACTAAGCTCTAATTTTAATGATTTTTAATCTTTATCTTCTCCCAAATGACCAATTTATCCCTTCAACTCCAGCCTGAAATAAATAAACACAAAAAAAAAAAAACAAATAAAAAGATACTAAAAACACTCAGAAATAACAATAATTAAGTTTAATAATACCGGATTCATAGGTATAAAACCTACTCATCAGTCGTGTTGACATTTAACATTTACATGTTTTTTTTTTCTTCTTTTTTTGAAGTCACGTCTAAAAATATTTAATATTTGTCCAAGAAATTAGACGAAATGACCCAATTAATAACTTTTAAATTAAGTGTGTCAATTATATTTTTTAAAAAATTTAGTTCGGTCATACTTAAAACAGGACAATCAAGGTGGGTTACTTGCCCTCTTTGCCTAAATATAAGATTAATGGTCATTCACCAATTGGCATTCAGTAAATCAAAAAAATAAGGTATAGAAATATTTGGAACCATTCCAAACTAAAATAAGATTAAACAGTGATTAAAGATACTTAAAATTAAAAATCAATACAATTATTTTTTTAAAATAAAAGTTTAAGTACAAACAATTATCATTCTTATAATCTAATTAAAAAGTAATTGAAATTAAATTAAAAAAAATCAAAATATATCTCTAATATTACAATTAATATTAAATCGTCTAGAGTCGTTATCAAAATAATGGAGTTGGAGTTGGAGTTGGAGTTGGAGTTGGGAAATATTATCTATCACCAAAATGGGGAAAGGCATGTTGGAAATAAAGTGGAAGAATAATGCAACATCACAAGTAGTGTGGCTGTCAATTGTCATGCCAATTTATTTATTAACATGTGTCCCCCAGTCAACATCCGTTTCCTTCTTACCATCACTATCTCCCTATGGTTTTTCTTTAATCACCATTTATTCATTAACAATATTTAATTAGCGTTCAAAATCAGGAGAGAGAAAGAACGAAACTACTACTAATAATAAAAAGAACTCCTTCTAGGAGTAGTTGAAATCAAGAGTACACATCAAACCTCCCAACAGCCCCGGCCAACAAATAGGATAACATTTACTATTAGTGCTACACACACACACACACACACATATATATATATATATATTAGCTTCTAGTGAATCTCGCTATATCGATTTTGACAAAATCGTCGTTATAATTGTATAAAATTGAACTTTCTATGTTATAAATATCTTGTTTTTGTCATCTATATAGTTTGTTCGTTTTTAGATTCACTATCTTGGTTCGCCCGTCGAAGAAGACCGAACCAACCGGAAAAAACCAACCGCTATAGTGAACAAACCAACGCTATAGTGAACAAACCAACGCTATAGCGAACCAACGAACCAACGCTATAGCGAACCGATTATAGCGTAGAACGAATCGACTATAGCGACGGTTTTTTTCGTTGACCGTCGCTATAGCATTGAAAATCGATTTTTTATACTATAAAGAATGAAAAAAAACCGTACGCTATAATCGGCTTCGCTTTTTAGTAATTCATTCTTCCTTACATTTAGAAATGCACATTTTACACACACACACACACACATATATATATATATATATATATGTGTGTGTGTGTGTGTGTGTGTGTGTGTGTGTGTGTGACGAGCTGACTCCAAGTTTGTTAAAACTTATATTATGAATACATAGGGAAAGAGTGCTGAATTTGTTAATTATTTTCATAAAAAATGTATTTAAGACGAGTGTTAAAAAAGAAAAGATTAATTACATATTTTAGTATATTTTTAAAAATAATTATAATAATGGTGCATAGATAAAATAATTACAAAAGTAATACATTTTTTCATATTTATTTACAATATTAGTTCAATTAGGATTCCTTAATTTAGGGGATATTTATTAGTGGACTGACATGGCAAATCAATATCCTTTAATCGTGGTTTACTTTAATACTCCCTCCGTCCCATAGTTATAGGCTGATTTTTTATTTTGGGATGTCCCAATATATAAGCTACTTACTATTTATAAAATTTAGATGGTTCATTCTTTTACTTTTATGCCCTTATAATAAATATTCAACCATTACTTTTTTTTTTTTTTTTTTGAAGAAACAACATTCAATGTCATTATTTTTATCATCACATTTAATGTTGTTGTATTCTCAATAAAAGAATTCAACTTTTTAGGCTTTATTAGTTTAACATATTTTGTGTATAAAAGACAATTGGTTGAAAGTTTATGTAGATTAAAAACTCATTTTTTGGTTAAAGTTCTATGGTTAAGGACTTTAATTGTCAGTACACGTTAATCAATTAAGTTGAGAGTTCTAGTATGATAAGTAAGGAGTAATACCTTATTCATTAATTCCATATTAAGGGGTATATGTAGAAATTTTTTGTTAAAAATTGCCACTAACTGATTTTCTTAAATTATGTGCCAAAAGAAATCAGCCTATAACTATAGGACGGAGGGAGTAACATTCATACCAGTGCTAGGCTCAAACCTACACTCTTTCACCATAATAGAATCAACAACATGCTTGACCCCCAGAATTGTTAATGAGGTCTCCGCAAGATTCGTAGTGAATATAACTTTTCTTTTTTCTGGATAATCAAGGAAAACACAATCTTGATCTTCATTTGTAAGTTTTCCATGTAATGCTAATGCAACTGCAGAGGGAATTGAAACTTCTCACAAGCCCATTCTACTTCGGTTTGAGAAGTCAGGAAGGCAAGAATGGTCCCTTCTTTCTCCATTCTATGGATTTCAGCCACCATTCTCACAACATCAGAAACATATGAAGCAATATTGCCACAAGGAGAAGTGCCTTAAGCCACACAAGGGACATACTGGATATTAATTGAAAAGTTTCTGCCCACCACGTGAAAAGTTCCACAGCCAAAAAAGTATTCTGCAAGCTGGGCCTCTGTTGCAGTAATTGTTTTAGCAATGCTAACAAAATATAAGTTTTTTCATAGTGCAGTTGGTAATTAAAACATTAATACTGAAAGTAACTAATTCAAATGTTATTAGTGTTACCAATTTATTTTGAATGTGATGCAATTGGTTTACAAACCTTCACGTGGTAAGAGCTAAACCTTCATACTAAAGTAACCATACAATTCAGTTTTATTAAGTTACCAATTTATATATTTTGAATGTGATGTAGTTGGTAACCAAACCTTCATGCAGTTGGTTGTCAAATTTTCAGACCAAGGTAACCAATTCATACTGCATGTGTGGATGTAGATTGATTACCTTGGTATAAAGGTTTGGTTACCTTTGTATAAAAATTTGGTTACCTTGGTACGAATGTTTGGTTATCAACATTACATTACACATCACTCTCTTTATCTCTCTTTTTCTTCTTATGCAGTGTTCTTATTTTTCTTTGAATATGAAATTGGAATTAGAATTTTCGGACATGAAGAAATTGTGAAAAATCAAATATCCACCTCCTTTCTCCATCCCATCGACCATTTTGCGGTTGACTTTTGCTCTGTCTCACCGGTGAATGAGGAAGAGGAAGATAACGTTGTCAAACCTTCAGACCAAGGTAACTAATTCAGTTTTATTAAGTTACCAATTTAGTTTGAATGTGATGCAATTGGTAGCCAACCATTTATACAAAGGTAACCATTTTAGTTTTTGTGGATAACCAAATAGTCATAAAAAAAATTCAGAACAGTAAGAGTTACATCTATTTATTTTAAAATTTTTTGTAAGGCGAATCTTCTTCTTCTTCTTCTCCTTCTCATCGCATGCGTTTTAGAACAAGAGATTCATGCATGAATAATGCGGAGAGGGCAACTTGTGAAAAAGGAGCGACGGAGTAGCGGACGAGAGGGCTACTGTGAGGGAGATGAAGATTTGAATTTGAATATATGAATTTGAATTTGAATTTATTTTTGTTGTTAGATCCTAGATATTTGAATTTGAATTATAATTATTTCTCCTTGATTTTAGGTTTCCTTATTAATGTGAATTGCGTTATTTTTTTAATTATTTAGTGGATGCACTAATAGTGTAATTACTTTTTAATTGTTGTATATTAGTGTTAAGGACCCAAAAAAAAAAAAAAAGGTAAGAAGGAGTATACCTTTAGCAAAACATTAGACGTGCCGACATATCTAAATTTGTTAGAACAAATTTATTTTGAAAGCAAATTGAATCAGCCGTGAAACATCAATTAGATTTGGATAGAGTTGCTTGCACTGTTGATGACTAGTTCAGGGGTGTAAGACTGGGCCTAGCGTGGGAGGCCCGGCAAGAAAACAGAGGAGATATATAGCTCACGTGTGGGTGGGGTTTGAAAGGGCCAGTAAAAGTCAACATTCTCTGAGGGGCCGGGCCAATACGTGCTTTGCTTATGTCTGGGTGCTAAGATTAGTTTGGAGCACACGTGTGAGGTAACATATAATTGGGCCCGTAAAACAGTATCTGGATATGCGAATGGAGTTATCAATTTATCATAATATCCGAATATGTAAGAAGTTGTAAAGTTTGGAGTGAAGCGCACACGCGTGTGAGCTAACATTGATAGAATTGTGCCTGTAAAACTATATATATATATATATTCCGATATGCGACTGGAGTATCATAATAATATCTGGAAAATAAAAAAATGCAATAAGATTACATACTATTTTTTATTAAAAATCCAGAACCACCTACTGGATACTGTTTATGAATTGAATTTGAATAGGCCGGCATTAGGTGAGGTGTAGCAATGAGTTGTTTGGAAATTGGGCGGGCGGGATTAACTGATTCATGCATGCATTTTAAATGAAACAAAAAGTCTTCATCTTTTGTATATTAATTTCTCATCATCATTATTTTACTCTCTCCTATTTATACATATTATAATGATATCACATTTCAACGCATTTAGATAACGAAATGGACTCTCCTCCGTCTTACCTTAAGAAGCATGAGTAGTTGAAGATGAAATTTAAGGAAAAGATGGGTTTTTAGTAGGACTCCAATACTTATCAGTACGTACGTTATCACATAGATTAAGATGAGTAGTACGCAGTAGTAGTAGCAGTCTGCTCAGCTGAGTGAAAAAGAAAAACACAAATTAAGTGCATGTCCGTCCGCAGAGTGGGTCGGTCAGTGTTCAAAAATGAGAACTAACTACTTACTTTCTTTTTCACCCTAAAGTATATATATATCCCAACCATCCTTTTCTACTACTATATATATATGGCCCTACTGTATGTATATGCCTGAATTTTCAATGCATATATATATTATATATATATGTCCAACCAATATTGCTTGCTTATTATAGTATCATCATCATCATCATCATGAGTATATATATATTATTATGATATAATAATTTTATAAGCTCTACATGATCAATCTCTAACTTACTCAACAATTATTATGTCATTGATTTATTTATAATTAAGGTCTCTCTCTCTCTCACTGTAATTTTATCATTGATCAACCTCCTTTAACTTTCATCTTTGTGCATTCCTTATTGGTCCTCTAGAGATAATATCTATTGAAGTTAAAAATATAGCTAGCTAAATGCCCCATAATGTCCCTCCACTACTAGAAAAACAAGAATACGTGACGGAATTTTGTGACAGTTTTTAAAAACAATCACAAAAGATAGTAATTTGTGATGGACTATTTAAGCAATCACAAAATAATAGTATATGATGGTTCTTAGTGATTTACTACTTTTGCTATCAATGTATTATAATTGTGATGGCCATGTCAATCACAATTCAATTTTTCAAAAGAAAATAGATTTTCTTTTTGTGACGACTCAAGTCATCACTTATAGATATACCATTTTCGCGATTGCATTTAAGCTATCACTAATATTTTAATATAAGAAATAATCAAAACAATATTTTATGACTCACGTGACAATAATTAAAAAGTTAGATTTTGTGATGACTTTTTTATTTGCAATTACAAAAAGAAGGTATTTTGTGATGGAATTTTTAAGTCAATACAAAATATCATAATATATGATGGCTCTTAGTGATTTACTAATTTTACCATCATTATAGAGTATTTAATATTTGCCATTATAATCACCAAATCTTATTTGAAAGTAATTTTGTTTAGTAAGTCAACTCACATATGTTTCCTTTTATATTTTGTTTTAAAATTATAATCATGATCCTGACTTTCTGGTGTAGTGGTAATACTCGTTATTTAGTTTGCAAATGGGAGAGGGTTCAATCCTACAAGTATCATTTGATTCAATTAATATAGATATAATTAATATAGTGAAATAAATTATACGTAAATAGAGATTCACGTTCTTACATTTGATCCCTAAAGTTTTGTTTTTTTTTTTTTGTGATGACTTTGACAATCACAATAGATTATATGTTAATGTGATTGTATTAATCATCACAAAAGCACTAAGCGTTTACGTGATTGTCAAAACCATCACGTAAAATTTTTCATGATGGGCGTATACAAGACGGCCATTGTGATACTTATAGCCATCACGTAAACCTTTCGTGATGATTTTCCTATTTTTTGTGATGGATTTAGGCCATAAAAAATGACTATTTTTTTAGTAGTGCTCTAATAAACAACATGTATCGTACCTCTCCGCACCCCGCAACCTCCGGGTCAACTCTGATAGACTTATACGTCGCTTCGCTCGACTAAATTTCGCTCTAATTTTTTTTAATGACTTTCATATTATGAGTCACGAATTTTCAAGGAGGAGGAGGAGGAGGAGAATGTGATAATTTTTGGTTCCCATGAATGTGCTCAAAGTGCGTAACAGATTCATGTGGACTTCCGTTTTCTGATTGGGTCCTTTAGATGCGGGCCAGGGTCTACACTTCATCCTCTGTCTTTGGCCATATCAACACTTTAATATCAGTCAATTATGTCAGAGTCAAGGATATAACGTGGCAACATTTTAGACACGGTCCCCCACTCCCTGAATATTTAATCCGGATTTTACGCTCTCTCTAAAAGTCGGGAAGAATTGCATGGGAGTGTGGACCCTAACAGACAAATGAATCGGCTGTCCGTGTATTTGTCTCCATTACCTTCAAGTCCTCCTCGCCGACTACTCAGGCGATCAATTCTACTACTCGTCGGTGGACTGAGCATATTGTATGGGCGGCTCCGTATCGCCGTACCATCGTGCAGCAAAGGCATAGCTTTGTAAGGTTAGCCAACAACGAATTGAGTTATCATAAAGTTAATTTAATAATAAAATTTTATAATTAAAATTAATTTATGTTAACCACTCTTCTTAACCTCATAATAATTTTGAAAAGAATATTATGTTGAAAGTTAAAAGAGTACCCATTGGGATGCAAACATGTGTAAACAGAGGTTTAGTACTGTAAATGGAAAACGACATATATTTCGTATTGCTTCTGAAATTTGTATTTGCATACACGTTAAAAAGGATATTATACATATTTATATTAGAGTGAATATTATCTTTATTTTGGTTTAAAATAAATACGAATATAAATATATGCATACAACATATCCGTATATGTTAATATTATATGGGAAGTGGTTAGCATAAAATTTATTTTTGGATAAGCCGATCAATCGATTGATCAGAAATACGTCACGCTATGCTGACGCTTTATATATGCCACAAGATTCTATCGACCAATCACTAAATTACCAAAATATAAACTTCATGCTAACCGGATCTCAATATATGTATATATTACTCCCTCTATTCCTATATGTAGGTCGTTTTAGATTTTTTTTATATTCCTAATTATTTACTATATCTAGGAGAATTGATTACTATTTTTTTCAAATTGCCCCTTATTAATCCACCTAATCTTTTGATCCATATTTATGAAATAAGTGAAGTGAAGAGTATTATAGACAATTGATACTATAGTTAATGCTTTTCAACCATTTTTTTTAATTCTTGTGCACATGTCTAAAACGACTTATATTAAGGAATAGAGAGAGTATTGAATATATGTGTATATACATATATATATATATATATATATATATATATATATACATATATAAATCTCTCATTAGTTTAATATTCACATACGATTACATAATATTAACATCAATCCGACGATGGATCATAACAAGATAACCCACCGGAAGATCAATCACCATATGAGAGCTCAAACAAGTGAATCACGACCAAACCAACGCAACACAACTCAAGGCAAGGGACCTTCTGCCTGAACATTGACGAAACCACCAAAGATGCCGACAAGCCAGATCAGATCGACCAAATCCATAAATCAACGAGATCAGCTACCCAGACCCATATGTAAAAACACATTTAAATCAGAGATCCAAAATGGGTGGGCTGATTAAAGATAGAAAAGCTGAAATCCTCGATCGCCTCCCATCAAATCCCTTGCAAGCCATGACACTTTCTCTTTTCAATCCCTAGCTTCATCAAATCGCACCTAATCCGCATTTCTCAAAACCCCCAAAACGACTCGCTCGTTGTCCACAGCCACTTCGACCACATAATCACCATCTTCCGCATCGATTTCATTTCCCCGAAAGAACGTCACACCAATAAGTTTTTGTGGGGTTTGATTTCGATTCCAAGATAAATAATTTTAGGGTTGTCTGTATTTTTCGATTTAAGCTGAAAGAGAAAAAAATGTTGTCTAGGTTTTATGTACGTGTAATGAGATAGCTTTTAATGAAAGTGATTTTTTTATTTTTACTTTGAAGTTTTTTATTATTTCTTTGTCACATGTAATATTTTTAATTTTTGTATTTTTTTTTCAGAGCCACGTAGATAAAATGTTAATGTTTGTTTAATTTTTTTAACGGAGTGACCCAATTTGAAAATAATAATTAGTTCAATGGGGTAATTTAAAAAATTAAAGTTTAGTGGTGTATTAAGTAAAATTGGCCAACTACAATGGCTAAATCATTAGTTTTACCATTATTAATTTAACATTAAAATTTATTTTTTTTATTTTGAACAGATGGGAATACAAATATATATACTCGCATTTGATATATTAATTTATCTATATTGTCTAGTACAAAACGAATACAAATAATGTTCATCGAATATGAATACATATATTGCATACTACCACCTTTTCATTCTATATGACGTTTAAGATATAATCACAAATATTAAAAATCTCATTAATTCTAATGTTATGTAATTAAAGTTGGTTTGAAATTTCATGACTAGCTACCCATGCATTAATTAATTAATTATTCTTCTTTATCTCTCAATTACTCTATTCTTTTAGAGACAAAGTAGAAAATATTATATAATTTTTTTAAAACAACTTATATATATAATAAAAAAGAGGGAGTATAATTACATACTCGTAAAAGAATATGAATACAAATGTAGAATTTTATTTTTAAAAACAAATTGTATTTGGATATGAAAAAATCGGTTTACTGGCAGAGGTTATAGTAAGCTTTCATCTCCTCTGGGATGTTAAAAAAATAAATGGTGAAAAGAAAAAAAGAGATGACGAGTGCGGAAACGATGGAATTGAATGAAGAAGACAAAATGCGTATGATGCTTAGAGCATCTCCAGTACTGTCGGGGTGCACAAATTTTAGATTATATTTAATTTAGAAACACAAATTTCGCTCTAGCAGATGGATTAAATATAATCTGTCAAATTTTTTGACGAAGCACAAAGACTATATTAAGGAACAAGAGTTGGTGGACTATAATTTTTAATATATTTAAATAGTAGAGATGACTGAAAAAAAAAGAAGGAAAATGAATTTTTTTAAATTTATTAATTATTTTATTATAGTCCACATGATGATTCATCTGTTGAAAAAAATTGAAGACAAAAGAATATCCGTTATAGTCCATCCATCGGAAATGCTCTTGGACCACCAAACCAAAATACTACTAGTACTAGTACTAGCACCTTATCAACATGAATCCCCAAAGAAGAAGATGATCTTCTTCTTTCTCTCTCCACTATCCATTAATGCAATGTATGGGTTGGTGCTTTAATGAAGCTTTTTCTTTATCTGCTGCACTTGTCTCTCTCTTTTCAGGGTATCGCCTATTTTCTGCGGACCCTGCCTCCCTGCAAAAACTGTTTTTGTTTCTTCTTCATCAAATAAAATGAAAATAAAGCAATTACTTGTACTGTTCTGTTACTACTACTACTAGTACTGGTACTGGTACTACCAAGAGGCCAGGGAACATTTTCTGATTTGAAAATTACATCTTGTTATCTTATCTGTCCTTTCCATTCACGCTCGCTGCACCAACGCTACCCCGCCTTCCCTTCTTTTACATTTATTTCAACTTTCCGACTACAACCATAATGTAGACTTTCAGTCAAAGGATTCCCTCTGTTTTTTTACTCCATTTATCGATCAGTACACCTGGCTGGGCTGGGATGGGCTGGATCAATAACTATTCTATTCACCGTATTTATGATTTACCCTACCCATGGGAATGAAATTAGGAAAAGTCTTTGTCCAAATTTCTCCAAAATAGTGCGGAACCAATATAAATAAGCATAACAAACGCTTTTAACATGCTCACTAGACGACATCAGTTGTTCATCCGTTGTAATCGAGGCACTTGAGGTACTCATCTTTTCAAGACAAAGGTTATATTTTGTAATTTTGTTTTTTACTTCATTACTGACCGGAGTAGTGAAGATAACGGATCCGGTTAGCATGAAGTTTATTTTTGAGTAAGTTGATTAATTGACTAATAGAATCGCCGTGTACATGTAACCTCGCCTTATGTCGGCATTCTATTTGGCCAATCAATTAACTTATCCAAAAATAAACTTCATGCTAACCACTTCCGAAGATAACATTAGACATTTGAGTGCATATTACTCCCAACTTTTAGTAGTAAATCAGTTTATGACTTTTAGTTAATTAAGTTAAGACTTTTAGTACTATAATAAATTAGTTTTACGACTTTAGTTAGTTAAGATAAAATATGGAGTGATTGATGAACTGTTACATTGCTTTTTTTTCGGATAATAATAATAATAATTGTAGCCAAAGAAGGGAAAAAACCCCAAATCGGAGAGGCAAAATGAGCCCACATTGCCGGTTTGATACATTGCTGCTCATGATGAGATACGGTGGGGAAAATTACTGGCTGTTTGGTGTAAAGAAAAACAATTCTGGCAAAAGTGAATTGAATTTGCAAGGAAAGGCGTACATGAACAAGATGAATTGAAATTGAAGCAGGAACTGTTTTGTACATGGCTAATTCAAAAGTCCCTACTCAGCAGCATGCTAAACAGCTAAAAATATTACAAAAATATGAAAGAACAAAGCATAAAAATGATGGGTTAATCTAAGAGTTTTTTTTTTAATTTCTAAGATGATCTCAAAAACAGTTCTTTTTGGATCTCCAATGGAAACTACAGGAGGGGAGGGGGAGGGGGAGGGAAACGGAAAGTCCAAATCTAGCTTCAGTTCATGTTGTTCCATTGCTTATGCCCCGGAACCCACTTTGGGCATTTTGGACTGAAGTAGTTGGACCCAATTCTTGAGTTCAGAAGCTCAACAATTGGTGCAAATTTCACGCACCGGGGAGTCTTGTACTGGTTAATTGAAGCACCTAAGCTAATGGCATAATCCATAAGCTTATCAAAAGTCCCTGATTCAACAATCTTGATCTCAAGGGGACCAATGGATTTGTCCGAGACACGGCCTTGGCGGTACACACTGTTGAGAGACTCTTCAATTGCAAGGCAACAATCCTCAAAAACGGATGGAGGAATTGGGGTTGATCCATTCACACTAAGCTCCCAGAAAAGAACATAGTGCCCCGGAATTGTAGTTGTATCTGCATAGCTTGTGTACTCAACCAGAGTAGCATCAAATGGCATCAGATGGTTGACAGCGACTTTTACCGCGTTTTGAAGTTCAACTTCATCAGTTTTGTCTGAATCGATGCTTAGAACCACATTTTTGCGGCAAATAAAGTTGAATTGGGGGGCCTTATTCTTGAATCCAGCAACTCGAAGCACATCTCCCACTCTGTATCTATAAAGCCCTGCACAAACACAATGTTTTATTTAGGAATTCAAGAGATAATTTTTTGGGGATCTAAATACTCGGTTGATAACATTAAAATTATATATTCCCGTACCAGCATAGGTGGTGACAACAAGCTCATATTCTTGTCCGAGCTTTACATCTGCCAGATCAACCAATTCTTGCTGTTCCTTCTCATTGAGGGATTTGGGCATGGTTATGGAATTTGTGACAGTACCATTGTTTCTATGGACAGGCAAAAATTCAAAATAGGCCATGGTTGGGATGAGGGTATAGGAGACTTCACTAGGCTTGCAAAGAGGGTTAAGATTGACACCAAAGTAGCACTCTGAAGAAGCATACATGGTGCACACAAGAGGGAGTCCATTGCTATAGTAGTCAAGAGTTGGTATATACTGTGACATGGTCCCTGTCACAATAACATCAACATACTTTGTGTTAGGCCACAGCCTAGTTATGATCCCTTGCCATGACTTTTTACTACATTCTGCCTCAATAAAATCCGCTAATTGGGTGTCGGGTTTGAGGATTTTCATCACCGATTCTCTAACCGATGGGTCGGTGATTTCAGGATTAAGAGTTCCGGTTCGGATGTCGTTACAGAGAATGGACCAGTGCTTTTCAAGGAACCGGATGGCCCGGATGAAGCCGGAGGCAAAAACAGCTCCGACCCTAAGGACTTCCTTGTTAAGGCATAGCCCACAGAGCATTTGGGAGTACATGCTCTGGTAGGAGTCTGGGCAGAGAATGGTCTCATTTGGGCTAGTGTAGTTTGTGTACGGGTCATAAGGCCTGTTTTTGAAATGGGAACTTTTGTAGTAACTAGTTAAAACGGGACGAGCTAGTAGGCCACCAGGAGTCTTAGCCTCAGATTTAATAAACAAGAAATACATTCCTTTGCCTTTGTCTAGACCAGGAACAGACTGGTTCATCACAGGCATCAAAAGGCTATACAGCAGCGATCTCCTCTCTAGCTCTTCTTCAATGGTGGGCATTAGTTTTCTCTCTCCTCCAGATGTCCCAGAGCTGCAGTCACACATCTTATAAGAACATAAAAACAAACCCATTTTATTTTTAATAAAAGGGGAATATATATATATACACAAAAACATATATACCTTGTTAAGAACTCGGAAATGGGGTCAGAGCAAAGGATTGGGGAGTTATCACCATTGGCAATACGGTTGATATCAGGCTGTAAATCCTCATATTTGATGACGGGCATGATTTTTTTGAAAGTGTCCCTGTCGGTGTAGCCGTCGAGGCCGTGTCGCCGCAGGTATTCTACATGGGCACTCCGGGAGAGAATTTCGGCAAGAACCCGCTTCTGAACCTCATCGGCGTTAGAGGTGACATCTTCAATGAACTGAAGAGCCTTTTTGTTCTTCTCTGTAAGGACACTTAAGTCTGTGAGCTTGTGGGAGTAATTTTTTGGAGCTTCAGGCATTTTTTTTTTTTTCCTTTTCTTCTTCTGTATCTGTATCAAAAATTAAGAGATATAGGTAGAGAGAGAGAGACAAATGGGGTTTGAATTTGGAGGGGAGGCGAGGGGAGCTGAGCTGAGCTGACAGAGGAAGAGAGAAGGGGGGCGGGGGGTTTAAATAGGACAAGTGAAGGTGGCATGTGGTCCACCTTAAAGCATTTTAAAAAGTGCTTGATGTCAGTACAAACAAGAACGGATGGCTTGATTGTAATTTACTTGCTCTTTACCGGCAAATTTGTTTTCCTTTTCCGACCATGCATTTGTTGACCCCAATTACATCTCATGCCTCAGCCTCAGCCCTCAGGTAATACTTATGCTTACTGTTACAGTTACTCTCTAATATTACCGTTATTGTTACTGTTACTGTACTCTGATACGTTTGAATGAGAGTAAAATGTAAGAATGAAATGACTCATTTCTATAGAATGTAAAAAATTATGTTTGGCTGCAATTAAAATCAATTGAACTATTCTTATTTCTCCCAAATTTATGAATTTTATTCTTTGGAAAGAGAGAGTATGGAATAACTCATTTCAACTAAAATAGAATTAATCATTCAATTTTCTATTCAATTCATTTAATCCAAACGTAGCATGAGAGATTAACTCTTTTCCATTTTAATGACCTCATCAGAATTAAGTAATCAAATAAATTTCAATACTCAAGATATTTCAACGCTTAATTTGGCTTGTCAAAATTTGTAAACCAATATTCCGAGTAAAAAAATTGTGACTGAGCAGTTAAATCTTTACCCGTGAGAAATATTAACTACGTACTAAAGTAATTTAGCATATATTATGAATATATCATGCAATGTTTAATTCTATATTCCAAAATCATGCATATTTAAAATCTCATAATAAATTAACTATATTTGGATGTCCAAAATCAAAGATGATGTGTTGCTTGTTTGACTACAAATTATTACTATCATACTAAGAATCACTATAAAAATGGGTAAGGTAATGTTAATTAGGAGCTATAATTTGGTACTTTGAATTTTTTGACTCGAATGATGCTGTGACATTAAATAAGATAAATGATATAGTCAATCACAAGATTAAATATATTTAACTGAAAGAAGCGAGGATCGTCAGATACCCTTTATCTTACTTTCATTCGTGTTTACCCTTTTTAGCGTGATTTTGATTATATACCATACAACCGTCGTTTATACTTTTCATGCATGACATGACATATAAATAATCGTCAAAAGTATAGATTTACGGTTAGTATGATCGAATCCGGCCACCTAAAAATGGGTGAGTACGGATGAATAAAATAAGGATATATACACTCGATCCTAATTCGCTTAACCAAAATAATGAAGATATATGATTTGAAAGAAAAAAAAATTAAAACCCATAACAATATCCAAATATTTAAGTTATTTATAAAGAGCATGTAAGAATGTAGTTTTAAAAATAAAATCTTTGTCTTACCCTATCGTTAATTTTAGAAATTTTCTAAGGGTTGATCTCAAAATAAAATGTGTTTATATTAAGAAGTTTAGTGTTTCCACAAAATTATTAATATTTTTATAAATTCCGATCATATAAATAATAGATGTGCCGTAGTCTTATATAGAAGATCTTGTGATAGAATTATACTAAAAAAAAATACAAACTAATAACTATATATTAGAAATGCATGTGATCGAGCTCATTGGGTTCCATGCATGGCCACAGAAAGAAAGTCTAAAGTATATATTGGGCCATAATCCTTTTTTTTACTGGCAAGATTTAATGGGCTCCTCCCTTGGATCATGTTATGCTAAGTCCTGGTTGGATTCGGTCACTTGGGTCATTTCTATTATTTGGGTTTAGTCATTCTTTTGGCCCATTATACAAATTGTCACTTAACTCAACTTTGACCAGTAATCATTATGCCAAATGACAGTTGACTATTGTGTCTGTCACTTTGCTGCATGGCATTAATGAGGATGGGACTTAGATGACCGACGGTGACAAACAGTGGTAGCAGGTGTGAAAGAAGTCTGCTTACTTTCGGCTGAAATGACCGGAAGTGGGGGAAAAATGTGTCAGGAGGTGGTGGGTGGCACGGTAAACCGGGAGTGGAGTATGCATGGGGCTAAGATCACATAAGAGGGTAAGTAACACATTCATATAGGATTATGATTCTTATTCTATCTCTCAGGCATTAGATAATATTTTTCTCTCCATTGTTGACCTTGTGATCATCAGACTTGACTCTCACGCCGAAAGCTATCCTCGACGGCCAAAGCCGCTGAAGCTTTTGGTGTCGACTTGTTGAACCTGTCATGAGGGATATTGGACGCGCTCTTGGTGATTGGGACGTGGAGAAAGATCTTGACGCTAACATTGGTGCTTTAGAAGGAGGGGCGAGTTCTAGTGTCCCGAGTATTTTCAATCACGTATCGTGTTTTGTTCTCGTCAATATTCATGGTGAAGAGTAAAACACCTACACACAAGGCGCGTAGAGGGTCGCCCGGTGAATCGACACCACGAGTGTCTCATTAAGGATCGTTTGGGACCGTGATAAGTGTTCATGCTAAGACAAATACCCAAAACGATCCCCTCAAGATTTTGACGACGAAGGCGACGGCAAGGCTAAACGTAGGTTAGTCTTCCCGACCGATAAAGTCGTTCGCCACGAGCCGAAATGAGTAGAAGGCACTTCGCCTAGAACTCGATACTGAGAGGACAAGGATGAAAAGCCGCACGACCGCTAAGATGGCGGATGAAAGCGATAGAGCTATGGAAGTACTCGTGAAGCAACGACGGGATATAAATGAAAGGGATGGCGGATGACGAGTTGAGAGATGAAGAGCTCGGTTATAATCGGTCAAGAAGCAAGGACAAAAGTGGAAAAGAACACTTCATTCGGGACGAGAGTCTCGAGGTCAAATCGAGAAAGAAGAAGATCCCAAGCCCTACTCCTCAAAGATCGAGGAGGGTACATCACCCCGTCGATTCTAAGAAGCGGGTCTGAGAGAACGAAGAGGTCGATCCGGAGATCGTACTCTCCTGAACTACAAAGAAAGCCCCATGTTGTTGCACATTCTCGCCTTTAGTGCCCGGCTCAAAGACGAAGCATATCTAGAGATCGTATTCCAGAGAGTCTACCGAGGTACACCACCTGTAGACACTCACACATCGAAGAAGCCCTTCTAGAATTGAAAGCTCTATTGTAAGAAACCGGCCTACCTGAGGAGGAAGGAGTCACCTAAAAAGAAGCATCATCTCAACCAAGGTGTAGAGTATTTGGTCAAAGAGTTAAAAGAACTTCTAAGCAACATTGCAGAAGTACAAAAAACGAAGGATACTTCTAAAAGAAGGCATCCCTTTTCCGTAGTAGAGATTCTTAAAGAAAAAGTCGACCCCACCAAGAAGTTGCCCCATATCGAGAGTTATGATGGATCGGGAGATCCTTACTACCACAACAAAGCGCTCGGCCGACCGGTGGATTATTATGACTTTAAGCGATCTTTCGCTAAGTGTCATACTTTTGTCACCACACTCGTAAAGGATGCCCGGCGGTGGATGGGGACTTTGCCTCGATTCAATTTCATCTTGGGCGTATATGTGCAAGAAATTTCATGCTCGCTTCGGGAGCAACAAAAGAAGGGGAAACCAATCGGTTCGCTGGCTCAGTTCGACAGCTTTTGAATGAGTCTTTGGGCCAATATGTGAAGAGGTTCCGTGAAGCGATCGGCCAAGTGATGACTGAATGATCTACAAGCCGCTTGAATCGCTTTGAAATGGGTTAGATCTCGGTCAAATCGGAGAAGTTAGTGAAGAAGTTAATGTTTCATCACCAAGAAGAGTCTCACCGAGGCCTTCGATAAAAGTCAAGGTTATATCGTGGTAGAGGAAGCCATGGATGCCTCAAACGCCCCTGCTTTGGACCGGCTTAAGGAGACAGACGGGATAGAACCGATAGAGACCGGAGAAAGAATGAAGGTAATAAAGACCGCTAAAGCGGGTCGAAAAAGTATAACAATTGGAGACAGGGTGGAGGACGTTAAATCTCGCCCCAACCCAAAGAGTGAATAGGACGACACAAAGACTTAACACGATGTAAACATTATCTTGGATCAAATTAAGAATCAACCTATTTTCAACCACCTCGAGATAACATTAAGCCCTAAAAGGAAATTCTTGTAAGTATTGTGATTACCATCAAGCTTCGTCATGATACAAACGATCGTGCTAGTTTGAAGGATTTTATTGAAAGAAAGGTACAAGGAGGGGCTTTGATTCAAGATGTGGGCTCGCCGAACTAATCAACAAAGCAGAGACGGGGCCTTGTTCTCGTAGCTCAACCAGATTCAAAGAAGTGTTGCCACTCGTATCGACTGCAAGGCACGTGATAGATGTCATCACCGGGGTACTTCTAGCAAATTCGTTGGAAAGAAGCGCCGGTTATTGATTCGGCCATGTCAAGCGGTACCCTCCTCAGACCGATGACCTTATTCGAGTACGGAAATCTCTTTTATCGATGAAGATTACACTTGAAGTCATCGAACCGCACGAGGGATCATTGGTCCGATCGCATAAGTGGGTTCTTGAGATATAAGCGGATGATGGTAGATAATGGGTCTTCAGAGATATTTTGTATGCCCACGCTTATCGAGGATGCACCTAGATGGGCGAAAAGATGGAGATATGGACAGAAGCTCCTTTATATGGTTTTAGTAATGACCCGGTCAAGGTGGTCGGAACCATTGAATCGCCAAATATCTTCTAACGGCCCCCAACAGTAGAAATTATTTGCAAATTTTATGTTGTACGTATGAGATTCTCGCTTATAATGCTATTTTGGGAAGGCTCGCTTTAATTGCTTTGCAAGCTGTGACCTATATTCCTCATTTCAAAATCAAATTTCCTACGGCTCATGGGGTCAGCGAGGTGAAGGGGGACTTGGATCTGGCCAGAAGATGTTATAGAAATGTTGTGATCACTTCGGGAGTAGGAATATCGAAGCACAAGCAGACTATGGCTATAGAGATCGAACCCTTCACAGAGAGTAGTTCCGAACCATTGGTCATGCCAGCTGAAGAAACGGAGGAGATAGAGCTCATCCCAGGCAAGGAGAACAAAACGGTGAAAATAGGTTCGGTTCACCGTACCTCTCCTCGGACGAACCTCATGGAGCTCCCCGCAATGCTACGTTGATATTTTCGCACGGAGCCTCGTGGATATGCCAGAGAAGTAGGGGGATATCGCCGAGCATCACCGGAGGTAAACCCGTCAAAGAAGCCAAATCGGACAGAAGAGAGAGGATTTTCGCACCAACGTCGCCGAATAATTGATGAAGAGATTGCAAAACTATTGGTAGCTGACTTCATTTTCGAGATTGACTACCCACAATGGATGGCGAATGTGGTCTTTGGTGCGTGAAGCAAAATGGTAAATGGCGAGTCCGCATCAACTACACCGATCTAAATAAGGCTTGTCAGAAGGATTTCTACCCTCACCCCACATCGACCAACTAATCGATGCCACTTCGGGTATGCTTTATTAAGTTTCATGGACGCATTCTCTGGATATCATCAAATTTCTATGTGCAAGGAGGATATACCAAGACGGAGTTCATTACGCATCGTTCGTAGATATACCTATAAGAAAATGACTTTCTACCATCAATGCTCTGAGCCACATACCGCAGGATGATGAACCATGTCTTTAGATATCACCGGGCGAGAATGTGGAGGTGTACGTGGACTACATGATTGTCAAGAGCATGTTGGTGCATAAACATCCGGATGATTTAGAAGAATGCTTTCAGACAATTCATCAACACAATTTGAGATTGAATCCCACTAAGTGCACCTTCGGTCTAGGGGCTGGCAAATTTCGGGTTATCTTGTCCATCCAGAGAGGAATTGAAGCCAATCCAGAGAAGATTCAAGCGATCCTGAACATGAAGACTCCTCAGTCATTTAAAGATGTTCAACGTCTGACTGGAAGGATTGCAGCTTTAAGGAGGTTCATGTCCAAGTCGGCGGAAAGATGTCTACCGTTCTTTGATACATTGAAAGGGCCGAAGAATGCAAAGACGTTTCAATGGACTTCGGAGTGTGAGGACGCCTTCCAGAGCATCAAGTCCTACTTATCTTCGGCGCCTTTGTTGGTGAAGCTTCATCTCTTTTGAACCCCTATATTTGTACTTAGCAGCTAGTTCGTTGGCAGTAGGAGCAGTTTTGGTGCGTGAAGTTGGGGGTAAGCAGCACCCGGTTTATTATGTAAGCCATGTCCTTCGGGATGCTGAAACAAGGTACCCGAACATTGAAAAGTTTATTTTTGCTTTAATAACTGCTAGTCGAAAGCTTAGGCAATACTTCCAGGGTAGATTGGTAATAGTATATATAGATCAACCTTTAAAGAAGATTATGGGCAAACCTGAGGTATCGGGGAGATTAGCTGCATGGACGATGGAGTTGTCACAATTTTTCATTGATATCATCCCCGAACCGCCATCAAAGCGGCAAGCTTGGTCGATTTTGTTGTTGAATGCTCATTTTCCGTTCGATAAAGTTGTGGCGTGTCAAGGATCTGACGAGAAGCGATTCGCAGCTTCTTCATGAGAAGCAAAGTTCGTGGACGCCAGATGCAGATGGGTCTTCTACCACTTGACGCCGATGGAGCGAGGATTATTCCTGACGAGTCCGGAGGATTCAAGGTGCAAAGAGCCATCGATTTCAATTCAAAGCGACAAACAACGAAGTTGAGTATGAAAGCGGTACTTGCAGGTTACGACCGCAAAGAGTCTTGAAGTGCAAAGAATAATCATCTTGATGATTCCCGCTTAGTTGTTAAGCAACTTTCTGGGAATACGGCTCGAGGCCCAAAAATGATCAAATATCTAATGTAATTGAAGGAACAACTTCAAAGATTTCCAATCGCATTTGAGTTTCAAGGGGTCGAAAGCGTAATAACAATTCAATTGTCGATGCACTCTTCAAATTAGCCCTACGGATGTTAACGCCTTTGATGGGCTCGGTTTATTTAGAAACTTGCAACATCCTAGTGTCCATTATGAATCGGTAATGTGCATTGATCGAACCAACCTGGTTGACTCCATATATAGAGTATCGGCAGATGGCGTCTTACCTTCTGGATCGGATGTTTCGCCAAGAAAATCAAGTACAAAAGTGCTAATTTTGTTCGATTGATGGGGATCTGTTCAAAGAGCTTTCATCTCCACTACTCAAATGCCCGACTCCATCCGTCGTCAATATGCTCTTCTTGGAAGTACATGAAGGTATCGTGGCGACCATACGGCGGCTAAATCATTAGCCTATAAAGTACTTCGACAAGGATACTATCGCCTACCATCTTCAAAGAAGCGGTTCAATACGCCAAAAGTGCGAAGTGTCAACTCAACAAATTGATCTCATCATCACCACCGTAAGAGCTATACTCGATCTTATCTCCTATACCCTTCATTTGTCTGGGGGTTGATATATCGGGTCTACTACTAAAGGTAAAAGGTCAAGTCACTTTGTTATAGTTGCCATCGACTATATGACCAAGTGGGTAGAGGCAAAACCACTTAGGTTAATAACTAACAGAATGCTTAAAATTTTGAAAAGAATCGGTAGTATTTCGCTTTGGATTCCTAAGGTGGTAATATCGCATAATGGACGCCGGTTTGTGGATCGAAATTTGAAGCATTCTTGGAAGAATCGGGGATTCAAAGACAGAAAAGACTTTAGTGGCTCATCCACAATGAATGGACAAGCTAAAAGTGACCAATGAACGGCTTTGAATGGGATCAAGCCAGCAGATTGACGAAGCCAAGGAGATGGCGTGAGGAGCTACTTAGCGTGTTATGGGCCAATCGAACTACTCCGAGGACTACAACGGGGATTCACCTTTTAGATCGCCTATAAATCGATGCCTTAGTCCCAGCTTGAAATTGGATCTCCAAGTCTTCGTCGTCACCAATTCAGAGAGATCTACAATGAGGAAGGGCTTAAGGCCAACCTTGATTTGCTTGAGAAAATAAGAGAAACAAATTTTAATCAGTTGGCGACTATCAAATCAAAGAATAATAAGGGGTAAAGTTTCAAGGTTTGAAGTAGAGATTTTGTCCTCGAGAAGCCAAGCATCTACACCTCGAAACTGGAAAGCTAATGCCAAACTAGGAAGGACCGTATGAAATCACCGGCGTCAAGCCGGAACTTATCTATCAAAAACATTAGATGGGTCGAAATTAAGAATACTTGCACTTATTTGGCTTAGAAATACTTTCAAGAGAAATGATGTCGATTACACCGGAAGCTCAGTAAATATTTATGTCATCATCAATAAAAGTTCCTTTTTCTCAAACAAATCTTGTCTTCATTCTTGACCGCCCATCGGGTTAGGAGGTTCGGGTGGACTCATTGGCCATTCGATGGCAAACCTTTTCGGCAGTGGTCCTTATGAGTTTGTCGCCATTCGTGGTAGGCAAACGTCATTGGTGTTAGGAGGTTCGGTGGACTCACGGGCCATTCGATGGCGCCTCTTCTTGGCAGTGGACACTTAGACCTTGTCAGCCCTTCGTGGTAGGCAAGTGTCATCTTTAAGACGCTTGTCGTGCCCTACGTGGTAGGCAATTGTCGACACTTAGACCTTGTCAGCCCTTGGGGGTAGGCAAGTGTGACGCCCCAAAATAGGTATACATCACCCATTCCGAAATTGTCAATACACGGTATGTAAAACAACTACAACTTTATTATTACAACAAAGAAATCTGTGAGTTTAAATACAAATATTATCTTCTGCATAATATTTATACTCACATAAATCCTCATCACATTTATTGATACATTATTTTACAAAATGGTGAGGACTACTAAACAATCCTTTCTAAAACCTTCATTCCATACCCCGACTGTGACTCGCTTATATTCTCGCCTCCCGAGAAGAATGGAACAAAAAGGAAAAGGGTGAGCTCAACTAGCTCAAGAAAGAATATTATGACTAAGATAATATACAACAAATTATCGTTAGTCTTCAACAGGAAAAATTTAATAGAATACAATAGACAACAAATTTTCAATCAATATTCGCAATGAAATAATAATTCATTAGAAGAGTTAAGTAGAGAATGCAAACTACTATCTTCTATGTATGAATTTAAAAGTTCATCGCCTATCTTTTATCCCCAGAACAACAATCAATATACATCCGAATCAAATATTCATCTTTGCACTACAGTGCCAAAGATATTCATCACTGGTCATGTTCATTTAAACACTGCTCATCTTTACACTACAGTGCCAAAGATATTAATCACCTAATATGTTCATCTCAACACTGCTCATCTTTGCACTACAGCCAAAGATATTCTTCAGAAATCATTCATCTTTGCACTACAGTGCCAAAGATATTCTTCAAAATCATTCATCTTTGCACTACAGCCAAAGATATTCAATAATATCATCATTTAAGACCGAGGATGATGAAAATATTTTTAAAGAACGAATCCAAAGAAAACAAAATGACAAGGATTAAGGATTAAGGATTCGTGACTTTGTTTTATCCATGTCCAACAATACCCCAAAAATAATCACAAAGTGGTGTAAAATTCAAGAATGATCAAAACATGGATACAATCAAAGCTAGTATCCAAAATAGATGTTTTGGACAAAAAGAAGAAATTTTATTTTTTGGTGAATAGTGTCGAGACGTGAAATAAAGGTCAGATATCGTGAATAAAGGTCAGATATCGTGAATAAGACCAGATATCATGAATAGTAAATCCGACACCAAAAGATAGAAATTCCACAAAAACATCTTCATGTTTCATTTTAATAGTACTGCGTGAATAAGAATCGTGAATAAGAACTCATGAATAAGAACTCGTGAATAAACTCATGAATAGTAACCTCCGACATGAAAAAGTTCCAAATTTGATAAAAACTTCAGATCAACATTTCAACATAATGATATCAAGAAATAATATCATTACGAAAAAAATAATATCCCTTACCTCAAAGAATCAAGATTTCCGGAAGGAAAGGCTCAAGTGATGCTTTGAATGAAACTTGTACCAAACAAAGAACTCTCAAAGTATCTAAATACTCACAAAATACGCCAATAATATAGAGAGAAAGAGAAAAAACTTTGTTTCGTGTGATTTTCAATTTAACTTAGCCCTCTATTTATAGGAAAATGTTAGCCCACCAAGGCATTTTGACCAACCACGATGGCTTTACCTCGCTACTAATGCCACCCACCACATTTGAAATAAAATTCAGCACATTTCTTCACCAACCACAAGTGGGGCCCACTCAATTCTAGAATTTTCCACCAAAATCAATTATAACCCTAATTTCCTAATCGCACACCTCTTAAAATTCATAACAAATCATTCGTGCATTTTTAATTCGCTCAAAATTTGTGGACATATACTCAACTTATGTATGTATAACATACCCAAAAATTACCATTATCCAACTATTTGGATTAAAAATTATAATCCCTGCAATATATCTCAAAACCCCGATTTAATTTTTAATACCTCCAACTGTAAAAAAATCGATAAAACACCTCAACAATAATTTCTTCATTTATAACCACATAAATAAATCCATCATTTATATCCACATAAAATAAATATTTCTTTATCATATGAATCAATAATTAATTATTCACAAATAATATTACGTAATCACAATTATGACAACCAGTAGCTCCTGTGAAAGAGGGGGCTTTCCGATAAGGATTTCTCCTTACCTGGCGCCGCAATTAATTAGGTGACCAAACCTCTCCTCGATGTAACTTTCTAGACATTGCCAATAATGCTATCTAATAATATTATTTAAATAATATGAATTATTGATCCGATAATGGAGATAATGCAGCAAAGACAATTATCGAACAACAATAATATAAAATATCAACGCAAAGAATTATCAATCAATAAAATAAAATATTGAATAAGAATTCATCGTAAAAATTATTGAGTAGTGGCTTCTTCACGTAAGGATCAATAATTCAACAATACACGTAATACCGCAGCTATCGCAAGAACCACGCCAGACATCGTATTTTAACCAACGGGTATTCCAACAAATTTTAATTCAGAATAACTACGCCCGTTATTTTTAACCAACTTATATTTGTCGCTTTCTTCATCCAATCGCTTTCACATGGGCCCAATACATGGTCATACTGTCGCATTTAATATTCCCCGACAAGATTTAAATATTCCACGACCAAACTAATATTCCCCGACAAAAATGAATATTTTATAACCACTTTCGCTTATTTTGAAATATTTATGATTTAACCCTTAACTATCCACATTAATCAAATCAACCCTTACTATTTCAAAATAATAAATAAAGGAAATTCCTTTTATTTAAAAAAATTCGGTCTTACAACCTCCCTTCTTATGAAATTTCGCCCTCGAAATCGACGACGCACGGTGTGTGTTTCAAAAGATGAGGATACCTCGCTTTCATTTCGCTTCCAATTCCCAAGTCATTTCCTCTATAGCATGATTCCTCCACAAAACTTTAACTTGTAGGTATGACCTTTCAAGGCGTAGACACGCCTCCTTCCTATCCAAAATCTTGACAGTACCTCCTCATACGCTAAGTCTTCTACTATCTCGTCCTGCTTCTAACTCTATAACGTGGTTCGGTCTTTCACATATTTACGAAGTACGATATGTGAAACACATTATGAACAAGACATACTTGAGGTAATGCAAGTCTATAGGCTACATTTCCTACTCCTGGCCAAGAATTTGAAATGGACCAATAAATCGTGGATCGAGCTTTCCTCTCTTCCCAAATCTTGTAACTCCCTTCCACGGAGCAACTCGCAACAATACATGATCCCCTACATTAAATTCCACGCCCTTTCGATGAAGATCCACATAACTCTTTTGTCGATCTTGAGCCGCTTTGTATACGCGTTGTCAATTATTTGGATCTTTTCGGTGAGTCATACGTCTTCAACTCGGGTCCCAACAATGTTGCTTCACCCACCTCATCCCAACATATCGAGAACGATATTTTCGGCCCATATAATGCTTCAATGGAGCCACACCTATACTTGCTCGATAATCGTTGTTGTAGGAGAATTCCACCAATGGTAAATACTTATCCCAACCGCCTCTTGAAGTCTGGGACACGAGTCTTAATAAATCTTCAAGAGTTTGAATAGTCCTCTCGATCTGTCCGTCTGCTTGGGGATGGTATGTCAACTAAATCGCAAATCCGTGCTCCATAGCTTTTTGCAAGCTAACCCAAAATCTTGAAGTGAATCTTGGGTCACGATCCGAAACTATGGATACAGCATGCCATGCAACCTCACAATCTCATTTACGCATATACTAGCAAAGACGCTCAAGGAATAAGTCTCCGACGGCAAGAAGAAATGAGCGGACTTGGTTAATCTATCAACAATAACCCAAATAGCATTGATGCCTTGAGAAACCGTAGGAAGAACTGTGTAACGAAATCCATGGTAATGTGTTCCCACTTCCATTCCTAATCTCAAGTGGTTGCAACGGACCCTTAGGTACTAGATGTCTCCGCTTTTTTACGTTAAGTAAGTTAAACACATCGAGATAAACTTTTGCAATCTCTCTTCATATTATTCCACCAAAATGTATGTCAAGATCACGATACATTTTAGTACTTCCGTGATGGATTGCAAATGGTGTATTGTGTGCCTCCATCATAATCTTGTACTTCAAATCGTAGTCGTTAGGAACACAAAGTCTAGAGTGGACTCAAGTATTCCTTCTTCATCAATTCTCGCCCTAATAGCTCCTTCTTGTACTTTCTTCTTCATACGTGACACCCGGCCTTCGGTGGCTCGAAAGCAACCTTAACTTTTTCTATTAAAGTTGGCTCTCTACGCGATACTTGACATCATCGCACTCGCCCCGCGATATGATCTTCTACTCAATGCGCCAAATACCACGCTCGCTTTTTTACCGTGATGGTATCAATAGTGTGGTCGTAGTCTTCAATAGCTCGAGCCAACGTCACGCCGCATGTTGAGTTCTTTTTTTGAGTGAAGAAATATTTAAGGCTTTTATGGTCCAAATATATCTCCACTTTCTCCCATATATAGATAGGCTCCATATCTTTAATAAGGCTTAAACGATCACGCTAACTCTAGATCATGAGTAGGATAATTCCTCTCATACTCTTTTGTTGTCATGAGGCATAGGCTATGACTTTCCCACGCCGCATGAGAACACATCCTAACCCTTTGCACCAAGCATCGTCAGAGATAACAAATCCATCCGAACCGTGATGGTATTGTTAGAACAAAATTAGAAATAAGTCTCCTCTTAAGCTCTTGAAACTTTTCTCGCATTCTTCGCCTAAACGAATTTCTCAGATCCTTCGAAAGTTAATGAAGAATGGAGTAGCGATTCGAGAAAATCCTTCCACGAATCTCCGATAATAACCACCTTAAGCCCAAAAGCTACGCACTTCAACCACCGACTTTCGGTTGCTCTAACTTTGTATTGCTTCAATCTTCACGGATCAACAGATACTCCATGTTTTGACACCACACGCCCAAGAAAGGCTACTTCCTCAAGCCGTAACTCGCATTTCTTTAATTTGGCATATAGTTGGTTTTCACGAAGCCTTTGAGTACCAAATTCAAAACGGTGCTCATGATCTTCACGACTTTTGGAATATATAAGGATGTCATCAATAAAGACAACAACGAATCGATCCAAATATTCCTTGAATACTCGGCTCATCATATCCATGAAAGTCATAGGAGCATTAGTTAGTCCGAAAGACATGACTAAGAATTCATAATGCCCATACCGAAGTTCTCAAGGCGCCTTTGAATATCCTCGCCTAATTTTCAAATGATGATATCCGTAATCTAAGATCGATTTTGAAAAGAATTGTGCCCCAGAATCGGTCAAACAAGTCATCAATACGAGGTAGAGGATACCTATTCTTGATGGTGACATGGTTCAATTCCCGATAGTCAATACAAAGTCGCATACTCCCGCCTTTCTTTTTACAAATAAAAACAGAGCACCCCAAGGAGATGTACTAGATCGAATGAAACCGATGTCCAACAATTCCTCAGTAGTTGGACCTTTAACTCCTGAAGTTCAATAGAGCCATTCGATATGGGTTTTAGAAATGGGCTTTGTACTGTGTTCAAGATCAATAAAGAATTCAACTTCACGCTCGGGGTAGACCGGAAGTTCTTCTGAAATACGCCGAAAGTCAATAACAACAGAATATTATTCAAATTTGACGTGTCTTTATTCAAATCCATAACATGGGCTAAGAAAGCTTGACATCCGCTTTTTCAATAAACGAATAACTTTATGATTAGATATGACAAATGATTGATTTTAATGGTTTAGTTGCTTGAATTGCATAAATGTCAAGGTTAGGAATATGAAAAACTAACAACCCACGAAAACAATCAATTTTGGCATGATGAGTAAGTTAACCAAACAATCCCTAAAATCACATCAAAAGCAAGTATCTTTAAAGAGATAAGGTCAACAGTAAGGTAATGGTGCCAACTCAATCAAACAAGATTTATAAACAAAGGGATGTGATGAAAGTTTCTCCTAACGAGTTTCCACAGATAGGTCAAAGTCTAATTTCTCCTGAGTCAAGTTTAAACGCTGAGCACACGCAGAGAGATAAATGAATGGGTAAGACCTTGATCAAGTAAGGTATAAACTTCGCAAGAATTTATAAATAATTACCCGTGATCACCTCGTTTGGGTTCCTCGCATTATGACCAATCCACAACAAACGCTTCTTCCTAATCGTTGACTTTGACTTTTCTCGGGACGATTTTTTGAGTCACCGTCCCTCATTGAACTAGTTTTCGCCATCGCATAATCTCGAAAGCGATATGTCCTTCCTTTCCACAACTATAGCATACCTTGAACTGTTGTGGGCGCTTGATCGATATGTCCTCTTTTCCGTGATTTGTAGAAGATATGACCGGTGGTCGATCTCCTCCCTTAGAACCGGGCCATACCTAAGACTGCTGCTTTCACATAGTCGTTGTTAAATCTCCTCTTTAAAATCTCCTCCTAACTCGCTTCTTCTGCTTTTCATGGCCATGATTACCACCGAGTGGTTACCATTTCATCCGTCTGCTTTCTTTTCTCCGCAGTTATCATTATTCTGCTGATCGCCATCTCGCACGATCCTCGTTATGGTCCTCAATTGACCGCACTTTCGTTATCTCGCCTAATAATTGAGCCCTGCTTACAACATCCGAATAAAGAGAAAGTTTATGAGAAATGAGATATCGACGATCTGGGTTTTAAACCTCTAAGAAACATCCGCCATATACGCTCCTCATTCTCCACCAAATGAGGTGCAAACTCGATAACTCGCAAACTTTGCCTCGCATCGAGACACCGCCATGTTGTTTTGCTCTAACTCGATGAACTCCACTTCCTTCATATAGCGAACACTTTCGTGAAAGTATTTGTCATTAAATAGTCTCTCAAACGCTTCCCAAGACATGCCGAGTGCGGTTTGGATGGGTACGCTTCACGACATCTCCACCAAGAGTCCGCTTCGCCACTTTTAACATAAAAGGTGGCGAATGGAACCTTCTGTTCTCCGTGCATCCCAAGACATCGAATATCTTGCAATTTGTTTGACCCATGTTTCCGCCATGATCGGATCTCGCTTTCCCTTAAATTCGTGGTCCCAACTTCGAATCGCTTTCGGGTCAGTGACAACCCGTGAATTGCTATCATTTCTCCTCGTATTTTGAACACGAGTCTCCTCAAATCTGATTTTTGCATGAATCGCAAAAAGCTTCTAAACATCCCTCGCTCATCATCTCGCCAAATTGGTGTTGTTCACAGGAGGAACATTGCCACACTGCACACGCTCTCCTCGCTTGGTAAAGACAGCATCTCCACTTCGTCCTCATTTACTCCAATCATTAATATTCTCAATGACATTCTCAAATACCGTCATAAAACAAGGGTTAATTAAGGAAATCAATATATCACATAATATCCCTATATAATCGACCAACTAACAAATAAGCTTTGCAGTAGGACACACTAGCGAAGGATTTACTCGCCTCCCCCTCCTAGTTCTATTCCCCGATCTCCGCCAGAGATCATATCCCTAAGCTCGATACTAACCGTGACGCCCCCAAAATAGGTATACATCACCCATTCTCGAAATACAATATACGGTATGTAAATAACTACAACTTTATTATTACAACAAGAAATCGCGAGTTTAAATACAAATATTATCTTCTGCACAATATTTATACTCACATAAATCCTCATCACATTTATTGATACATTATTTTACAAAATGGTGAGGACTACTAAACAATCCTTTTCTAAAACCTTCATTCCATACCCCGACTGCATCTCTCGCTTATATTCTCGCCTCCACGAGAAGAATGGAACAAAAGGAAAAGGGTGAGCTCAACTAGCTCAAGAAAGAATATTATGACTAAGATAATATACAACAAATTATCGTTAGTCTTCAACAATGGAAAAATTTAATGTAATACAATAGACAACAAATTTTCAATCAATATTCGCAATGAAATAATAATTCATTGTAAGAGTTAAGTAGAGAATGCAAACTACTATCTTCTATGTATGAATTTAAAAGTTCATCGCTCATCTTTTATCCCCAGAATAACAATCAATATACATCCGAATCAAATATTCATCTTTACTACTACAGCCAAAGATATTCATCACCGGTCATGTTCATTTAAACACTGCTCATCTTTACTATGTGCCAAAGATATTAATCATCTACCATGTTCATCTCAACACCGCTCATCTTTGCACTACGTGCCAAAGATATTCTTCAAATCATTCATCTTGCACTACAAAAGCCAAAGATATTCTTCAAAAATCATTCATTCTGCACTACAACAGCCAAAGATATTCAATAATATCATCATTTAAGAATCGAGGATGATGAAAAATATTTTTAAAGAACGAATCCAAAGGAAACAAAATGACAAGGATTAAGGATTAAGGATTCGTATTTTGTTTTATCCATGTCCAATAATACCCCAAAAAATAATCACAAATACAGGTGTAAAATTCAAGAATGATCAAAACATGGATATAATCAAAGCTAATATCCAAAATAGATGTTTTGGACAAAAGAAGAAATTTTATTTTTTATAAAATAATCTTGGTCTTACATTTGGGTCGACAAAATCATAACTGTTTGTATTGGTCGGACATTGTGAAAACTCCATTCTTTTCGAGGAATTATATTCAAAAACAGTCCGCCATCTCCCCACCCGTTCTTTCTGATATAACAATTCTCCAAAGTCAGCAGAGACCCTAACGCAGGTAGGAACCACATCCAACAAATCCATCATTTATAATCAGGAATAGATTCGGGTCCCGTGATGAAAATCACTTTCACGCCAATAAGGCCTCTCTTACGCGTATGGATAATGAGTAATATCATCGGGGTCAATCCTCAAACATCTGTAACCAGCCACGTAGTGATTCACATCGTATTCAATCATTTGCAACGGACGTAAGTTATTTTATAAAATCTTAGTTTTGTCGCTTTTTTCATCCGAAGCTATTCTACATGCTCATGTAGCCTACATAATAGCCGGTCAGCATTTATTCTTTATCTAATAAAGAATATTCCACCACCAAACTAATATTTCCCGACCTAATGAATACTTTATTTTTCTCAATTTTGAAAAAAAAAAAATTCATATCACCCTTCGCCAATGTATTTCATAAGAGGTCGTGAAGCAGATGTCGCGTCAGGAAATCCATTCTTCGAGGAATCTTCGTCAAAGTTCCAGCATATCCTTGGACCTCATCCTTGTTCACGGCGTATCCCGTGATGAAAAAATCACTACGCCAACCTCATTGGCCGGAGTATCCATCAGGTACTCAATAAATGTCGTGATGGACGTTTCGAGCCTGCTCTCGCCAGTAGTAATGCAACAGAGGGAGCAATCCCCGCCTCACAGGTGGTAAATGTCGTGAAGATGTCAATTATCGTGGTCTGCGTATGCGTAAGCTCAGGATGTGGATGTCGGTTACACTATGAAACCTGTGAGGGTGATAATAAAAACACGGAGAGGTAGCGAACCCCCTTTTCTGTGAAAGTGATGTGTACGGCGTGCTCCAAACCGTCCTGGTCATTGATACATACGCTTTCATGAGTTAGGGGTCTTATGGCATACATATCGTGAATCTAATAACGAGTCCTCGAAAGTATGCATATCTCTCGATTCCGCGATCGAGGACCGATGTCGTAATGGGGAATTGCCTCTGCCCTCGGGGTTAAGTCGTGAGGCGGCAGGAGATCGAGAAGGATTTCTCCTATGGTTGCTGATCGGGGTCGGATGTAAGACCTCAATTTTATGAAATAAAAGTATTCAATTTTTCTATTCAAGAATCGGTTAAATTGATAAAAGTTAAAGTTAAGGGTGATATATGAATTTTTTTTCAAAATACGCAAGGGGGTATAAAGTATTCATTATCACGTTTGGGAATATTCGTTCGTCGTGGAATATTCTTTCCGCTTTGGGAATATTCGTGACGACGACAAGCAGCCTATTTCAGGGCCCCATAATGTAATAACCGCTTGATGAAGAAAACGACAAAACTAAGTTTTATAAATAACGACGTAATCGCTATCAAGAAGACTGCTTGAATACCCGCTGGTTAAATACAAGAATACGCTATTGGTCAGCACAAAGAAGACACCAGATTGCACAATATTGTTGAATTATCGATCCTTACGTAAGAAGGCACTACTCAATAATTTTCACAAGAGTTATCGCTCAATATTTTATTTTATCGATTCAATAATCACGCGCGTTGATATTTTATATTATCATTGCTTCAATAATTGTCACCGCACATTATCTCCATTATCGATCAATAATTCATATTATTTGAATAATATTATTAGATAAAGATTATTGGCAATGTCTCAGAAAGTTCGCCAAGGAGAGGTTTGGTCACCTAATTGCGCGCCAAGAAGGAGAAACTTTATCTGAAAGCCCCCTTCCCTCGAAACTACCGTCATTATAAATGTGATTCTCAGAATATTATTTGTGAATAATTAATTATCGATTCATATGATAAGAAAATATTTATTTGATGTGGATATAAATGATGGATTTATTTATGTGGTTATAAGTGAAGGAATTAATGATGAGGTGTTTTATCAAGATTTGTCGAAATGGAGAACAAAATATGGGATTTTCGTAAAAAATTAGTTTATTACTTGATTTTGTAAAATCCATAACTCTTGTGTATAATGAGTTAAGAGATGAGCCATATATCAAAAGAAAGCCCTAGAAGTAAGCTAATCAGAGAAATTTGAATCACCTAAAATTCTTTTGTAGATATTTCGTGGTGAAATTTTGAATGAAATCGTCCAAGGACTAATAGTCCCAAAAATCGTTGTTCTTCAAATATATTATGTGAGTTATAAATTTTGATCCCACTGCTGATCGTTGTAATTTTTGGATATGTTATACATACATAAGTTGAGTATATGTCCACAAATTTTGAACCGTTAAAAATGAACGAATGATTTGTTATGAATTTTAAGAGGTGACTGATTCGAAATTAGGTTTATAATTGATTTTGGTGGAAAATTCTAGAATTGAGTGGGGCCCCACTTGTGGTTGGTGAAGAAATGTGCTGAATTTTATTTCAAATGTGGTGGGTGGAATAGTAGGTAAATCCATCAAAGTCAGCAGTTAAGTCTCGCTTTGCTAAGCTAACATTTTCCTATAAATAGAGGGCTAAGTTAAATTGAAAATCACACCGTAAACAAAGTTTTCTTCTCTCTAGATTATCGAGTGTAATTTGTGAGTATTTAGATACTTGGTGAGTTGATATTCATCGCTGCAAGTTTCCTTCAAATATTATATCCGATATCCCGTCAAGTGTCGCTTTTTCGAGGTGGGATAAGTAAGTGATATTATTTTTTTTTGTAATGATATTATTTCTTCAATATCATTACGTCAAATGTCGATCCGAAGTTTTTATCAAATTTGAACTTTTTCATGCTCTGGTTACTTATTCATGAGTTACTATTCACGAGTTACTATTCATGAGTTAGCCTATTCACGAAGTTACTATTATTCACGCAGTACTATTCATAAGCGTGAAAATGTTTTTTTGTGGAATTTCTATCTTTCGTGTCTTGAGTTACTATTCACGATACTTATTACTATTCACGATACTATGACTATTCACTTAATACGCAAGACTATTCACCTAAAAATGAAAATTTTTCTTTCGCTTAAAATATCTATTCGGATACTAGCTTTTCGATTGTATCCATGTTTTGATCATTCTCGAATTTTACACCACTATGATTATTTTGAGGTATTTTGGACGCGATAAAACCAATGCAAAGATTTAATGATTTCAAGAATATCTTCGGCTCAGAGTAAAAAGATGAACAAAAGTGTTTAAATGAATACGACTAATCTGATGAATATCTTTAGCCAAGAAGGCAAAGATGAATTATCGATGAATATCTTTTGCCTTCGTCAGAAAGACGACTTATTGATGAATATCTTAAATTTACCAGAAGTAAAAAAGATGAATTATCGATGAATATCTTTCGTCAGAATGCAAAGACGACCGTGTTGAATATCTTTAATTTCAGAAGAGTAAAGATGAATTATCGATGAATATCTTTCGCTCAGAATGCAAAGATGACTCTGTTGTCAATATCTTTAAATTGAAGGCAAAGATGAATTATCGATGAATATCTTTTGCTCAGAATGCAAAGATGACTCCGTTGTCGAATATCTTTAGCCAGAAGGCAAAGATGAATTATCGATGAATATCTTCGCTTGAATGCAAAGATGACCATTGGCTGAAATATCTTTACCAGAAGTAAAGATGAATCTGTTGATGAATATCTTCGCCCGCAGCAAAGATGAATTTATTAGTATGATTATGAACAGAACTGTGATTTGGTATAACCATGATCTTTGATGTTTCGTGTAAAGACAAGTGATGAAAATTATCTTTCGGCTTCGATGAGGAAAAAAATTTAGAACTACAATTACGACATGAAGTTATACACGTGATCGTGGATGTGAATTGCTGATTGATGTTACAGGATAAAACATTATCAGGGATTTTAACACGGAGAAGACAATAGACTTTATACCTATTCGACTCTTCTAATGGATCGCTTATTCCACCGCAACTACGGTTGAAAAGTTTTATCATCTACCATATGTTCTAAATCTCTTGATGACATCGATGAAGACTATTGATAATTTATTTATCTTTAGTCATAATATTCTTTATCGAGCTAGTCAGGCTCACACCCTTTGTTTCACAATTCCTTTCGTGTAATAAAAGTGTAGCCGGGTCGAGCTGGGGATAATGAACAGGGAATAGAGTGGTGGTCTATAGATGTCGAGGGTGAGGTGAATTTAACTTGAAACGGTGTTTTGTCACTATCATACAAGATGTCTAATGACATACAACCCTCGTGTTATCATAAGACATGGTCAGGTTCATCCACTTCATCGAGTATATTTACAAGCACTACCTATATAATCTTGTTGTTTGTTTGGGAGATAATACCCAATTGTAGACAAATGAGATAATGATATGTCAAGAGAAGACTCACCATCGGGAAGAATACGATAGTAATCTTCTTCGCTTTTCTTCGGGGTTTATCAATAACCAAGGATAATTTCGCAATATATGATATCTACCATAACCTAAAAGCATGGCCTCCCCATGTAACGGGTTTCTCGAGCACTTCCCAAAGATTCTAATTTCTAAAACAGCTGACTGCATCTTTATGTAAGGTGTCATGGTGACGTGTTATCCAAGTTGGTGTCCAGAGTTACATTTGGTATATATTGGTATCCAAACTCACAAAGATATGTGTTGTCAGATTTGCACGACAATTGTTGTAATAAAGTCAGAATTATTTCGCATCTCATGTATTTAACGAATTCGTAATAGGTCGGATGGAATGGTCCTATTTTGGGGT